>CAUYUJ010000638.1:0-77500 GCA_963575745.1 Prorocentrum cordatum
CGTGGTCTCGTTTTCTCTGTCCCTGGTTCGTGTTGTCGTTTCTTTTTTTGTCGGCTTGTGGGTCGTGGTCCAGTTTTATCGGAACCTGGTCAGTTGTCTCGTTTTCTTGTTTTCTCGGCCCCTGGGTCGTGGTCTTGGTTTCTCGGGCCCCGGTTCGTTTTCTCGTTTTCTATGTTTCTCGGCCCCTGTGTTTTTGTCTCGTTTTCTCGAGCCCTGGTTCGTTTTCTCGTTTTCTCTGCCCTTGGGTCGTGTTCTCGCTTTCTCGGGCCCTGGTTCGTTTTCTCGTTGTCTCGTTTTTCTCGGCCCCTGGGTCAGGGTCTCGTTTTCTCGGGCACTGGTTTGTTTTCTCGTTGTCTCGTTCTGTTGGCCCCTGGGTCGTGGTCTCGTTTTCTCGGGCCCTGGTTCGTTTTCGCGTTTTCTCTGCCCCTGGGTCGCGGTCTCGTTTTCTCGGACCTTGGTTCGTTTTCCTGACCCTGGTTCGTTTTCTCATCTTCTCGGCTTCTCGGCAGTGCTCTCGTTTTCTCGGACCCTGCTTCGTTTCCTCGTTTTCTCAGCCGCTTGGTCGTGGTCTCGTTTTCTCTGACCCTGGGTCGTCGTCGTCGTCGTCGTCGTCGTCGGTCGTCGGTCGTGCGTCGTCCGTCGTCCGCCATCGTTTTCGTCAGACCTCGTCCTCGTCGTGACGACCACGACAAGGTCAGACGAAGACGGCGGCAATGACGGCCAGGGCGGCGACGACGACGAGGCCGACGACGGCGTCGTACGAAGACGTCGAGCGACGGCGACTGCAACGCTGGCGGCGACGGGGGAGGATCGTGCGGCAGGGGGGGGTGAGGGAGGGGGGTGGTAGCTAAGCCGCCCCTCCCCTTGGAAAGGGGGAAGGGGAGGGGAGCTTCTGGCAGACGGGGGGGATGGAGGGAAAGGGGGGGGGGCGCTTCCGGCAGAGTGGGGTCAAAGGAGGGGCGGGGTAGCTAAGCTCTCCTCCCTGCTCGTAAGGGGGGGAGGGTGACTTCCCGGGTGCCGAAAGGGGGAAGGGGAGGGGTGGTTGCTAAGCCCCCCCCCCTTTGGAACCAAATGGGGGGAGGGGGGGGTAGCTTCCGGCAGAGGGGGATCAAGGGGAGGGGGGGGCTAAGCCCCTCCTCCCTGCGCGGAAAGGGCGGAAGGGGGGAGGTAGCTTCGGAGTGGCGAAATGGTTGTTGAGGGGGGAGGGGGGGGCAAAAAAGGGAGGGATGGGGCGGGGGAGCTTCCGGCAGGGGAAGTGGAAGGGAGGGGGGCGTAGCTATGGGGGGACCTCCCCCCTTTGCTCCGGCGCTGTGGGTGCGCTCTCTCGTGTCTGGTGTGCTGGCCCGTCTCGTCGTTCAGACAGAGTGTGGCAGCGTCGGCAGACTGTCCACGTGTCGGGCGCGGCCCCGCCGGCAGAGCGTCGCGACGGGCGGGGCTCCGCGGCGTCGGGGGCGGCGGCGGGCCCGCCAAGGGCCGGCCGGGGCGCGCATCGGGCGGCGCGGCAGCTGGCGGCGCGAGCGCGGACTGGGGCGGCGGCGACGGAGGGGGGCGGCTGGCCCGAGGCCCAGGCCTTCGGCGGCGGGCGGCGGGCCGCGGCAGAGCCCCGCGCGGCGGGGGCGGGGCGACGCGGCGCCCTCTGCCTGGCGTAAGCCCGCGCGGCGCGAAGAAGAAGAAGAAGAAGAAGAAGAAGAAGAAGAATAATAAGAAGAATAATAATAACAATAAGAATAATAATAATAATAATAATAATAATAATAATAATAATAATAATAATAATAATAATAATAATAATAATAATAATAATAATAATAATAATAATAATAAGAATAATAATAATAAGAAGAAGAATAAGGAGGATAAGAAGAAGAAGAAGAAGAAGAAAAAGGAGAAGAAGAAGAAGAAGGAGGAGGAGAAGAAGAAGAAGAAAACACTACAGCCTTACCGTCCTGTCCTAAATGGCGTCGTTGCTTCCGTTCTGTTGCGCCTGCGGGCACGGACATCGGAGTATCAGCCAGTCTATCTACCTAGATACCAAATGCACGCGCAGCCCTTCTTAAATTGGTGCGCTCTAGGGGGTCTCTAACATTTTCGAGTGGCGCCGGGGCAAAACCTGGAGCCCAACGCCAAGGAGACGTCAGACGACGTGTTGGTCAGGAGCGCGGGTGCCCAGCCCACGTCGAGAACAGCTTGGCCCGCGCACTGTATTTCCGAAACATCATACTTGGAGGGGTTTCTTGGCAGAGATCTCCGCTTCGTGTCCAAGAAGGTCGGCCTTGTCGTGGTCTGGAGTGACCTGTGCAGTTTTCGCGAAACGCAAGCTGGTCGCCGAGAGCAGGTTGCGCAACAAGGAACGCCATTTACTCTGGCTGGCCATCGGTTGCCAGTCCTTGCGGGGGCCTTGTCAGCAGGCAGGCTTTGAAGGAGCATCTTTTAGCTGCACGACGACGACCACGACGGCGACCACGACCACGACCACGACCACGTCCACGACCACGACCACGACCACGACGACGACGATCACGACCACGACCACGACCACGACCACGACCACGACCACGACCACGACCACGACCACGACGACCACGACGACCACGACGACGACGACGACGAACGACGAATGGAACAACAGGCCTCGCGAAAAACAAAGACGACCAAGACAACCGACACAGGAAGGGGTTGGGGTAGCGGCGGCGATGGAGGCACTGGCTGCACATGGCCGGCGTGCCCGCGCCCACCGTGCCCAAACGACACGGGGCGCACCACGACACCCAGCGCGCACTCGCGCCCTGACTTTGGACGCCCGTAAGGGGTACGGGAAGAATGGGTACAAGGCCCAACAACATATGTTGTCCCAAACCAACAGCGGCCGCTGTTGGGCAGGCGGCCTTTTGTCTCGAAGGAACACAGGCCACGGCGGCGTGGACAGCGAGTCCTGTTCAAAATGAACCAGATCCGCTGTGGGGCATTGTACCCATTCATTCCGTGCCCCTTTCGTTCGTGCACACTGACGACACGGGCTGCGACATTGGGACCTTGAGCCAAAATGGCGACGGCGCAGGTGCAAGTGTAAAACGCCCACCTGCTCACCCCAGTGGACGCGCGTGCGCTTGCAGCTGCCGGGTTGCATTAAACGTCTTCGTCTTTGTCTTCAGCCTCGTCGCCGTGGCCGTCCAGCGTCGGTCGTCGTCGTCACTCCTTGTCTTGCTTTGGTCACTGCACCGTGCTTTTGTCGGCTCGGGCGCGGGGCTGGCCGGTGAGGCTCCAAGAAAAGCTTCTGGGCTCCCGCGTTGTTCGTTGCCTCCCAGTTGCATCCCTTTATTTTCGTTCTGTTGTGCAACACGCAGTCGTCATGCTGCATGCTGTGCTCTCCACTGTTTTTTGTTTTCAGTTGCCCTTGCGCTGCCTGTGCACGCTCACGTACAGATGTTGTTTTTGCAGGCGGGGGTTGCCAATTTCGTCTGTCTCTTCTGTCAGTGCGTGCGCTCTGCCTCTCGCTTGCGTGCGTGCTGTTTTACTTGTTACCTAAATGCCGAAGCGTTTACGTGTAGGCCCAGCGTGGTCACGCGCAGGCGCACCTGTTGCAACGAAGCACGCCTGGCCCATGCATGTGTCCAGTGTCCTGTCTACGTCGCGGGTCTGGCCTGGGCTGCTGCTATATGGCATCGCAACTGTTGCCCTCGATGACGCGCGCTTGTCTGCTTCGCTATGCTCGCCCTACGTCTTTGCGTGTGCTGAAGCTCATTGCGTGGCCTATCGCGCGGCAGGGAGGGCTGTCTGCCGGTGCCGGGCTGCCGGGGGAAAGCGTCGTCTGGAGTTCTACTCAATTAAACTCGCCCCTCCTTGTTCTCTTCCCCTGCCCGTCCCCGTCTTACCCCACTTGGGCGGGCCCGGCGAGGCCCTGAGCGCACGAACCGCTCGCAGAGCAAGCGCGCTTGTTGCGCGTCCTGTATGCGCCGCGGTCGCGCGCGGCGGTGCTGCAACGCGATGCCCGGCCCACGCCCTCTGGCATGCTGGAGCTTCACCTGCTGCCCGATCGTGCTGCAAGCGGCGCTGTCTGCCGACGCCGGGTTGCCAGGGGAGGGCGTGGTCTGGAACTTTACCCAACAAAACTTGAACCTCTTTGGTAGCTCGTTTTCCCTCCTCCCCCCCTCTCCTTTTCTATCTGCCGCCCGCCTCGCTGGCCTGTTGCTCGATGGACACGCCGGCCTGAATGGGGGAACGGGGGGCGTGTGCATGGAGGAGGGGCTTGGATCATATGCTCCGTGTGCGTGTGCGCGTGTTTGCGCCTGCCTCAATACGTTCGGCTGTTGTTGCAGGTGGTGGGGCACTCCAGGGGGACGGGGTTGTCAGATTGAGCTCAGCAGAGCTCGGGAAGACAGCGCCGTTCGGTCCCCCACCCCCTGTCCCCAGGGCCTGGTTCCTGGGTCCGGGGACTGGCCGGCGCTTACGAAGGCGACAAGCACCACCAAAGACGCCACAACCACGACCGCGACGAGCAGCCCCACCACCACTACGGCAACAAGCAGCACCACGACTGCGACCAGCAGCGCCGCCAAGCTTGCGAGCCGCGCCACTACTGACAGCAGCACCGACAACACGACTGCGACCAGCAGCGCCACCATGACGGCGGCCAGCAGCCGCACCGCGACCAACAACAACACCACGACAGCGACCAGAAGGGCCACGACGACAAACATAACCACGACCACGACCACGAGACGCCCCAGCGACACGACTGAGACCAGCAGGTCACCAGCAGCAGCACCGCGACGGCGACCAGCGGGAGGACGCGCGGAGGAGGAGGAGGAGGAGGAGGAGGAGGAGGAGGAGGAGGAGGAAGAGGAGGAAAAGGAGGAAAAGAGGAGGAGGAGGAGGAGGAGGAGGAGGAGGAGGAAGCAAGCAAGGAGGAGGAGGAGGAGGAGGAGGAGGAGGAGGAGAAGGAGGACAGACGAGGCGGCGAAGGAGGCGGCCCAAGAGGACGGCGGCACCGCTACCAACAGCACCGACAACACGACTACGACCAGCAGCACCACCACGACCGCGACCAGCAGTTGAGCCACGACTGCGACCAGCAGCACCACCACCACGACAGCGACCAGAAGCGCCACGATTACGACTAGCAGAACCCTCACAATTTATCCCGATGCCGCTTCTCGACACTAAGGAATCGCGCTCCCACTACATATTGCCTGGCGGTTCAAGCAGAAGTTACGCTTCAACGACCCGCCCGCTCGACCCGCCCGTCACTGGGCCTGCCCGCCCACGCGAGCAGATAAGAGCGAACAGTCTTAAAACCCAGTTCGGGGGGAATAATTATCGCTGCTCCCCCTTCACCGGTGCAGACGGTTTTTCTCAATCAAAGTGTGCCCCTCCGCGCTCGCACCTTGCATTTTGAAAGGGGAGCTCTTGGTGCTCAAACTGAGCGCCTGGCCACCCGGATTACTCCAACAACTGCTCCCGCCTGAGACTTCTTCCTCCGAAGTTACTCAGGACCCCCGCCCCTGAGACGCCCTGACAATTTACTCAGGATCGGTGCTCCCGCCTGTACCTGCCTCGCAACTTCGTCAGGACCCCCGCTTCCCTCTCAGACGTCCGCGCAAATTACTCAGGAACGGCGCTCCCACTTCAGACCTCTTCGCAATTTGATCCAGACTTCTCGCAATTTCACGAAGACACCCATCCCCGCCAGAGAACCAACCCTTCGCATTTTATATAGTAAGTGCGCTCTCGCCTGTGACCTCCATGCGATTCACTCAGAAATCGCGCTGTTGACGCTCAGGAAACACGCTGCGCCAAGGACGCCGTTTCAATGTGCTTGGTAGTCGCGCTCTCGCCATATTCAGGCATCCCACTTGAATGTTCCCCCCGCCCGACCCGACCGCCAGGGGATCGCCCGCACGTCGTTGGCCCCCGCCCGAGACTCCCTTCAGGAACGACGATTTCGCCCAGGATTTCCTCGAACATTCACGCTCTTACCTTCCTGCTCCTCCTTCCTCGCCCTCCTCCTCCTCCGGATGCCTCTCTGCCCTATCCCCTGTCCCTCCTCTCCCCCCCCCTTCTCCCTCACCTCTCCTGCCTCTTTTTTTTTGTTTCTCTCTCTCTCTCTCTCTCTCTCTCTCTTTCTCTCTTTTTTTGTTTTGTTTCTCTCTCTCTCTCTCTCTTTCTCTCCCTCCCCTCTCTCTCTCTCTTTCTGTCTTTTTTTCTTGCTCTTTTTCTCTACTTGTCTTTTCTTTTGTTTGTTTTTTCTCTCTCTCTCTCTCTCTCTCTCTCTCTCGCTCTCTCTCTCTCTCTCTCTCTCTCTCTCCTTCCTCTCTCTCCTCAGCCGCCCCCCCCCCTTCGCTCCTTCCCTCCTGGCGTTTTCCCTCTTCCTTCGTCCTTCCCCCTCCCTTCTTCCCTTTCTCCCTCGTCCCTCCCATCTTGTCGCAGGACCCCGCCAATTCCAATGGAGGGCGCCTGTAAGCCCATGAAGGATTGTCCGCCCGTTGAGGTGTGCCCGCCTGTCTGAGCCCGCTGCCCCCCGCATAGAGAAATAATCCCCCCAAGGGGGTGTCACCGAAGACAAAAAGGGCACGTGTCGAGGGTGTGAAGAATTTGTTTTGGATAACACGCGGGCAAGTAAGAGTGATCAGTTTTTTTTTTTTTTTTTTTCTTTCCCCCCCCCCCCTCCCCCCCCCCCCTTTCCCCCTGTGCAGGCCACGCCAGCCGCGCGCTTGCCCCACCTGGGGGGGGGCAAGTGCTATCGCCCGAGATCAAAGCAGGTCTTCCTTCAGTCGCGGGGGCGCCGCCGAGCCGAGGGGAACGGTTGCCACCCGCTTCCTGCGACCTGACAATGGCCCCCCCTCCCCCCGACGGCTGCTGTCCGTGAGATGCAAGCCAGCGTGCTGCGATTGAAACTGAAACTGGGCTTGCGCCGCACACGCGCACACTGTTTCCCGGCTTTGGGATATAGAAAAAACACAAACGGGTGCGCAGGGAGATCCTTCAGTCGTGTCGATTGTGCTCGACGGAGTGTCTGCACTTGTCCCTATACTCCGCTCACTGTCGCGGTGCTGTCGCCTCTCTCCCTTCCTGCCCGCGCCGCGGGCCTCCCCCCCCTTGGTCGAGAGGGGTGTCATCTGGTGTCTGCTCGGGTGAATTATGTGATGGGTGACGTCGCCATTTCTGGCGCCCGATCTAGATCCTCGACCGACTTGCGATCAGCTTGTGGCGAAGTAGTCTTGGAGGGGGCCTTGTGTTCGCATGTTTCTTTCTCGTGTCGGAGTTGCTCTTCCGCTTTGGCAATCGCGGGCCTCCTCAGCTCCATGAGGCCGTCGGCCTGTGATGCCCGTCGGCCTTGCCACGTTGCGGTCGCCGTCGTTGCCGACGTCGGCCAGGATTTTTTTTTTGTTTTGCAACGTGCGTTGTGCTATGGGTCCTGGTGCGCGCGTGCCTTGTCTCCCCTATCGTTCTCTCCTCCCCGCTTAAGCGTGCCACTAATCCATCTCGCCATGATTGCCCCTGCGGCCCGCTGTCCACCGGCGCGCCCCCAGCGCGGCCGCTGGGAAGGGTATGGCCTGCTGCGCCCCCCACTCACACGCGCGCCGCGCGTGCCTGTCCGCGCCAGTTTTCCACCCGAGCCGACGAGTCCGGGACCCAGGGCTGCACCCGAGACGAGCGGCTGCCCTGCCCGTCCTGACGACCCGCGCCCGCGACCATGCTGCCCGCCGAGCGAGCGCCCAACTGGAGCCGCAAGCGCGACGGGGACCGAGACCGCGACAGAGATCGGAATCGCCCCTGCGACCGCGACTGGGGCAGGGGCCGGCGCAGGGGCGGCTGCCGCAGCAGCCGCGAGCGCCGTCGCAGGCCGCCCCCGCCCGCAATCATCGGAGCCGGCCCCTTCCAAGTTTGATGAGCGCATCCCTAAGCTCGCGGCGGGCAGCCCCCTTCGCGGCCCAGTGGTTGAGCTTAGCGCGGCGCTCGGCGAATAGATCCCGTCGCAACCTGCCGCCCCGTGCCCGTTCCTTTGCTCAACCCGGCGATTGGAGTCCCTTCTGGGGGGCGTTGGCGAAAGCCCACGCGGTCCCGTCCCTAGCTAGAGTGGGGCCCGTTGCGCCCAGCTCGTCGCGCGGGCCACCGGCGGACTGGGTCGGCGCGGCGCAGCGCGAGCGCGGCGCGCGCTGTTGTGTGGGCGGGCGTTTGTTAGGTTCCATAGCAGCCCGTGCCACTTCAGCTATCGGGCTACATGTGACCAGACTGTTGCCTGTGTGGGCCCTTCTCTGGCTTCTAGATTTGTGCGTGCAGCCAGTCAACAACAAAGCAATACCCAGCCTGTTGTCGCGATCCTTTCTGGGCTCTCTACTGGCTCATGCCTCAATGGAGCTGGTGCCCAGTCCGCTACCCGAGAACTTCAGCGATACATCCTCGCAGGGGATTCGCGCGCGGCCTTTTTCGGGGAACGCAAAAAAACGCAAACTGCAGCGTCGATTTTTTTGCCGCTCCGGACCCCTGTCCGGCTTCGACCCAGGCCCTGGCGGGTTTGCCCGACACGTGCTCTCACTTTGATCTCGGCCTGGGGTCGGGCGCGGTACCTGCTGCGGTCGAGTCCAAACCCTGTCTCCGGCGCGGAGCCCCAATTCGCGCCACCACGGGCCTCAGCAGCATCGCCGTGAGCAGCCCGACGGCACCGTGTTGAGCAACGCGAGGGGCGCAAGCCGCGCTACTTTGAGTAGCTCGCCAGAATCACGACTGGGAAATCCCGAATGAAACTGTAAGGCGACGGCCATCGCGTGAAGAGCAGCGGCACCGGTACCAGTACCACGACGGCGGAGCGTCTCGCGGGGAAGACCCGCACGATTCTGACACCCACAAGGGAGACAAGCTGCGCATCGTGCGCCACTGTGTCTTTTTTGCCGCACGCCAAGTAGCAGCCACAACAGTTAATCAATGCGACCAGGGCCACACCATCTTCTCTTCCTCACCCGCTTCCTCACCACCAGCCGCATTACCATTGCCTCTATATCTTTCCAAAGCCTCATCATCGTCTTCATCTGCACCCTCGCGCTCATTGTCGCCCTCGTCTTCCTCCCGTAATCAGGCACACCAGATTTTTTTTTTTTTTTTTTTTTTTTTTTTTTTTTTTTTTTTTTTTTTTTTTTTTTTTTTTTTTTTTTTTTTTTTTTTTTTTTTTTTTTTATATATATATATATATATAAAAAAAAAAAAAAAAAAAAAAAAAAAAAAAAAAAAAAAAAAAACAGCAGGCTTCCTTATCAGCCTCCTCATTCTTTCCCTGACCAGGGCAATCTCCATCGTCACACCCATCGCCATCCCCACCCTGGTCTGGACTGTACCAAATTGCCTGCAGCACTCATACTGACTCAGATAGCTTACGCTGCCGTGTTCGCGCCACGTAGCCTACACCACATAGCGTACACTAACGAGCTGGCACCACAGAGCTCGCACCACGTACCTTACGGTCCACGCTGGCTCTAGCATGTGCCTGCGCATCTTCAATGTACTCCTTTTCCTGCGCTGCCCATGGGCTCGACCCTCCTTTCCTGATCCTTCTCTACCTCTTTTTTTTCGCAGCGCCAGGCGCACCAGGCACATTGCGGTATTTCGGCCGCTTGCTTAGGGCAGCGCCGTAACTATCATGTTACCGGGGCGCGTCGGCAGACACAGGGCCCCCCATTGATCTTTGCCACTGGTCAGGCAGGGGCGACCACGGAAGGCCGACCACTTTCGCAAACAATGGCGCCACCATGATTTTCATTGCCGTCATCTTCGAGAGGGCAGTACGAGGCGGCTATGACGATGATACTGAGGAGGAGCAGGAGGAAGTGGAGAAGGGGAAAGAGAAGAAAGAGGAAAAGGATCAAGAGGTTACGCGTCATGACGTAGACCATGAGGGTAGAGAGGAGAAATTCGATGAGCAGCAGGAGGAACGGTGCATTATGACCATGATTGGGGGGAAAGGGGAAGGACGAATGGGGGAGGAAACATCGGTGCATAAGGAGTGTCTTGGTGATGATGGTGCTGCTGCTGCTGGTGATGATGATGGTGATGATGATGACGAGGGTGATGATGATGATGGTGATGCTGCTGCTGCTGCTGATATGATGATGCTGCTGCTGCTGATGATGGTGATGGTGATGATGATAATGATGATGATGATGATGATGATGATGATGATGATGCTGATGATGCTGATGATGATGATGATGATGATGCTGATGATGATGATGATGATGATGATGATGCTGATGATGATGATGATGATGTTTGTGGCGGAGGAGGAGGAAGAGGAGGAGGAGGAGGAGGAGGAGGAGGAGGAGGAGGAGGAGGAGGAGGAGGAGGAGGAGGAGGATAAGGAAGAGGATAGGAGGAGGGAGGGGTAGGGCCAGGGCGGGGTGGGATAGGCGGGGGACTTTCTGAAGATGAAGAGGAGCAGGGGGAGTTGCAGGTGGGACTTTGTAGAGGATGACGACGAAGGGGGGGAAGAGCAAGCAGAGGGCGAGCAACACTAGCGCGAGCACCAGCAGCGGCAGCAGCAACGGGTTCCCGTCCAGCCTGGCGGCACGGCCCACTGTAAGAGGAGGTGTTGTGGGAGGTTGGCCTGGCCGCGCCCTTGCATGCCATTCAATTCTCCTCTTCCCTCCTCACTCTCGCACTCCTCCCACTTTGATCCGCCGTAGTCCTTTCTCCAGGCCCCGTCCTCCCTCTTTCCTTCTCTCTCATTCTTTGTCCCTCCTCCCTCCATTATCCTGCTTCCTCCCTCCTACCTCCATTCCTCCACCCCCCATCGTCCCCCTCTTCTTGCCGCCCCCCCGCTCCCCCCCTCCCTCCTCCATCCTGCTCCTTGTCTGCCGCCTCCTCCTTCCTCCCGCCTCGGTCCACCCACCTACCTCCCACCTCTTTTTATGTTGCCAATCTTTCTTTTTTCCTGCTTCCTGCTTCTTTCGCCGTCCTCCCTTGTTACGTCTCCCTTCTCTCGTCTCCCGTCCGCTTGCCCCTATCCCCCACCGTCCCCCGACCCCGACTCTCCTTCCCCTTGTGTGTCCTTCTCCCCCTCGGCCGTGTGCACTTGCGTGTACGCATGTCTAATGGTCCCTCTCTCGTTCCCTTTCTTCTCCTCATTCCCTTTTCTCCTCTCCTAATGTACTCCTTTTTGCCTTTTTCCCGTAAGTTGACGCCAAGCCCACAGAGCACGTAATCCAGCCGTCATGCCATCCAAGAAAATGGCGCCGACGGCATTGGCATGGAAACCGTTGCGCCGAATGCTGATATCACCCTCCTCACCAGCCTCTGCCCCTGTCCTCTCCTCATGTTTTTGTGTAGTTTTGTGTATAGTTTTGTTTTTCTTCTTTTTTTCTTTCTTTCTCTCTCTCTCTCTCTCTCTTTCTCTCTCTCTCTCTCTCTCTCTCTCCCTCTCTCTCTCTCTCTCTCTCTATTTGAGAGAGCGTGATCCACCGCCGCTTTACTGTGGAAAATTGCCAACCTTTTCCCCTCCGGAGCCCGGGGTCTCCCCCCCCCCCCCCTCCGAAAATCCCCCCCCCCCCCCCTCTGAACCCCTCCCCCCCCCCCCCCCCTCCCTCCGGCAAAACCCCCCCCCTCCCTAACCCCTCCCCCCCCCCCCCCCCCTCGAAAACCGGGGGGGTCACTACCGGTTCGAACCCCTCCCCCCCCCGCCCCCCCCTCCGGATCCGGAAAACCGGGGGGGTCACTACCGGTTGGAACCCCCCCCCCCCTCGAAAACCGGAGGGGGGTCACTACCGGTTCGACCCCCCCCCACGCACCGCCAGCAAACGACTCCCGGTCCCTACCACCGCTCGCATCACATCCCCCACTGTTGTTCCCAGCACCACTGTCCTCACCACCACTGTCCCCACTGGTTCCACCACCGTCCCTATTGTCCCCACCAATGCCCCCACCACTGTCGCACTGTCCCCACTGTTCCCACAACTGTTCCCACCACGGTTCCACTCTCCCCACTGTCTCCACGGACCCAACCACTGCCTATCCCCATTGTCCCCACTGTCCCACTGACTCCTCCGCTGTCCCACTGAGCTGTCCCACTGTTTCCACCACTGTCCCCACTGTCCCCACCACTGTCCCCACTGTACCTCTGTCCCATTGTCCCACCGCCGTCCTCGCCACCGCCTTTACCAGTGTCTCCACCACCATTGTACCCTCCACTGTCCCAGTGTTTCCACCTCATTCCCACTGTCCCCACACCACTGTCCCCACCACCACCGTTCCCACCACTGTCCACTGTCCCCCCTGTTCCCACCATTGTCCCCACCACTGTCCCCACCACTACCGTCCCCACCACTGTCCCACTGTCCCCCCGCTGTCCCCACCACTGTCCCGCTGTCCCCTCACCACTGTCCCCACCAACACCGTCCCCACCACTGTCCGCACCCCCACTCGGTTTTCGAGGGGGGGGGGGGGTTCCCGGTGTGGGTTGGACCCTTTTTGAAGAGACGGTGCCCCGCGTTCCCGCCTCCTTCCTCCCTCCCTCCTCCCCCCTCCTCCCCCTCGCACGCCTTTCCACACGGCCCCCAACCATCGTGTGGTGTTGGGTCCTCGTTTTGAAGAGACGGTGCCCCGCGTTCCCGCCTCCTTCCTCCCTCCCTCCTCCCCCCTCCTCCCCCTCCCACACCCATTTCGGTACACCCTTCACACGTTTCGTTGCCCCATTGGGAGCTCCACCGACGGCCCCAGTGGCTGCGTTCGCTTTTGCGGCGCATGCGGTTCCACTCCCCATTTCGGCACACCCCTCGCACGTTTCGTGGCCCCGTAGGGAGGAGCTCCACCGAAGGCCCCGGTGGCTGCGTTCGCATTTGCGGCGCATGCGGTTCCACCCCCCATTTTGGCACACCCCTCACACGTTTCGTGGCCCCCCCATAGGGAGCTCCACCGACGGCCCCAGTGGCTGCGTTCGCTTTTGTGGCGCATGCGGTTCCACCCCCCATGTCGGCACACCCCTCGCACGCTTCGTGGCCCCATAGGGAGCTCCACCGAAGGCCGCAGTGGCTGCGTTCGCTTTTGCGGCGCATGCGGTTCCACCCCCTATTTCGGCACACCCCTCACACGTTTCGTGGCCCCATAGGGAGCTCCACCAACGGTCCCAGTGGCTGCGTTCGA
The DNA here is from genome assembly GCA_963575745.1 of Prorocentrum cordatum. Lineage (NCBI taxonomy): Eukaryota > Dinophyceae > Prorocentrales > Prorocentraceae > Prorocentrum > Prorocentrum cordatum. Next base: position 13,126 of record CAUYUJ010000638.1, read on the forward strand.
TTTTGCGGCGCCTGCAGTTCCACCCCCCATGTCGGCACACCCCTCACACGTTTCGTGGCCCCATAGGGAGTTCCACCGACGGCCCCAGTGGCTGCGTTCGCTTTTGCGGCGCATGCGGTTCCACCCCCCATTTCGGCACACCCCTCACACACTCCGTGGCCCCATAGGGAGCTCGACCAAAGGTCCCAGTGGCTGCGTTCGCTTTTGCGGCGCATGCGGTTCCACCCCCCATTTTGGCACACCCCTCACACGTTTCGTGGCCCCGTAGGGAGGAGCTCCACGGAAGGCCCCAGTGGCTGCGTTCGCATGCGGTTCCACCCCCCATTTCGGCACACCCCTCAAACGTTTCGTGGCCCCATAGGGTTCTCCACCGAAGGCCCCAGTGGCTGCGTTCGCATGCGGTTCCACCCCCCATGTCGGCACACCCCTCACACGTTTCGTGGCCCCACAGGGAACTCCACCGAAGGCCCCAGTGGCTGCGTTCGCATGCGGTTCCACCCTCCATTTCGGCACACCCCTCGCACGTTTCGTGGTCTGAGGCGGCACCACCGAATGCCGCAGCGGCAGGTTCGGCATGTCGGTGTTTCCCCCTGTCTGTACACCCCTCACACGCTTCGTGGCCCCATAGGGAGCTCCACCGAAAGCACCAGTGTCAGGGTTCGCATGGCGGCCTTGGGCCATTTCGGCACACCCCTCACGAGGATCGTGGCCCCATGGGAGCCCCACCGATGTCGCCCGTGGCAGCATCCTTCATGGCTCTCAGAGCCCTCTCCTGCTTCTGCTCCTCGGTCAGGGGGACGCCGTCCTCGTCGTCGTCGGCGCCCGCGAAGACGGCCACGAACGTGTCCCTGAGCATGTCGGGCCCCGGCGGGGAGCCGTGGCTACATAGGGAGCGCGGGCGAAGATGGTATTCACAATTGCGGTATTCACAACTGCGTATGGTTGGGTCCTTCGCCAGGCTAATTCTCTCTCTCTCTCTCTCTCTATCTCTCCATCCCTCTCTTTCTCCCGCTCTCTCTGTCGGCCACACCGGGTCCCCCCAAACCGCACTGGCTCGCGCGCCGATGTCTGGCGGCGGCCATCGAAGAAGCGCTCGCGTGCTTTGCGCGTGGCCGGAGCTGTCGCGTGGCCGCTGTTCTGAGCTGTCGCGGGAACTTCGCTGGGGTCGAGAAACGCAGAAGGCATGAACACACACACATGGTTCATGTCCAGGTATTCGAAAGTTTTTTGTTTTTGGAAGGGGCCAAGATCCTTTCAGTTCTAATTGCTCTATCCTGGGCCTCTTCCTGGCCACTCGGGGGGCAGGAGCAATTCGAAAGGAGCGCAATTAGAAATGCGCAGGATTAGAAATGAACGACGCGTGCGTTCTCTGAGCTCCCCCGCGGATTTCTCTCGTCGGCGCTGGGCCCCCCGTACGGCGCTTCCTGCGTCGTCCCCGGCGCTTTTCGCGCGCCGGGGAGGGCGCGCCAGGGAGGGCGGCCAGCCAAGAAATTCGCGCGGATTTCCGAAAGTGTATCTTTATATGCCGTTTTTTTGGGGGGGGAAAGCAGTTGCAGGGTGGGAAGCAGTTGCAGGGTAGCTGCAAGGCAGCACTGAAGGGCGCACGCCCACACCGAAGCTCCGTCATTGCATTCCGCCGCCGTGCCTGGATCGTGGGCCAAAGGCGTGTCGGATGCCTCTCGGGTTCTCTCGGGATGTCCCTCGGGGGCTTCTTGGGAGCTCATCGGGGGCCTCGGTGAGGCATCTTGGGGTCTTGGGGGCTTTCGGGGAGCTCTTGCAAACCTGCTGGAAGTGTCGGATGCCCTCTTGAGGGCCTGTTGGGCCGTCTTGGGGGGCTTCTTCGGCAGACTTGGGGCCCTCTTGGGCCATGTTGGGGCTGTCTTGGAGGTTTTTTGGGGACGTCTCTGGGGCCGTCTTGGGGTGGCGGAAGCTCGGAAAAGCGAGAACGATCAAATCTTTCAAAATGTTGCGGCGTCAAAGAATCTCCTTCGAATTTTCGAGGAGCCTTTTCCTCCTTAGAATCCTAATGAGTAGCCTTGTTGGGCTTCCCGCTTCCCCCCAACGACGGGATAATTTGACCCGTGGGGTCCTGGTGGCTTACACTTGTAAGAATAGCAGCATTTAGATTCCAGGCGGAAGTTGTCCCATTGGATCTTCATGTGGCAAATTCTTGTCTCGGCCTCTGCCAGATCCTGGAACAATGATCCCATTGGTTTTCCACGTGCGAAACAGCTGGTCCTGGGTTTTCCCGACTTCTCTCGTCGTTGATTTCGGTCCTGCGCTGGTGAGAGGAAGTTTTCGCCACGGCGAAGCGGCATTTCGTCGTCCCCTCGTGCCTCTCGTCGCGGGTGGCCGACGTCGGCCGCAGTGCCGTGCCGTGCCGTTCCGTGCCGTGCCGTCCGTGCCGTGCCGTTCCGTTCCGTGCGCCGTGCCGTGCGACGGTGGTGATAATGATGATATTGCTGATATGGATTATGGTGGTGATGATGGTGATGGTGATGGTGATGGTGGTGATGACGATGATGGTGATGGTGATGGTGATGGTGATGGTGATGATGATGATGATGATGATGATGATGATGATGATGATGATGATGATGATGATGATGATGATGACGATGACGATGACGAGGATGATGACGAGGATGATGGTGGTGATGACGAGGATGATGGTGGTGGTGATGGTGATGATGATGATAAGCAAGCGGAAATTGCGCCGTGCCGTGCCGTGTTGTCCTTGGTCCTTGGAGTGCGGAGCGTGCGGCGCGCTTGTGCGCCGTGCGCCGTGCCATGCCACGCCGTGCCCGCGAGCCGTCTCTCGCGCGCGTGCCGCGTGCGTGCCCAGTGTGGAGCGCAGCGCTTCCGCGCTTCCCATGCTGCAGTTGCCCTGGCGCCCGTCATTGGGCGATCTGGAGAGAGAGAGAGAGAGAGAGAGAGAGAAAGAGAGAGAGAGAGAGAGAGAGAGAAAGAGAGAGTCGCCGCGGGCGCGATCTCGCACGGGGCACGGGCGTTTCTGTGAAATCTCGACGGGCCGTGGACGTGCCACAATGGCATCAGCCCACTTCCTTTTTTTAGAATATTCACGAGAAAAGCCTTGTCGTGCTCCCCCAGCGGCGTGATAATTATATATTCGAGGTCGTGGTGCTTAAGGGTAAAAGTATCAATATACGCCAGATCCTGGCTGGAAATGATCACAAATCTCGGTCTCTGCCAGATCCCAGCACAATGCGGCCATTGGTCTTCCACGTGCGAAACAATTATCCCAGACTCTTCCCGACTTCGCTCGTCGGTGATTTCGGTTCTTTGCGTTTCAGAGGAAACTTCCGTCATGGCGGAGTATTAAATGAAGTGCATGACTTTCGTGGTTTGGGGCCCTCTTGGGCATATTATTGTTCACTCTTGCGAGCCTCTTGGGCCGTCTTGAAGCCAGCTTGGACCGTCTTGGAGCGTCACTGGCCCGTCTCGAGAACTCTGCGCCGCCTTGGATCTCCCTTGGGGCGCTCTTGGGGCCTCATTGGGGATCTCGAGGCTCGCGCCGGGGAGTTCTGGCATCTCTGAAGCGGTCTTGTTGGGACCTCGCTGGGACCTTGCCGGGACTTGCCCGGGGCATGTTCCCTCCCGTGGCCGCAGGGGCAGCCTTCCGTGCGCAAATGCCCTCCTCGTCGTCCCCGTCCTGCTGCTCCTCCTTCCCTCAGGTTTTCTGTTTCTCCATTCCATCGCCGTCCTCATCGTCATTTGGCTCCTCTTCCCCTCCTTACCTCCTCCTTGCCTTTTCTTTTTCCTGCCATATATGGCGCAATCTGCAACTTCATCGCGCAAATCATCTCAATCGTGCGCTTCTCAGCTCGGAAAGCCCGTTTGTTTTACTGTGCGATCGCTATTGCCTGGTGTGTCTTGCTGTGGTGTCAATCGCTCAGCGCCTCATCGTCACATTGTTGGACACGCTTCGGCGTATTATTGCGAGCGTCTGTCAGCGGAGGGCAAGTCTTATCGAACTATGTCCCCGACCTGGCAGCAGAGGGAGAGGAAGGCAGGTGGGGGAGGAGAGCGGCGGCGGGACAGCAAAGACCTGCCGCGACCGATGCAGGAACACGCCGACGTGTGCACGCCGATCAGTGGGCGGCCCTCGCGCGTGCGTGTGCGTACGCGCGTGCTGGCTGCCCGAGGCGGGCCGACTGAGCTTGCCCCGCTGGGTGCCTCGCCTGAGCAAGGGCTTCTGGCCACATCGTGCTTCCCTGGGATGGCTCCGCAGGCAAGGAGGAGGCTGGCCTCCTCGGCCGGCGGCGAGATCCGAACCCCCCCCCCTACGCTCGCCGAGCAAGGATCCAGAGGCAGCTGGACTGGCGGCGGCTGTAGGGCTCGGAGTTCGTCGAGCACGCGGCGAGATCCGAACCTGACCCGCGTGTCCCATCGGTTCGGGACAATCGGTGTTTGGTGGGGGGCAGGGTTCGGGTGTCGCCACCTACTCAGGAGTCTCCGAAGGCAGAAAGCTGTCTGAGCCGTCCCCGAAGCCGCAGAAGGCATCCTAGGAGGCCAGAGGGCCTCTTGAGAAGCCTCGCCGCCTTCTGAGAAGGCCTGTGCCACCAACGGGAAGGGTTTTTGGGTCATAACTCGGGCCTCCAGCTGCCGTTTGGGACGATCGGGCCCCCCCAGAACGCTTTCAGCGAGGCGCAGTCGCTGGAACGCATCCCGAAGGTGGAACACCACCGAGAACCGACGAAGACGCCCGAAAACTTCGAACCTCGAACCCAGAACTCCCAGACTTGCCCCCAGCGCGCCATCGATCGTGGGGGTAGAGCCAGTGCTACTTCTGCGCGCCCGCCGCGAGGAAGATGATGGCCCGCTTTGCGGGGTGCCTGCTCGCCGTCGTGGGCCTGCGCGGTGCCACGGCGTCGTCGCCGAGAGGCGGGACGGGAGGGGTTCGGTGCAGGAGCGGCCGGGGGAGCGCACCGCCTGCGCACGGGACGAGGGGGGCGTGGGGAACGGCGGGGAGCCGAGGGGGGGAAGCGAGAGGGACGGGCCTGCTCTCAGAGGGCGGCGTGGCTTCGGATGGAAGTGCGTGGGCCTCCTGCGCCTCCCGGGGAGGCCCGCCACCGCCGCCTTTCCCTTCCTGGCCGCGCCCGCCGAACCACTCGTGAAGGGGGCGAGCGGATGGAAGGAAGAGAGAGGGAGCCACTCCCTGTGCCAGCTCGTGTTGTCCGACAGCGGCAGTGGCAATGGCTGTTGTATCTGTGGTGCTTGGCCGATCTCGCCCCGGGGTGGGGCCCTACATTTTTCGCTGTCGGTGCGCGAGGGAAGCTGGGCAAGGCACCCCCGAACATTGTGACTGACGCTTGTCTAGCTGCTGGGAACGTCCATCATCATAACATAGTTCACCGATGTGCGCGAAATCATGCTGCGCGAGTTGTGCAATTGTCATTCTATTCCGTTCATTCAAGGTCAACGTCCCAGCCGTTCATCCGCTGTTTTTTAGCTGTCAATGTCGCCACCTCGCCGGTACACCACGGGCTTCCACTATCAACCTTCTCGTACCAACCATATGGCATAGCGGCTGATGGTGTGCACGATGCCCATTGCCTCTGTCAGACTCATAATGCCGCCCAGCCGAGCTTCCCGGCGACTGTTGGGGTTTTCGTAGAAAGTACAAGACAGCGCAAATTGTCGCTTCCCGCCATTTGCGCCCGCGAAGGTTCCACTGCAGAACATGTGCTGTCTTGGGGACATGTGACGTCACATCGAGAAACGAAATCATCATCCGCGAAGTGTTTACGTTAGCAGCCGATCGCACTCCATTGGATTGAAGCATTCCTTGGGTATGCTGTAGCTCTACATGCGACATGGCAGCGCGTGGCGACTATGAAACACAGCTTCATGATCTGAAGAGTTGCGTGTATATTCGGACAAGTAGGAAGGGGAGGGGCTGAATCTCATGTCTCTCCCTGTCTTCTCCTGTCTATCCCCGAGTCAAGCCTCCTTCGGCCAGCCTTCTATTGTCTCTTCTTGCCTTGGTTGGTCAATGTCGGGCTCGCAACATCGCCACCTTCGCTTGGGTTTGCAACAACGCAGCGAAATAGTGGTAACAAGAGGTGCAGCCTTCGCCAACACCGGTGCGCTGCTCCAGACTTGGAACGCTGCGCTGGAAGGCACAGGCGCTCGTGGCAGGGAAGGGATGGGGTGTGGGTGCATTTCGGTTGGCAGAAAAGCTGATTTGTTCCGAAGCATCCTGTGGTGTTTGGTCTTCGCTTTGAAGGGACAGCGCCCCGCTTTCCTCACTCACTCCTCCTTCCTCCTCCTCCTCCTCCTCCTCCTCCTCCCTCATCGCATCCCTGCTTCTGCCCTCTGCATGTCAACCTGTTCGGCACACCCCTCACGTGTTTCGTGACCCCATAGGGAGCTCCACCGAAGGCCCAAGAGGCCACGTTCGCATGCGTCCCCCCGCCTAGTGCAGCGTTTCATTGCCCCATAAGGAGCTCCACTGAAGGCCCCAGTGGCCGCGTTCGCACGCGTCACCTCCGCCCAGTACAGCGCTCCATGGCCCCATGAGGATCTCCACCCAAGGGGCCCCTGTGGCCACGTTCGCATGCGGTTCCCCCCCCCCCCCCCCAGTACAGCGCCAATGAAGGCCCCAGTGGCCGCGTTCTCATGCGCCCCCCCCCCAGACAGTACAGCGCTTCGTGGCCCCATAGGGAGCTCCACAGAAGGCCACAGTGGCCGCGGCCGCATGCGTCTCCCCAATCCAGTACACCGTTTCGTCGCCCCACAGGGAGCCCCACCGAAGACCCCAGTGGCCGCGACCGCATGCGCTGGCCCCACCCAGTACAGCTTCGCGTGGCCACGTGAGCAGCTGCACCGAAGGCCCCAGTGTCCGCGGCCGCATGCGTCTCCCCCCACCCGCTGCGGCATACCCCTCACGCGTATCATGGCCCCAAAGGAGCTCCACGCGAAGCGGTACCCACAACGCGATATTCACAACTGCATGTACGGTTTGGCCCTTCGCCTGGATATTTGTTGGGGACAGGGCAGCACATTGCCATCGGAGGGCAGAACTGAGTTTCGATGGCCTCGCGCGCGGCTCCGACACGTAAGCAGAACCATCAACATCCGACGAACGTGGTGTGGGGCGAGTTACCTGCAATTAATGAGATCTGCCAGGTGGTCTGAGTTGCTATTCTTATCCGTTAGATATGTGCCAGCAGCGCGACTTTTGAAACGAGATGCGGCACGGTGAGCCGAGTCAGCAACATAGACATGGATCGTACACAGGAGATCGGCGGAAGGAATATCGAAGACCGGTGTGGGAGGGAGCTTTCACGTGTATGCGCACTAGTGGGACAGATACAGCGTATGCCAGTTCATGCATGTGAGTGGTTTCATGCATCTGCGCTTTACATGCATGGTCAAGATGCGCGAAATAACAGCACCCGCGCATGCATGGGAAATACGCAGCGTTGAATGCGCATTTGAATTTTAAACTCATATAAACATATATATATATATGTATATTCATGTATAAAATATATACACTTGGCCTATGTTCTGCGCGCCTTATTGTTAGCTGGTGCAGGTCCAGCGACGTCGAACTTGCATCGGAAGGCTCGCGCAAGCGCAACGTTTGGTGTCCAATTGCCATCTCCATGAGCCGCAGTTGATTGGTGGCGCACAGGTACCGAGCTTTTTCCGGTTGTTCAGCACACAGCCTTCTGTCACCGTCTCGGGGTGGGGAGCAATCTCAAGAGACAGCTACATCAACCTACCGCGAATTTGTTTGCATCATCTTTAATTCGTAGGGCATTCTGCTTACGTCCAAGCGCAGCATTATCTCCAAGCGACGAGACTGGTTGGACCACGCTAGCGTGCAGGGGCAGGCAACTACAGAGCCGCCTGGGCCTTGTGGTGAGTGGGCAGTGTGTGCGGCGAAGGTGCCGCCGAAGTGTTTCGCGTGATCTTTCCGCCCTTCCTCGGGGAGGCGGGTTGCGAGCTCCCCTCCAGGGCGACAAACAGGGTGCAAACACGGCGAGATTGGCACGTCCAGCCGAATGGCCGTGCATCCTAGCGCGCTGGACGGGGTTGGCTCCAAGTTTGAGATGGATTGGTTCACTTTCTTTTGAAATCCCGCACATGACTCCAGGATCTCCAGGGGTGCTAGGGCCAAGACCATTGAGGTGAATGTTTGAAGTCTGCGAGGCCTCCATGCGCGTGGAGGTCTACCCACGTGCTTCAAACCGTTGGCTCGGAGTCCCCACTCGGGCCCAATGATTTGCCGTTGAATTGCGGGATTGAGGTTCGTGGGGTCCTCCGCCAGGAGCTTGTAGACCCTCACGAGCCGTATCCCTGCAGTCCAACGGCCTTGGATCTGCCAAGGCCTCATGCCAGAGGATTACCTGCACACCGAAGAATTCTTCTGGGCGCCGTGACTGATGCAGCGAGCTGAGCGACGGCGCGCGGCAAACCGACTCGGGTCGTCCATGCCTTCGCTCGCACTCAAACTCCGAGGCGTTTCGTGCCTTTGCCGAGGCTCTGTGCACGGTCGCGCGGAGCCTGCTTCAGCCGGCCGCGGCGCGCCGCACGGGCCGCGTGCTCGTTGTTCTTCCTCTGACTCTGCCCCTCGTGCCTGCTGCTCTTGAACGGCATGCCCGCCGACTACAGCGACTACATCTACCACAAGGAGGTTGTTGCCGCCGCTCGCCGCGCCTTGAGGCTCCCCCGATGCCTCGTGGGCGGCGCGGGGCCGCAGCGCCGCTGATCGACTGACGAGCGCTCTCCCCAGCGTGTCGTTTGCTCGTGCCTGCTGCTCTCGCCGGCGCGCGTGCGCCGGCGGAGCGGCGCCGCCCCACGGCCGCGCCGGCCGGGGAGGGGAAGACCACCGCGGCGACGAGGTGTGGGCCCTGTCCCCTGCGGGTCCGGTCGACGCTGGGGCATCGGGCACTCCCGCGGGGGATTCTCTTGGCTGCAGACATCCTTGGAACTTCTGAGCCCCGACTGCGGGCCCTGCCCCTGCGGGTCCGGTCGACGCTGGGGTATCGGACACTCCCGCGGGGGATTCTCTCGGCTGCAGACATCCTTGGATACGGTAGGTTTGCGTCGTGTCGACCAGCGGCGACCCCAGCGCGGGCGTTCAAGGTTGAACGCCGCTGGCGACCCAGAATCGATCGATGTTGAACGATCGGACGTTGCGGCAGCGGCCGATCGTTCAAGGTTGAACGATCCCTGCGGTGTCAAAAACCAACGCTGGGGTCGGCACGACACGAACCTGCCGTATCTGAGCCCCGACTGGCGTTTTGCAAGTCTGACCAGCAGGGGTTGGGTATGCATGCGGTTGCCTAACCTCTCCCCTGTAGCAGCGGGACCTTGCGCCCGCTCGTGCCGATGGTTTGGTGCTTGGCAGCCCAACAACATGGAAAGGGCGGCTCGGAGGACGCCCGACGAGTGAGAGAGCAACTCCTCTATCCCTGACGTCCGCCGATGTTTTTTCAATCCGCGGCTCCAGAGGTCCTGACCGCTTTCCCAGGGACAGTGTTTGGTCCCGACCCTCTTTTGCCCGAATACTGCCGCCAGAGTGTCCAAACAGATGAAGAGCGCTGGGACTCCAAAATCATCCCAGCACAGCCCCCCCTAGCATCAAAGGTAAAGAGGCGTGTCCAGGAGCAGGAGGTCGGCGAGTGACAGGTGTGAGAACACGGCCATGTGCACCTCCAGGGATCGCGGCCGCCCGGGCCAAAAATGCAGCCGGCATTGAGGCGAGGGTGCGATTCCAGCATACCCTGTGAGGATGTCTCGGGCGAAACTGCCGCCGGACCGTGCCGGACCCGCGCGCGGTCCAGGGCCTCCCGCCCCTCCCGCGGGACTCTTCTGGGCCCTCTCCTTGGCATCCGCGCCGGCATGTTTTTTTTCCCCCACCATCCTGTGGTGGTGGGTCCTCGTTTAGAAGAGACCGTCCCCGCGTTCCCTCCCTCCTTCCCTCCCTCCTTCCTTCCCCCCCTGCCTCTGCTCTCGCGCACGCCCATTTCGGCGCACCCCTCGCACGTTTGGTGGCAACATAGGGTGCTCCACCAAAGGCCCCAGTGGCAGATCTCGCATGCAGTTCCACTTCATTTTCGGCGCACCCCTTACACGTTTCGTGACCCCATCGGATCCTCCACGCAAGGCCCCAGTGGCAGGGTCCGTATACAGTTCCACCCCCATTTCGGCACACTCTCACACGTTTCGTGGCCCAATGGGGTCCTCCGCCGAAGGCCCCAGTGGCAGGGTCCGCATGCAGTTCCACCCCCCCATTTCGGCGCACCCCTCACACGTTTCGTGGCCCCACAGGGTGCTCCAGTCAAGGCCCCAGTGGCAGGGTCCGCATGCATTTCCACCCCCATTTCGGCGCACCTCTCACAAGCTTCGTGGCCCCATAGGGTGCTCCGCCGAAGGCCCCAGTGGCAGGGTCCGCATGCAGTTCGACCCCCATTTCAGCGCACCCCTCACACGTTTCGTGGCCCCATGGGGTGCTCCGCCGAAGGCCCAAGTGGCAGGGTCCGCAGGCAGTTCCACACCTCCATTTCGGCGCACCCCTCGCACGTTCCACGGCCCCATAGGGTGCTCCACCCAAGGCCCCGGTGGCAGGGTCCGCATGCAGTTCCACCTCATGTCGTTACACCCCTCACACGTTTCGTGGCCCCATAAGGTATCCACCGAAGGTCCCTGTGGCAGGGCCCGCATGCAGTTCCACATCCATTTCGGCGCACCCCTCACACGCTTCGTGGGCCCATAGAGTCTTCCACCCAGGGCCCCAGTGGCAGGTTCCGCATGCAGTTCCACATTTTCATGTCGGCGCACCCATTGCACGTTCCGTGGCCACAAAAGGCCCCAGTGGCAGCGCCTGCACGTGGCTCCACCCTGCATTTCGGCGGACCCCTCACACGGTTCGTGGCCTCACATGGGGCTGCACCGACGGCTCCGGTGGCAGCGTCCACATGGCGTACCCGTGCCGATTTTGGCACACCCGTCACACGCGTCGTGGCCCCAGAGAGAGGTTCACCGAGGACGATACCCATGACTGCGTTACATACAGCTGCAAATGGTTGGGTCCTTCTCCAGGATTCTTGTCAATCCGCGGCTCCAGAGGTCCTGACCGCTTCCCCAGGGGTAGCTGTTCGCCCTGGATCCATTTTGGATGGTCCCGGGTCCGAAAGCGGCAACCGAGAGCCGAAATCGAGGAAAACCCGGCCGGATGGGAAAAATCAGATCGTCGGAGATTTGGTTTCTACCATGATAGAGTCTTCTAGCGAAGCGCCGTTCGGGAAAATTTGCCGTGGAAGCGTTTCTCCCCCCCGTCTCCCCCCCCTTGTCGGCGAAACTAATTCGCTTCTCGCCCCTGGCAGTTATATCCCGCTCCAGGCCTCTCAGGCGGGACCCAGCGAAGGTCATAGTAGGATGCTGATCGCATTCTGAAAGGTCCCAACAATGGTTCGTGAGGTTCCATACAAGGAATCTGAAATATTCCAGAGGGACTCCTGAAGGATTATTGACGTTACCTGAGGACTCCCTGAGGATGGTTTCCCGAAGATTCGTGAGGGTTCCAGAGTAGTTCGTGGAGGTTTCCCGAGAATTCCCGCGGATTCCTGCCGATTCCTAGAAATCACTTCTGAGGATCCCCGCAGGATTCCTGAAGGATCCCTGGCGAGTGCTGAGAATTCTTGACGATTCCTTAGGGTTCGAGTGTCCCACCGCCAGCCCCCGAGGGATGCTCGGTGGCTAACACCCCTCTCCAGGCTAACTCAATTAATTTTGAGTGCTGGAGAGAAAGAGGGGGATCGATAATTGGTTTCTACGGTTAGATCGTCGGAGATCAGGGGCTCTTGCTGCTGACTCGGTGCCCGGCAGCCTGGCATGGGGGAGAGGACGCAGAGGGCAAGGCCAGAGCGCAGGCAGTCGCGGCGCTGCCCGGGAAACCCCGGTCACCCGCGTGGTGGGCCTTCTGAAAGACATGTCGAAGACCCTGCAGGCGCCACCGCCCCCATGATGATGACGACGCTGCTGATGATGAGGTAAATGATGAGGATGAGGATGAGGATGAGGATGATGATGAGGATGAGGATGAGGATGAGGACGATGCCGATGATGATGCTGATGATGATGACGATGACGAGACTGATGATAGTGGTGGTGCCAATGGTGATGATGATGACAGAATAATCATGATGCCAATGATGATGATGCTGCTGATCATGATGCTGCTGATGATGATGTTGATGGTGATGATGATGATGATGATGATGATGATGATCCTGATGCTGATGATCATGCTCATGCATATGCTGATTAGGATGAGTATGATGATACGGATGATGATGATGAGGCTGAGGATGATGATGACGACGATTGCACTGATGATGACCGTGGTGATTGTGATGGTAATGACGATGACGATGATGATGACACTGATGTTGATAAAGCTGATGATGACGATGCCGACCATGATGATGTTGCTGCTGATGAGGGCGATGATCCTGATGATGCTGATGATGCTGTTGCTAATGATGAGAATGCTTATGCTGCTGATGCTTATTGTTATGATGATGACGACGGTGATGATGCTGATTATGATGATGACGACGACACTGATGATGATAGTGGTGGTGGTGATGATGAGGATGATTACGATGATGTTGACACTGATGATGATGGCGATGATGATGCTGATGCTGATGATGATGATGATCATCATCATCATAAGTATGATGCCAATCATGATGATGCTGCTGCTGATGATGATGCCGATGATGCTGATGATGCTGATGCTGATGTGGATGCTGATTAGGGTGGGGTTGAGGATGAGGATGATGATGAGGATTAATATGTTGATGATGCTGCTGATGATGATGATGGTCACGATGGCACTGATGATTATAGTGGTAGTTGTGATGCCAGTGATGATGACGAAGATGATGACACTGATGATGGTGATGATGATGATGATGATGATGATGATGATGATGATGACCTTGATGATGATGTTGCTGATGATGATGACGACCATGATCATGTTGCTGCTAATAATGCTGCTGATGGTGATGCTTCTGATGATGACGACGATGAGCAGGATGATGATTATGATGATGCTGTTGCTGCTGATGATGCTAATGTTGATGACGACGATGATGGTTACGTCGATGATGCGTCTGCTGCTGCTGATGATGCTGATGACGACGATGGGTATGATGATGAGGATCATGAGGATGATGATGACGATGACGATTCTTATGATGCTGATGCTGTTGAGGATGATGAGGACGAGGACGGAGGTGGGGATGAAGATGATGATGCTGATGATGATGTTGATGATGATGATGATGATGACGATGGTGATGACGCTGATGAGGATGATGATGGTGATGCCGATGACGATGATGATAGTGGGGGTGGTGGTGATGATGTTGATCGCGACGTCGACGACGACTACGACGATGATGATTATGGTTTTGATGGTGACTCTGCTGATGATGATGCGTCTGATGATGATGCAGATGCTGATGATGATGTTGATGCTGACGATGATGCTGGTGATGATGATGATGCTGATGGTGCTGATAATGACAGTGATGATGATGCTGATGATGGTGATGATGATTATGTTGCAGTTGATGGCGATAGCAGTGGCGATGCTGACATTGTTGATGCTTCTGCTGATACTGGTCAGTATAGCGATGATGGCTACAATGGTGATGATGGTGCTGCTGCTGAGACTGTTGATGTTACTGCTGACGTTGCGGATGATGCTGATCACGCTGTTGCTGCTGATGATGATGATGATGATGTTGTTGCCGACGATGACGCTGCTGCTGACGATGCTGATGCTGCTGATATTGACGCTGCTGATGATGCTGCTTCTGATGATGGTAATGATCCTGCTGGCGTTGATGCTGATGCTGATGCCGCTGATGATGATGATGATGCTGTTGGTGCTCCAGATCATAATTATGCAGCATCGCATGCGGCTGCTGATGGTGGTGATGCTGATGATGTTGTTGATGATGGTGATGCTGTTTATGATGATGATACTGTTGCTGCTGATCAGGATGATGATGGCGCGGGTGATGATCGTGATGCTGTTAATGATGATGATACTCTTGCTGCTGATGAGGATGGTAATGATGATGATGGCGCAGATGATGATGACACTGATGATGATGCTGATGATGATGGTGCTTATGATGATGCTGATGATGGTGAAGATGATGCTTATGCTGTTGATGATGATGCTGCTGATAATGATGATGATGATGATGTTGCTGATGCTGCATATCAGAGTGATGCAGCATAGGATGCTGTTGCTGCTGATCTGAATGATGCTGATGATGATGGTGATGATAATACTGCTGCAGCTGCTGCTGCTGCAGATGATGATGATGATGATGCTGATGATGGCGCGGATGATGGTGTCGATGATGCCTCTGCGGATGCTGATGATGATGCTGATGATGAGAATGCTGAGGATGATGATGATGCAGATGATGCTGCATATTGTAATGGATAAAGTGATGATGCTGAGGATGCTGCTGCTAATGCTGATGATGATAATGATGATGATGATGATGCGGATAATGATGATGATGATGATGATGATGATGATGATGATGATGATGATGATGATGATGATGATGATGATGATGATGATGATGATGATGATATTCGTGACGACATTTGACGACGGCGACGACGATGACGTCGAGGTTGATGATTCTATTGTTGCTGTTGCTTCTGATGATGATGTCTGTGCTGCTGATGGTGATGTTTATGTTGGTGGTGGTAGTGGCACGATGGTGGTGCTGACGATAACGATGGTAGTGGTGACGAAGATGATGATGATGATGATGATGATGATGATGATGATGATGATGATGATGATGATGATGATGATGATGATGATGATGATGATGATGATGATGCGGACGATGCTGATAATGATGATGATGATGATGCTTATGATGATGCTGATGATGAGGATGATAATTATGATCATGATTATACTGTTGATGGTGATGATGATAGTGCAGATGATGATATTGATGATGCTGATGCTAATGTTGACGATCATGATGATGATGCTGATGATGCTGCTGATGATGATGTTGATGCTGATGATGCTGCTGCTGATGATGATGATGATGATGCTGATGATGATAATGATGATGACCATGATCACCATACCATCCCTGCAGTCGCCACCGCCCCTCTCCCCCACCCCAGCGATCCGAGGCTCTCAAAATTGGAGCGGCCGGTTTTTGGCTGTTTTATGTGTTCGGAGGCTTTTTTAACGGGCCCCAGGACCGTCAAAGCCGACGCTGGACGAGACACCCGCTCCTCCTCCTCCTCCTCCTCCTCCTCCTCCTCCTCCTCCTCCTCCTCCTCAGGAAGTGGTCCAGACCCCTGGGGGTCCACGCATCGAAACGTCGGAGCGCCAGATGTCTGCCCCCCCCACCCCGCCCGCTCAGGGAGCAGCTCGTTCCCGGACCCTCTCGTCTGATCTGCTCCCTGCTGGGTCGCCCCCCCATCTCCCTTCTCCTTCTCCCCTCCCCAGACATCTGGCGCTCATTTTTTTCGGTGTGTGGGCTCTTGGAGGTCTGGACCACTTCCCCAGGGCCAGTTTTCCATCCCGAGTCGGCCCCACGGCCCGTCGAGGGGCCCCGGAGGCCGAAGACGGCCACAAGCCGGCGGCTCCAATGTTTTCGGAGCTCCGGGTCTTTGGGTCTGATCTGCTCCCTGGCCAGTCACCCTCCTCCTCCTCCTTCCTCCCTTCTCCTCCATTCCTTTTCCTTCTAAACAGCTTCTCTCTGCCGCACCCCGAGGCAAGTTTTTAGGGCGGCTGGGCGTTTCGCCTGAGACTTCCTCACCACTTATGACCCTGAAGCTTAAAGGGTGGCAGCAGTTTCACAGATGGAGGGCGGGCCGTTTTCAAAATGTGGTTCTCGCCTTAGCGCCGCGCAAATTCGTTTGATATTTTGCAGAAGTTTCACGGATTGAGGGCGGTTCCTTTTCAAAATGTGGCTCTCGCTTTAGCGCCGCGCACACTCGTTCATAAAATTTGGAAGGGTTTCATGGATTCCCATGATCAGCGTACCAGAAATTGTGTGTTAGAGAGATTCAGGATTATGCGGGTGCAGCAGTTATGTTGATTCGCGGTGCTGAAGTCCCAAAAACTGTTCTGGCACGGATCGTCAAGACGCAGCAGTCAGATTGATCCGTGGCGTTGAAATCCCAAGAACAATGTTTTGGCATGCTTGAAGGGTCTTCAAACGATTGGCTTCCAACGAGGCAGTACCCTCAATGGAAATAAACCGTTGTATAGGGGCCTATGAAAAAGGGAGCTTGGAGGGAGGGTTAATTCCAACATCGTTGATGACGCTTGGGTTACACTGGTCCTCCTCCTCCTCTTCCTCCTCCTCCTCCTCCTCCATCTCTCTCCCTCCTCCTCCCCCCTCCTCCTCTTCCTCCTCCTCCTTCCCCCCCTCCTCCTCCTCCTCCTTTTCCTTCCCCCCTCCTCCATCTCTCTTCCTTCTCTTCCTTCCCCCCCCTTCGCCGCCTCACGTTGTGAGGGGGCGTCTCCGACGGTTTAGTCCACTGTGACGCGGGCAGGTGTCTTGTGGGGCGAGCGAGCGAGGAGGAGGAGGCTTCCCCCCCCTCCGGGAGGAGGAGGGGGGAGGAGCATGAGGCGGGAGGCAGGAGGAGGTGGGAGGAGGAAGAGGGGGAGGGAGGAGGAGGATCGAAGAGGCGGGGTCCAGGGCGGTGGCCGACGAGGGACCCTGGACCGTAACCCCTTCCCCCGGAATTCCCCGTGTGTAACAGGGGTGGGGACCAACTAGGGTGCTCTAGGGCCTTTAGTGAGGAGGAGGAGGAGGAGGATGCAGAGGAGGGGCAGGAGGAGGAGGAGGACGGAGCAGGTGAGAGGACCAGTGTAAGCACAAAGCGCGCATCAACGAGCTTTCCAGAAGTCCTCCCTCCAAGCTCCCTTTTCGCAGACACTGCAATCATGTATTATCATTGCTGGAAGTGTCCCATTGGAAGGCAACTGCTTGAAAGTTGTCCGCCGTGTCAAGACACACTTCCTGGGTCTTCAGCGCCGCGAATCAACGTGACTGTTGCGTCCTGACAATCCTGACTCGCACCAGAATTCCATTCCTGGAATTTCAATTCAGCGAATCAGCGTGACCGTTGCGTCCTGACACTCCTAAGCTGTGCTGTAATAGTATTATTGAAACTTTACCGCATGAGTCCTGAATTCAGCTATCACATCTTATGACGAATGTGCGCGGCGCTAAGGCGAACACGATATTTTGACAGCCGACCTCGTGTGTTTGAACCGGTGGCATTGTTTTCAGACGAAAGTGCGCGGCGCTCAGGCGAAAACGAGACGTTGAACATCAGCCGCCCTCCATCGTTGAAGCTGGTACAAGCTTTGAGCACGAATGTGCGCGGCGCCAAGGCGAAAACCACATTTTGAAAACCAGCCGCCTTCCATCCTTCCGGTCGTTGCACACTTTAAGCTTCAGGGTCACAGTCTCAGGCGAAACGCCCAGACCGCCACACGCTTGGGGGCGAGACAGGGAGGAGTTCAGCATAAGGAAAAGAGGGATGAAGGAGAAGCACAAAGAGGAGCAGGAGGAGGAAGAGGAGGAGGAGGAGCAGGAGGCGAAGGAAAAGGAGGAGGAGGAGGAGGAGCAGGAGGAGGAGCAGGAGGAGGAGGAGGAGGGGGAGGAGGAGGAGGAGGGGGAAAAGAGGAGGAGGAGGAGGAGGAGGAGGGAGGAGGAGGAGGGAGAGGAGGGAGGAGGAGGAGGTGGAGGGGGAGGAGGAGGAGGAGGAGGAGGAGGAGGAGGAGGAGGAGGAGGAGGAGGAGGAGAAGAAGGAGAAGAAGGAGGAGGAGGAGGGTAAGGAGGAGGGCCAGGAGGAGGAGGAGGGTAAGGAGGAGGGCCAGGAGGAGGGTAAGGAGCAGGGTGAGGAGGAGGAGGAGGAGCCCACCCCCGCCCCCCGAGCTTCACGGCGTGCGGCGGCGATCGGCTCCCCCGAGCCTCTGGCCCTGCCCTCCCCGCCGCCGCCGCCGCCGGCGCCTGCGAGGCCGAGGCGGACGAGGACGAGAAGCTGTACGAGAAGCTGAAGTGCTGGTGCGAGAGTAACTCGTGGGAGAAGGGCAACGCGGTGGAGGCTCCCTCGCTCCTCGTCCACACCTCTCTCCCTCATAGGGGGGGCCTGGGGGGGGGAAGCTTCGCTGTGGACTGCGAGGGGGCTCAGATCTTGAGCCCCTGGAAAGCGTGGATGGTTGTGGCCGAGGTCGCTGCCACGCGGGGCGGGGCAGAAGTTCTGCTTTGAGCGTTATGCTCCACACGTGTGCCCCCCCCCAAAAGAGGGTGCCCCGCACACGGCGCTGCGGAACTTGACTCTGCCCCCTTCCGAGTCGATCCAATCTCCCTCCTTCCTCCTCCTCCACCGCCTACTTCTCCTCCCTTTTCTGCGGTCGTCTCCTCCTCCGTTCTCCCCTTCTTCCTCATCCTCCACCTCCTCCTCCTCCGCCTCCTCTTCCCCCTCCTCCTTCATCCTCCCTCTCCTCCCTCTTTTTCCCTTACTCTCTACACTTCTCTTGCCTTCCTCCCTTTCTCGTCCTCATTCTCTCCCTGTCCTCGTCCCCCTCCCTTCTCTCTTTCTGCCCCTGGCCCTCATCCATTGCCTTCTCCCTCTTCCCTCCTATCTGCCTCCTCTCCTGCCCCCGTTCTCCTTATCGTACCGCTGCTCCTTCTACTCCTCCCTCGTCTTCTGTCCTCTTCTCGATTTAGGCATTTCTCAGCCAGTGGCTTGGCGGAATTCGCGACTCGGAAGACCCTGCGCACGACAGTTCTGTGGACAATTGCGAAAAGAGCATGCGTGGCGTGCAGAGCGGCGCTGCACACGGGTTTGCCTCTTCGCATGCTCTTTCGTGAACCCCCTCTGAGGGTCAAACCCCGCCGAAAGTGTCATTTTGTTATGCAGCCCCAGCCGTCTGCGCCGTGCACGATAAGCTCATTGCGACCAGCGATCATCTCGACAGATGCACGTGACACGCGGCATGTTGCGGGAATCGTGATCTCGTGCGTGAGATGTCATTAATCTCTTTGCGCTGAGCGCCCGCCGGTGCATCTTGTTTTTTTGGCCTGTCCGATAGTCGCACGCACAAGGGCATTAGCTATACTGACACTGAAAGTCGTCTCCCTTTTCAGTGGTGTCCTCTTTGCTGCGTGCTACGATACCAGGGTGTGTGGCATTATCTCGCAATTCTGTATTGTAGCCCTCGCCTGAAGGAGAACTGGACTTCTGTGTAGCTTACGTGGGAAAGTAGGAGAGGACGAAAAACAGGTGTCGAAGCAGGAGTGGGATAATGAGAAGGACGAGGAGGAGAAGGGGGATCTGATGATGGTGGTGGTGATGGTGGTGGTGGTGGTGATGATGATGATGATGATGAGGAGGAGGAGGAGGAGGAGGAGGAGGGTGAGGAGGAGAGTGCGGATGAGGGTCAGGTGGATGGTCAGGAGGAGGGTCAGGAGGAGGGTAAGGATCAGGAGGAGAAGGAGGAGGAAGAGGATGAGGAGCAGCAGGAGGAGGAGCAGCAGAAGGAGGAGCAGGAGCATACTGATGAGGAGGACAAGGTGGAGAAGAGCTGGTGTCTGGGAGGAGGGGGAGGAGGAGGGATGACAAGAAGAGGCGGATAGGGGAGAAGGAGCAGGGTCAAGGGAGGGGGAGGGCACAGCACATGGCGAGGAGGAGGAGGAGGTGGACCAGCAGCAGGAGGAGGAACAGCACTGCCTGCAGCAGGGTGCGGACGAGGGGAAGGAGGAAGGATGCCAGCAGGGACGCCGGGGAAGTGCGAGAGGAGCGGCTGCGGGCGGGGCGGCGACGGGCTGCTCGGGACGCGGCTCGGGCGGCCGCCGCCCTCGACCGACGTGCCCGCTGCGCCGCGGGCCCCCGCCGGCCAGGGCTCGTGCTGATTCCTCCTCCTCCTCCTCCTCCTCCTCCTCCTCCTCCCTCTCCTCCTCCTCCTCCCCCTCCTCCCCCTCCTCCTCCTCCTCCTCCTCCTCCTCCTCCTCCTCCCATTGGATTTCCGATTCCGACTCGATGGAGTCAGATTCCGATTCGACTTCGGATTCCGATGTTGGTTCCGATCTCGCAAACGGAGGCCTACTGGCCTGCCGATGTCGGCCGGTTCGGCTTATCCCGACTCGGCTGCCGATTTCCGCCGATCCGATGTGTGCCGATCGCCCATCCGACTTCTCGATTCGGCTCTGGGCTCTCCTGCCAGCGGTCATCGAGCACCCACTCGACAGAGGGTTTGTGCTTAGCCGTAGAGCACGGTCGGGAACTTTTGGATAGCGTGTCGCTGCGCCGGTTTTGGCCCAGCTCGCTTCGGCGCGACACGCGATCCACGTCCCCATTCTTGAGGCGTCCAGGTCCCGAGTCTTTCCTAGCCTCCTGCCCCACGAAGCGGAGCGACACGCTATCCGCTCGCATGGCATGGCG
Source organism: Prorocentrum cordatum (assembly GCA_963575745.1). Classification (NCBI taxonomy): domain Eukaryota; class Dinophyceae; order Prorocentrales; family Prorocentraceae; genus Prorocentrum; species Prorocentrum cordatum. The sequence continues at coordinate 33,646 of CAUYUJ010000638.1, forward strand.
TGTCGCGGGGGCCGCCGCAGCGATACGCATTCCCGACCGTAGGCGCATCAAGTGAGAAATGCTTCTCCCCCTGTCGGCCCCAGGGACCCACAGAGGTTCTAGGGGGCACCTTAGGGTCCTCAAAAGCTTGAAAGATGGCCGAAGGATCTGTCACAACAGAATTCTAAGAGTAATCTTCCTTATCGTATGTCAGTGTCTTCGGTTGGAGGTGGTTCTTCCCTGGTGGGTGGGGGCCCAGCCCCCCGGGTCTCGGTGTTTCGAGGTCTTTGCCACGAGATCCGCCAGCCAGGATCGCGACTTGTCATCGAACGTTTTCCGATCCCAGTGCCAGGCCGAGGGGGATGGACAGATGGAGCAGAGCGTGAGAGAGAGAGAGAGAGAGCGAGAGAGGTGTAGGGTGGGTTTCATTAACAACCTGGACGAGTGCTCAACTTATGGGAATCAGGGTGCTGGATTCATGAGTGTGGTCTCGCTTACGTTCCGAGGTTGGCCTGTGCTCAAGCAGGTAGCACGAGGTAGTAAGCGGAGCTCTCGCGGATGCCATGAGAGGCGCTGCGACGGTATCGGCATACCATTCAGATATCTGCATGTGAAACAGACTCGATTAAAATGCGTGTCCGCCAGAACGCGGGCCCGTTCTGGGCCGCCTTCTGCGGAATCTTCTGGGCAGAACGATGGTGAATCGGAAGCGGTGATCCCTTCGTCGGTACCAGCGCAAGTGCTGTAGGCTGCGCCAACAGCGGTTGAAAAGGAAGCGTGCCCGAGCGTGAGGCCGTCAGCGAGGCGGAATTCTGCTGCGAAAGCTGCAATACATGCGGGCCCGTTTTCCTTTTCCTCCCCAGGATTAATATGATACCGGAGAAAAGGCCCAATCAGGGCTATAGGGCTAGGGGGCTATAGGGCTATTGAGCTATAGGGCTATAGAGCTATAGGGCCATAGAGTTGTAGGGCTATAGGGCTATTGGGCTATAGGGCTATAGGGCTATAGGGCTATCGGGCACCCCTGGGCACCCCCGCCCCGGGCACGCCCGGGCACCCGGGCATCCGGGCACCCCCAGGCACCCCCCGGGCACCCGGGCGTACAGCAAAAAATCGGCGGCCAACCTCACCCCCGGGCACCCCCGGGCACCCGGGCACCGAGGCGTGCAGCGAAAATCGGCGGCAAACCCAACCTAACCATATGATACCGGAGAAAAAACCCCATCAGAGCTATAGGGCTATCGAGCTATAGGGCTATTGAGCTATAGGGCTATAGAGTTGTAGGGCTATATATATATATATATATATATAGGGCAATATAGGGCTATAGGGCACCCCCGCCCGGGCACCCGGGCACTGGGGCACCCCCGGGCACCCCCGCGGGGCACCCGGGCACCCAGGCACCCGGGCACCGGGGCACCACCCGGGCACCCGGGCGGGCGGCGAAAATTTGTGGCAAACCTAACCTAACCATATGCATCCGCTAGGACCCCTGCAGAGGCAAGCTCTGATTGGGGAATCATTCTTCTCTTCTTCTTCTTCGTATTGTCAGCCGTTTCTGTCTTCGTCCTGTTCTAGCTTTCTTTCGTCGGATTTTACTGGATTGCGATGGCCTTGCTGCCAGTGCCCCGACCCTGAAGGCAGAACCTCTCCCAGAGCCCCCGCTGGCGACCCCCCCCCGAGACTCGCCGGGACACCGGGGGGCTGTATTCTGAGCCTGGGCCCCGACCCCCACCCCCCCACCCCGCTCGGCAGGGAAGGGACGAAGGGAAGAGGCTTCCCGGCTTCCCTTTGACCTATACAAGTTCCTTTTCTTTGTTCCTCAATTCCTTGGGACCGGCGACGACGACGACAGCCTCCTCCACACGGCGAAGGGACGGCGTATTTGAGTAGGGTGTTGGCCCGCTACCGTTGCAATCTGTGGCGTATCGTGGCAGTCCTCCGCTCATCCGTCTGCCCTTGTTGAGACCGAGGAGGGCCACCAGACTGTATCTTCGGGTGCTCTGGATCACTCGGGCCGGACGACAGGGGGGTTACGAAATCTGCTGCATGCAGCTGGTTTCTGCCTCACCGCCGGGCCCATTCCTCGATACATGGGCGCCTCCCGGCGCCCAGAGGCGCCGGGAAAATCAGCTACGCGAGCTGATTCTCAAACCCCCCTTTGCTATCCCCCCTTTCGCCCGACCCGAGTCACTGCTGCAGCGTTCCAGTCGATTTTACAACGTACGCCGAGACGCGGTTGTCCCCCGTCTGAGAGCTGCCGGTCACCGGTCTGCTTCGGGTGGTATCGCCACCAGACTTGCACTCGGCTTTCGCCTCGGAGGCCGGGCTCGGTGTGTTCGCGGTCCGTTGACTTGCCCCCCAAGCCCAGCAGCAATTCATCATGCGCTTGCGCTTGCTTGTCGAGGGTTTGCTTTCGGTCATTGTTCGTTTTTCCCGCGTGTGTTTGACATTATATTGGTCAGTTTTCGTGGAGGACGTCTGCTGTCCGTGGCGTCGTCTAGAGTCTCCTCGTTGCCATGTTCGCGCTCGACGTATTTGTCTGCCTCGAAGATGTCGTCATCGTCCACGAGATGAATCTTGCGGAGCGTATGGCGCGACGATCCCTCGCGCGCAGCCGCCAAAGCCACTCGGGGCACTGCTGTGTCTGGACGCACTCGCTCAGCGACGCCCTCCAGTGACAACCTCCTGGTCTCGTGTGATCTCAAGTCGGTCACAACGGGAGTGTCTTCAGACGTTCTTGGTCGTGCTGTCCACCGCAGGCTGCTGCGCAAAGTCGTGGTTTCTTCTTCTGGGTCAAGCCAGACCCTCGTCGTGGCATTGGCTCACGCTGGCGCCAGCCGAATCGTATCGCACTCTCGCCTTCAGCTCCGACCCGACCTCGATCTGCATCTTCATGACGTGCGCGATGCAGCCGGCAGGGCTCCTGGTGGTTAAACAGTAGCAGTGATGATGATGCGTAACCTTGCCGATGTGCATTGGTACTCTCACCGGTCTCTCTCCTCCCCTGTTTTCCCCCCTCCCCCTGCCCCCTCCCTCGCCGGCCAGGCCTCCAAGGAGAAGGTCGAGCAGCTGAAGGCACACCGCCCTTCCGGCCCTCCCACGCCAGCGCGTGGCCACCCCTCGTAGTTCTTCAAACGGCGCTCTCGCCCCACGATCCGACGTTGCGAAACACATGCAGCACCCTGAAGAATCACGACGGGACCCCTGGACCCAATCCTTCTTCGACATTTTTAGAGCCAGATCGATCTGTCATGGTTTGGGGGCCCGGAACCAGGTGAGAACGCAGGGTGTGAGCAAATTGCAGCGCCTGGACCTCGGGCTCGCTTTACCGAAGCGTCTTTCAGCCCCCCCCCCCTCTTCCCTGTTCCTCCCCGCCCCGCCCTGCCTTGCCTTGCCCTGCTCTCCCCGTGCCCACCTCTGCCCTGTCCTGCCCCGCCCTGCCGCCCCGCCAAGCCTCCCCTCTTCCCTCCCGGCAGCCCTCGCTCCTCTTCCCGTCCCCGCTTGCCCTCTTCCCCGCTCCCCCCTTTCCACTCCTTCCCCGGTTCCCTCTTCCCTTTTGGCGCTCCCCTCTCTCTTCCCACCCTCCATTTTGCCCTCCCCTCCTCCCCTTTTGCTACACTTTCCTGCGTTCTCTCCTTCTTCGCTTCCCCTCCCTCCTTTCTCCTTTGCGTCGCGGTTGCGCAACCAGGTCGGCCCTCTGCCCTCCGTCAGGCTGACATCGAGAGCCTCACTGCGAAGGAGGGCGGACTCACTGCTACCATCGCTGACGTGAAGGCTGGCATGGACTGCACCCCCGCTGCAAGGGGGAAGCGTGCCTCCCCTCCTCTCCCGCTCCTCCCCCGCCTCTCCTCCGCTCCTCTTCCTCCCCCCCTCTTCCCACCTTCTCCTCCCTCCTTCCCCCCCCCGCGCCCCCCGCTTCTTTCTTGCCTTCTCCTCCTCCTCCTCCTTTCCTTCTCCGTCTCCTCTCCCGCCTCCCCGCTCTCACCTTTCTTCTCCCCCTTCTTCTTCACCGTCCCCCTTCCCCTTCTCCTGCACTAGTGCAGTGTTCTTTCTGTTTGGTGGTTCAAGGCAGAAGCTCTCCCGAGAGCGAGCCTTATGAAAACCAAGAAAGAGGGGAGGCAGAAGGCAGGAGGGAGGAGGAGGCAGGAGAGAGGAAGAGGGGGAGGGAGGCAGGGAGGAGGAGCCATAGGGGCGCCCAGGCGTTTTCCAGTTTGTTTTAACTCATTTGTTTCCAGGTATGCTTCTGGGAGGATAAGGAGCAAGAGAACGATGGCTCCAGGGTTGACAGACATGGGTATTTCGCAAGAGCCAGTGTAGTTGTTGTGCGAAGCTCGGTCAGATTTGGACCAGCTCGCATGTTCCGCCGCCAGCGCTCTGAGGCCATGGAGGGGTCTGCACCAGCAGTGGCAGCCGTGAGAGCTGCGGGCCTCCAGTCGTTTTGTTGTCGTCGACTTCGGCGTCGCACATCCGGGCTCTGTGGATCGACTCGTGTTGGGGGGTCGAAGGCAAGGGTTGGACATGCGGGAGCAAGGTGGTCACGACCAGACCTCTGTGATTTCTGGGGCCATGCCCATCTCCGTGTGTTCCTCTGTTGTGCACGAGGCCGCGCTCCTGTGGAGGAGAGCGGCAGGTCTTGAATTACAGTCGAGACGCTGAAATGAGGGCCGCTTTGGGCTCAGGAGGCACTTGGGTATTCGGGCCGTTCCTGAGTTATCTAGTGGTATGTGTTTGTGGCCTAGGTTCGCCGTGGCCAGGAAAGTCCCTTTGTTCCTCATCGTGCGTTCTTCATGGTAGCACGATGACTGTAGTCTCAGTGCGTGTGTGCGTTCAGGATGTGTGGCTCAGCGTGTCGCGCCGCCTGTTCTGGCCCACCGCGCTGCGGCGCGATACGCTATTCATGCCCCAGCCCCCAGATGTCAACGTCGCGATCCCTCCCCAGCCTCCAGCCTCTCTGAGCGTAGCCACACGCCACCCGCTTGCAGGGCATACAGCACGTCGCCGGGGCCGCTGCCGCGGCACGCTCCCGATTGTAGACAACTAGCGGCGTTCCAAGCTTCTGGCGCCTGTCCACCCGCAGTTCTGATGCTGCAGCCTGCAGCGCTCGGCTCGAAAGGGCGGCCGGAGGTGGCGGCCGCAGAAGACGCGGCGAGTGGGATCCGCTCCTGGCCCACGGCGGCCGGCTGGCGCCGCACTCCCTCCGCCGGCCGCCCCCGCGAGCTCAGAAGACCTCTGTTTCTTCAGTGGGGACCCCTGTCAGGTCGCCGACTCGTCGATTGACTCGGCAGCAAGTCATGGGAGCCTTGTGAGTCCTCGGAGTTCCGTTTTCGGGGTGTCTTGGCGTGCGGTGGCGTCTGGTAGTCGATGGGGACGCGAAGATTTAGCGTCGACTAGCGTCGAGGTCTGGCCGATGATCGTCGATGAGCGTCGGCCAGCATCGATCTGCAAGAGCCAGCAAGATGACGTGGGAAGCTCCCATGAGCTGCCACAGAAGATCGATCGTAGCGGTTGCGGCCCTTGGTGGATGCGGTCCCGGGCACAGCCGCCACCGTGCAAGCTCTGGTCCCTGCCGCCCTGTGGGATCCGGCGGCTTCGATACCCCACCCGAGAGATCGTCGACACGATGGGCTTGCTTCGCGGGCGAAAGTCAAGGGAAGAAATACCACAAGGAGCCGACAATTGGCGTTTACAAAACAGCCCTGCCCTGCTCGGTTCCTGTTTTGGGCGCGTTTGCTAAACGGCCTCGCTTGTGATGGTGGTGGTTCTGGAGGTGATTTGCTTCCCCGTCGGGAATCCAATCCGGATCCGCAGCCTCGCGGTCCGGGCCCCTGGGCCGCGACCACCGCGGATGCGGGCCGTTTTTTCGTCCGCGGATGCCCCGCGCGGAAGGTACCAGTGCGGTCCCGCGTACATCCGCGGGAGCGCGCGCACACGAGTCCAGGCCGCGGAGGGCGCGGATAGGGATTGGTCGCCGCTCGTGAAAGGCTCTCCTCCTCCTCCTCCTCCTCCTCCTCCTCCTCCTCCTCCTCCTCCTCCTCCTCCTCCTCCTCCCCCTCCCCCTCCTCCCCCCCAATTCCCCTCCTCCTCCTCCTCCTCCTCCTCCTCCTCCTCCTCCTCCTCCTGTGCCAAGATATCCCCGGAGCTCGCCCCAGGACGACTCCACGACGCCCCGGAATGTGGACTGCGAGGGCGCGGATACGAGCATGGTCGCCGCTCGTGAGAGACGTGCCAAGATATCCCCAGAGGCCGCCCCAGGACGACTCCACGACTCCCCGGGTATCCAGACCGCGAGGGCGCGGACACGGATGTGGTCGCCAGTCGTGGGTGCTGTTCAGGAGCGCGCGCCGCCGCTGCACAGGTTTCGAGCCGACGGCGTGCGAGCATGGACGGGTACCGTGCCTAAGCGTCGGACGCAGCCCGCGGCTCGAGCAGCTGCCGTTGCCCTTTGCTCTGTGGCAGCATGTCTGTGGGCAACTGGCTATGTATAAGCCTCCGTGTTGCAGGTGTAACGCAAGGAGGGCAGGACGATGACGAGTAAGACATAGACGATGGGTATAATGAGGGAAGGAGGATGAGGGGGATGAGGAGGAGTAGGAGTTGGAGGAGGAGGAGGAGGAGGAGGGTCATGGAATAGGAGGGGATCGGAGAGGAGGATTTTCTTTCGTCTTGTGCTTCTTGTGCACCCTTTCAGCGGCGAAATCCGCCACAGGGGGGGGCTAGGCAGCTCCGGTTTCGGATCCGATGCCATCAGCGGCAGCGACAGGAGGATGATGAGGATGAGGATGATGATGAGGAGGAGGAGGAGGAAGAAGAAGAGGAGCTGGAGGCGTCGCAGAGCGAGTAGCAGCATGATAGTAGGACTGGTAGTGCAGACGATTCCTGGCGTCGTGTATCGTCAGGCCAAGACGGAGAACGACAAGAAAGCCCTTGCGGACGCCATCGCGATTCGCGAGAAGCAGAAGGAGGCGGGGTCAGCCCATGGGGTTAAGCAGAGCAGGGTGCGGCACGGAGCGGTATGGAGAGTGGGAAGGGCCGCGTCCAGCCCCATTCATTTTTCCCTGCCAGATCCCTGATCCCCCATGTCTCCTTCCATCCTCCCTCCCCCTCTAGGGCCCATCTCAATCTGCCATCCTCATGCGCCCCCTCTTGGAGCCCATTCCATTCCCCCCTCCCCCTGCCCCTCCCTTTATTCCCCTGGCGCCTCTGCACCTGTTCCCCCTTCTCCTTCTCCTCGTTCTCTCCCCTGCCGTCGTTGTCCTCTTCCTCCGTGACCGGTTTCATGTCTTTACATCAGAAGGTAACGTTGCTTTCTGCGGCTGTTGTAACTGTTGCCGCTCATGCGACATTTGCAGCAAATTGTTCTCGGTCCTTCTGCGCTTTTCGTTCTGTTACAAGAGGTTTGCATTATACTGCGCTCAATGCGAGAGCTTCGAGGGAGCGTGCCCATATGCTCGCGGCCAGACGTGCATGTGCGACGGGACCTGGCTCCTTGATTGCTCTCTCTTTCCGTTGCGTGTCTCTGTTTCCTATTTCCTTCGGCCTGTGACCACTCCCTCTGCGGTGTGCCAAGACAGGCAGCGAATGTGTTTCTGCAGCGTCGCTTTCGCGATAGCCTCCTCCGTCCGCTCAGACGCGCTTCGTTCGCGGGGGGGGATCACGGGGGTATCTCTTCGTGATCAATACAGCCGGCTCCGTGGACTGGGCGACGCGCGCCTCCTGCGCCTGGAGGGGGAGGTGCTGGCTGACGTGCGCTGCACTCCCCTTGCTGTTACGAGTGCGAAGTGGCCGCCGCCAAGAGACACTTCTCCACCGCTTCACGTCATGCGCGGGCAAAATATTCCAAGCTCCGATATCTTGTACGCAATTCGTAGCCGGTCGGGCTACTGATGGAGCTGATGCTGCTCGCGGTTGTGCACGTGCTGCAGCTCTCCCACAGCTCGAGGCGATGGTGCAGCCTGGTCAGCCGATGTCGGTGATCCACTGGCTCAGGACAGACATGGACAAGGTTGCTGAGCTCAGCTGGGCTCCGAGGAAGAGTTCCAAGCAGCCTCTGAGCGGCTGGCCGGCGGAGTCACGGACGCCATCCTGCAGCTGGGGAAGACGATGGTGCAGCCGCTGACCCTTGCTGGCGTGTGCGATGGGGGCGTTGGTTACGGCATGTGCACAGGAGGCTTCAAGTCCTGCATGACTCCTTCTCTGATGAGGGCGGTGATGAGATCCATGGCCAATCCACGGTTGGAGTTCCATCTGGCGTCCAAGCCCTGTATTTCTATGCCGTCTTGTGCGCAATGCCCCCATCGCATTGTGCGCAGCATTGCAACTGTAGTGGTGGGTCTGGTCACCGGCCAGTCGTTCTTCGCACTGCTTCTGCCGACGCACTAGCCAGATGGAGGCCGTGTTCGCACCGTTTCTATCGATGCCTCTCCTCGTGAAATGTCCCGCGCGGCCTAGTCCGAGCTCCAGCTCAAGCTGCGCGGGAAGCCCGCCTCGCCCACTTGGCCGCTTGGCTGGCTGCACTTCTTTCTTCGTTGCTCGAGCTCGAGTGCGGCGCGCCTGCTGGCGCCGAGGACTCTGTGCGGCCGTCTCGCGTCGGGCGGGGCCAGGGCACGGACGTACAGTTTCATCAAAGCTTTCCGGAACGCTCTCAGGGCGTTCCATGATGCTCTGATGCGACCTCGGCGCCCGAGACATCCTCCGGGACCGCCCCGCCTCAGAGATCCCCGTCCGATTTGTTCCTTGTCCTGGCCTGCTTCGCCTAATCGTGGGTCCCGCTGTCGGCTGGCCCCACGAGACCAGAGGTTGCTGGAGGAGCTATTGGAGGCGGTCGCGCACGCACGCTGCTCCGACGGTTTGGGACTGCCTCTTCGGCACGAGTGCTGCAAGTACTGCCGGCGGCAAGGTTTTGGGTGAGCGGGAGGGGGCCAGCATGGAGCAGTTGGCTCACGCAGCACCCCGAAATTGCGGGTAAAAGTGAGGGGGCGGGCGCGGGGTGGGTCGCGGGTGGTTCGCGGGGTGGGTCGCGGGTGGGTCGGGGGGTGTCGCCGGGGGGACGACGACAACAACAACATCAATCATTTTAACACCGTTCGATCTTATCTGCTCGCGTGTCATTCAACATGTATTCAAAAGGAGAATTTAAAAACAACAGTTCAAACGGATACTTCCTGACATGTAATTACACATCGAATTCTCGCGTGGCACTTCCTGACAATGTGCGCAGGAATCCCGCTCTCGCGTGAGACTTTTTCGCGTTAAAGAAAAACGCGCCTTCGACACTCAGGAATCACGATCCCGCTCTGGACTTCCTCACGATTTACTTGGGACTCGTGCCACCGCTCGAGACTTCCTGGCGATTCATGTTGGACTGACGCGTCAGCGACCCGCCCGCTCGACCCCGCCGTCTTGGCCCGCCCGCCCGACCCGCCCGTTAGGGTCCGCCCACCCGACCCGCCCGTCTGGTTCTGCCGCTTGCACTCCTGCTCCTAACCACCCACCTGCTAATCTCTCTCGTCCTCCATCCTTCTCTCTCCCCCTTGTCCCTTCCCTCCTCCCTCCCTTCCCTTGTTTGAGGGGCTGCGCCAACTACAAGTAGCAGGTAGCGAAAAATTACTTCCTACGAGGGGTACGATCGAAGACGAAGGGGGTTCGGCAGCCAGGGTTTGGGACCTGCATGTTGAGTGGCACGCGAGCGTATGAAAGCGAGCAGTCTTAAACTGATGGTGGTTGTTGTTGCTTTAGTTCGGGGACCAACAACCCAGTCGGATGCTCAATGATTTCCCTTGTGAGAGACAGGGTGCGAGCCCGGTGAGGGGCACTTCAACTGCAATGTCATGCTGTGCACCAGAGGGGGCGGGATCAACAAGACATATGATGTAGAATTGTGAACTCGATCACAGCAAACAACAACAAACATATACTCTATACCACCGATGATGATTCGGATGTGCGTGGGTTCCTCTGTCGATGATGTTGATGCTTGGCAGCTGGATCGTTCGATCGTGGCCTAGTTTGACTTGACGTCGACCCTGTGCTTGCGCTCTGCCGCCTCACGCTCGACGTGCGGGACATTATGCTGTGTGGTTTTGTAGATATCACGGGCGGACCCGCTTGCTTTTCCGATGCGGGAGCGCGTGCCCACTCAGTGCTGTGCGTGTGATGCTCCCAGCGATGCCCTGGTGCGGCCTTGAGCTTGCGCAAACAGTTCTTGACGCTTCGCGTGTCCCCACCAGCCCACCCTGGTGCCCACGCAGCTGCTTGAGGTTCGGTCTCATGCATTATCTCTCGGAGTTGTCCCTGGTCGTCGTTTATATCCCGACTTACGGCGCCTTCGACGGACCTGCATCTTTGCACGCTGGCAGTTCCACTCAGTTTCAGTTCCTCCTGCCACCCACCTGCCGCTGGGCCGCTGCGTGAGGCCTCGGCTTGCCGCGTTCGCTGTAGCCTTGCGCGCCGCTTTTGCCTAATTAGTCTCTGCGTAGCCCGCTTTGACCTGACTCGCCGCTGGCGCGCTCGCCCGCGGTCGCTGACTAAAAAGTATCCCCACCACCAGCTGCCTAGTCGCGGCCCAACTAGTGTTCGGACGGCTTTCGATTCGCCTCGCGAGCCTGTTGTCAAAAATTATCCCCACCAGCCTGGCCCTTTCGCTGTCTGGCATCCCATTTGATGTTCCTAGGCCAAGTGGCGTCCCACGCTTGGCATCAGTGCCTCCTATGTCGGCAACGACTCCCCCGCCACTTGGGCTTGCCTTGGCAGGGCCTCTCCGGCGCGCCACTTCGGCCGTGCGCCTAATACCGTCTCGGGCGCGCCCAGCTGGGGTTTTTGGTTCGTCTCTGGCATTCAGGAGTTCCTAATCCTGGACCTCACTTTGCGGCCTCTTACCCCGTGGATGACCGCCGCCTCCCCTTGGCCCGCGTTAGGCGAGTCTGGCCCTCACCCGTGTGGGCCTCCAGTACTGCTAGGTCCCTCGCGACACCACTTGCAGCCTAGTGCTGCCCTGCACTGCGTCTTCCTGGGCGGCGCTTGACATTACATCGCCTCTCTCGGCGCTCCAGGAGGTCGCTCATTGCTCCTCAACCCACTTGCCCCTGGTGGCTGACACTTGCCATTGCGCGACTGTCAGTCGCTGTGCCCCCCCCCCGCTCTCACGGACCCCCCCCGCACTCCTCTCGACGATTGCCGCCGTCGCCCCCGGCTCCGTCCCCCGCCCGCCTCCTAGCCTCCGCCCCCCACCGTATTTCACATAGTCTGCGGCTGTTAGCTGCTATCCCACGCCCGCCCCTCGCCCGCCCCTTGGCCCCCGTCCCCACGCCCCCTGTCTCTGCTCCTTTCTGCGGCTCCCGCCGCCGCCCCACGCCCGTCCCCCGCCCGCCTCCTGGTCCCGGTCCCCCACGGATTCTTCACTCATGCTGCGGCTGTTAGCTGCGTCCCCACTCCCGCCCCCCGTCCGCCCCGTGCCCCCCGCCCCCCACGCTCCCCACGGATACTTCACATTTTCTGCGGCTGTTAGCTGTGTCCCCGCACCCGCCCCCCGTCCACCCCCGTGCCCCCGTCCCCCACGCTCTTCGGCTCGTGGTGTCAATGTTGCGCAACGGTCTGTCGTTCTCCTGGCCCTCCCCGGGCCTTTCGAGTTGCGCCGGCTCAAGCAGGTCAGGAGCCACTCGTCCATCACGTTGCAGGGGAAAGTGGAAGTATTCAGCGCAACGGTAGTGCCGAAGTTGATGTACAGCCTCATCACCGCGTGCTTGAATGCAGCTGAAAGGCGGCAATTAGACGGAGCTCATGGGATAATGCTCAGAATCATCAGTGGCATTAAGCACCCAATGATTTCACACATATCAAACGACGAAGTCCGGCGTAGAACAGGGCAGGGCCAATAACATACATTCTACTGAAGCACCAGTTGCGTCTCTATGCCAAGGCAGCCCGGGGGGCCGAGGGGGACCCATTGAGAGACGCCGTATTCTACCCCGGGACGCTCACGCCAGTAACAGACAAGTTCGTCCGGAAGATCGGGGGTCCACGGCTTGAATGGACAAAATGGTTATATCCACACGCCGTGCGTGTCTGTGGTAACGGAGGAGTTCATCAATTACAAGACGCAGATGAGTTTCATGCACGCCTGAGTGCCGCATCTGCCGCCGACGCGCCCTAGGGCGTATGGCTCTGCCTTTCCTTTCCTTTCAGGGCCTTTCGCTCAAACCATCGCGTGGCCGTGGCCCACCGCCCCCCGTCGCTCCCCGCCTCCGCTGGCCCCCCCCCCTGGGTCCACGGTGTCCCCCCCGGGGCGCCGGTGCCGGTGCCAGCGGCGCCAGTGCGGCGCAGGCTGCCAGATTGGACTGGCCCCCCCGCGCCGTCACCCTCGACCGACTGAGTGCCGGCACCCGCCCGGGGACGATCGATCTTTACGGGCCGAGCCGTTCGCTCTGAGGGTTGCCTCGCCGACGGGGCGCGCTTTGGCTGGTGGACGCCTCCCAGAACACTGGGTTTTGCGTTCTCTCTACGTCTGGCGCTCACCCCACACGTGAGAGACGGCTTGCAGCGCCGCGCTCTGCCGCCCACGACGGTTCGCCAGCCTGGCAGTCGACCCCCGTTGCGACGTCCGCCCGCTGTTCGCCTCTTCGTGGTCGACGAGCACACGCACGACGTCTGACTGTGGGCTCACTATCTGCACTTGGTCACGTTCCAATTCACTCACCATCCTGGTGTGCAGCGAGGTTCTCCTCCTGGACCTCCTCGGCTTGGCGTGAACTTCCCGGCTTTCTGCGTCGTTTTCGCCGCCTGAGTGGTAGCGTAGCCCGCTCCTGTCGCTTGTGGCCTAATCTATAGGACGTGGCGTAGTTGCTTCGCTCTTTGATGGCGCGCGGTTTCTCCGTGTTGCTCGCGGAAGAAAAAGGTATCCCCACCAGCCCATCCAGAAAAGATCAGCAGGGGAGTTGGTGCATCAGGGACGGCTGGAAACATGCAGTTGCGCGGCCGTCTTCAGAAAAAAACGAGGCTCACACATAGCTTCCCGCAGTGAAGTTTACGATGGAAATCGGTGCCAGATACGACGTGGTGCTCGTCGTGGTAGACATCTCTAGCGCAGGTGGCTGTGTCCACCCTGGGCTATGAGAAACAAGGATGTCGCATAGCTTCCCGCAGCGAAGTTTGTGCACGATGCGCCAGGGTGTTCCCTGTGGGAAGCGTCTCTGGCGCAGGTGACAGTATCTATCACTCGTATACCTAGTCGCACACTTGAGAGTCGCATCCCCCTTTGCATCCTTGATTTCCACCCCCGCACTGAAATGAATTCAAACTCGCGTGCGGCTGTTGGTGCTGGTGATGGTGGCGGTGGTGGCAGTAGTGGTGATACTGCTGGTGTTGCTGCTGGTGGTGCTCTGTTGCCCTTTTGGTGCCATCTTGGAGCACATGGTGGTGCTGGTGCTGGTGATGCTTGGGGCCATCTTGGGGGTAAGAGGAGGAGGGGTCGGAGGAGGAGGAGGGACCGACAAGGAGGAATGGAAGGTGGAGGAGGAGCAGGAAAAACGCGACGCGAGGACAATGAATTGAGGCCCGACCCCCTCACATTTAAGTCCGTCGTAGAATCGCATTGTGGTCGGATGTGCTGCCCCGATAAGACGACAAGACGATATCCGACGATAAGACGATAGAAGACGGTACAAGTCGATAAGACGATATACAACGATACGGTACTATATAAAACAGTGAGTCGACGTCGTACCACCAGGCGAAAGCAATAATCTGGGACGGTGCAATACGATATCGTCGTGTACCGTCCTATATCGTCCTATATTGTCGTATTGTCTTATATCTGCCTATATCGTGTTATATCGTCCTATTGTTATATCTCGCCATATATCGTCTGATCGTGCGGTCTCGTATTCTAGTCGTCTTGCGCGACGGATCGTGCCGCAGCGTGCTGCCAGCCACGCAGGCGGTCACTTGCTCCCTGCCCGGCCGCCCGCCGGGCCCGCGGGCGCGCCCGATCTGGGAGGACCCCTTCCGGCGTCGGGGAGAGGGGTGATCGGACATCGGATCGGGGGTTCCCAAACGGGGTGGTGACAACACCGTGTGGTGAGTCGGTGGGGATTCGGGGTCACCGCACGGTTTTGGGACTTGGGTCGTTCTCCGAGGATGTCTCGGGCGGCTGGGGCCTCAAGGGTCCCAAAACCGTGTGGTGACGGACCGTGCGGTGAGGTCTTTGCGGATTTCGAGGTCACCGCCGGGTCTGTCACCACACGGTTTTGGGACACCCAAATCGGATCGGGGGTGCTTGGTATCAGCGTAGGCTTCAGCAAAGATGGGGCGCTTCCGCGGGGGGCATTGGTCGCGGGGGAGGGCGGTCGTGATCCCGGGAAAAGTGTAACCGCGAGGGGGGCAGGATCGGTGACCAGGCCTGGGCGCGAAGGACATTTGATCGGAGTCGGCCCGCTCGGCGTATGCCGGATCGGCGCGTGTCTCATCGCGTGCCGGAGGCCCGATCGGAACGCCGCCTGCCGCAATTCGCGGCGGGGATAACCAGTTATCCCTGCCCGCTTGAGACGCGGGGGGCGCGTCGAGAGAGGGAAATAACCCGTCTGTTCGCTATGGAGGACTAGCCATTCGTGGTTGGGTGTATGGGGGGTACCTCGACCGCGCACCGCCACCGTTAGGGTGGCGGGGTCAAGGGGTTCCAGTGTTCGGGCTGTTGGGGCCAGTCTGCTTAGAGGGTTACGGCCAGTCTTTTTAGAGGGGTATGGTTATGGTGTCCGCGCCATGGTGTTAGGGTGGTAGTGTTGGGGCGCCTGGTGGGCCACGTTGTTCGGGTTAGGGTTCGGTTGGTAGGTCGGTCGGGCCCCCTTCTCCCAATGCAAAGAGCAGTGGAAGGGAGGGATAATTTTTTGTCCCCTCTTTGGTGGCCCCCCTGGGCCCTCATAGGTCGCCTCTCGGGGCGCTCTTGGGGCGCCCTTGAAGCCCTCCTGGGCCAAAAGCCTCCAGAGGTTGCCCCCCCGCCATGAGAATAAACATAACCCGTCGAACAACTAATCTTTGTCTCAACCTTCATGTCCGCAATTGGGTCCTCGCTTTGAAGCTACAGCGCGCGCGTTGTCTTATATCGTCTTATGTCGTCTCGAATGGTCTTGAATCGTATCTTATATCGTCTGATATCGTCTATGCAGGCTTATCGTCTTGTCTCGTATGATCGTCTTATATCGTCCTTATCGTCTTATATCGTCTGTATCGTCTTCTCATGTATACCGAAGGGCCGTCCGTTATAGTATGACCGTTGTATTTCCTCCTGGTCGTCTGGGGGAGGTCATTTCTTGATCAACCGACGTTAATATCGTCTGATATCGTCTTATATCGTCTGGGCGAAATAGGGGCAGCATGTGCGACCACATTGCGCACACACACATATATATATCTTTGTATGTATATATATATATATATATATATATATATATATATACATGTGTACCTCTCTCTCTCTATATATATATATATATATATATATATACATACATGTGTGTATAACATATAAATGGGTAGGGGGTCCCGTGTCCCCCAAAGTGCATTGATTTGTCCTGGCCGTTTCGGGCCCGGCTGCTGGCGCCAAAAAACGTTGTAGAGGGGGCCGATCGACGTCCACAACGGGCGCCAAGATGGCCCAGGAGCGCTCCCAGAGAGCCCAAGACCGCACAAAAGCGTTTCAAGATTGGTCCAACATGGCTTGAAGACGATCCAAGAGGGCTTCAAGACGGTCAAGATGCTCTCAACAAGACTCCCACGAGGCGCTCAGGAGGCGAACGAAGTGGTTTTTGTTTAAGGGTTTTTGAAGGTGTTTGAAGGTTTTTGAAGGTTGTGTGCTCTTTGCGCACATCGGGGTCGTCTTTTTTGCGCAGTCTATGCAGCCGAATTTGATACACTACAATCTGGTTGTGGCCCCCCCGACGTCCCACCACCACCCAGACCACCATCTGTCGTCCCCGCTCCTTCTACACCACCTCCGCCACCTTGGAGTGATTTGTCAATGAATTCACGAACCACCCGCTCCACCACCATACCCTTCTCTGGCAATTACCGGGGAGCTACTTGGAATGCCCGCGGTCCCTTCGCATACGACGCGGAGGCGCAACATGGCAAGCGCAGAGTATTGAAATGGATTTTGGGCAGCATGATTTTGTCGGCGCCCAACAGACGCACACCGCTCCAGGAACTGCTGCAGCGACCTCCTTCGTTGGGGTCTGAGGTGACCTCCTTTTGGTTGCACGGGTCCCGTCAGCAAGGCGGCGTCGCCTTTCTCGCGCAGAGTTCTTTCTTGCAGAATTTCGGACCCGTTGGGCGAGCAGATTGGCAGGGATCCGTGCCAGGACGACTGGCTGCGCTACATGTGCGTGGCCCCGCGGGAGTCCTCTCCAGTGGCTGTGGTATACTTTTCATTAGGTCACTGTTCAGCTGAACGTGATGCGGCTCGCCTCCGCCTCCGGGACATTGTGTGCTCTCGTCCCGACGCTCTCTGGCTCGTTGCTGGCGACTTCAACTACGTCGTGGCAGGGTGCGACCGGGTTTGCTACGACACCTGCAAACCCACAGGCATCAGGGACGATCAGGAGGAGAGGCATTGGTGCGAGCGCGTTGCAAATGACACGGGTTTGAGAGAGTTGGCCCAGCCTGCATTTACACGGCGTTCGGGACAAGGCCATGCGAAGTTGGACCGCATCTATGTTAACCACCACACTGCTGATTTTTGTCAGTCTGTTTTCTATACAGCCGCGCTGCCATGGTGCGCCGTCGAGTCCGACCGCCGCCTGCTATCTTATGGACGACGCGTATTGGGAGGACCAAACAGGCCACCATCCTTGCAAGAGAAATCCATGCACCACCCCGACTGGGCCAAACGAGTGGCCCGGGACTATCACCAAAGGTTGCGAACATGGGGTGCGACGGGGGCGCCGCCTGACGGAATCCAGCGGCTACGGAACCTCAAGGACTTTCTGTGTGTTGTGGAGCGCGCCATGCGTGAGAATAGAGGGGGACTCGGTTGCCTTGCTGTGGAAGGAATTCCGGAGACGCCATCCACCGCTTTCAAAGCCATCGCATACATCGAGGGGGGCTCCATGACCACGCCTGCCCGACAACGCGAGCGGTTGCCTCGCAGTTGGCACGCGGCGTTTCCAAACAGACAATCGAATATGCGCGCGTGCTTGACAAGTCTCAAAGCACATGCAATGGAATTATTGAAACAGGAGCTCTTGAACGACATGCGGGCTTTCCAAGAGGTGGCGCCGAATTCCGACGAGCAGCATATGCAGATAAAGCGGACTAGCATCAACCAGCGGCTCGCCAAGCTCACCCGCAAAGACCCAGCGCACAGGCATCCACGTCATGGCAACCGCAGAGGTGCATGCCACATCAAGCCCAGAAGAAATTGCGGAGTTTTTATAAGCGTATTGGACCAGAGTGCTTGGGCACCAAGACATCGACCGAAACAAGCTCACAGACTGGTTGCGTTACGCTGAACAGGCAGGCTCGCCCAACGTCACGTCTTACCCCGGGCGCCTGGAAGCTGCGGAGTCGCGATGTTCGCCGAGCTTTGAGGCTCGCGGGCAACTCCCGCGCAGGTCTGGATGGGGTCCCGTTTGGTGCATGGCGGCGGCTTGGGCCACTGGCGATCAATGTTCTCTGGGAGGCTGGGCGTCAGTTGGGATGTGGCCTCAACCCGGATTGCGCCGAGCACGACATGTTCAACAAGTTCTTGATGCGTTGCCTTCCAAAACAGCCATCCCGCACCACGGGTGATGGCGAGCAGGTGTACACTGCCGAAATCACAAGACCGCTATCCATGACCAACACAGACAACATATTGATTGCGAATGCGTTCCGTATCAGATGGGAACCACTACTGGTCCAATCGTGGTGCGAGACCAACGGGGGTTCATCCAGGACAGGTCGATGCTCAAGAACATTGTGGGGGTGGAGCACGCGGCCATGTGTGCATCGCTGCTACACGAGGACGCCGCCATCGTGCTCTTTGACTTCACCGCGGCGTTCCCGAGCATATCTCGGGAATGCCTGATGGCCACAGCTGCGTCGGCGGGTCTACTTCCCTCAGCAATGTGTGTTTTGCGGAGGCTGTGCCACAACACGACGGGCGTTCTCATGTTGAACGGCGAGCTTCACGGAGGCGTCCCGTTCTTCTCAGGGGTGCGACAAGGTTGCCCTCTTTCCCCCCTCCTGTTTGCTTTGGCCTCGGACAGCCTGCTGCGAATATTGCAAGACCGACACAGAGACGCAGTTGTCAAGGCATTCGCAGATGACACAGCTATGGCATTGCCTTCGTGGTCTCGCCACCAGGCCCGTGTTTTCAGGACGTTCGAAGTCTTTGAGAAAGTTTCACGGCTGGCGCTGAACTGCGCCAACACGGTGGCCATCCCGCTGTGGCGTGAGAACATTTCCGACATTTGGGCCCGGATGGTGGCCGATGCTGACATGCCCGACATCGATTGGAAGACATCGGGCAAATATTTGGGAATGTTTATAGGTCCCGAGAGAGGCGACACTTCATGGGCGAAGACGGCCGCCAGATACAAGGATTTTTGCTCGATTGGCCATGGCAGGAAATGGGGTTACACCCGTCTATCCACACGTACAGCACGTATGTTCTGCCAGTGGTCGTGTATGCTGCCCAAGTGGAGGAGCCCCCCGATCATGCGTTGGCCTTGGAGCAGACAGCCGTTTGGATTATCTCTCCTGGACCTGCTGGTGCAACCCACAAGATCTCCAATTTGGCGATGCTCTCGGACTGTCCCAGCGCCTGCGGTCAATGCAGGAGACTTGCCGGGCGTCACTGCTGAACATGCACGCGTGGGAGGCCCGCAGGGACGAGGGTATTGCTTGGGCGAGTCTACGCGCGGAGCTTAACAGCAAACTCTCATACACAAGATTCCCTGTGCGCGCTGGCACATAGGCCAATTGGTAAAACTTCCACGCCCCGACTGTCGTTCTCAGGGCGGTGGCGGAGGCGGCAGGGAAAGGGTTGACGACCGAGCGAACAAGGGCGGCTCTCACTGGCGTGGAGATCGGCCCAATCACGCGTGCAATGGAGAAGAAGCGCAAGCGCGGCACCCAGAACTGGCTCAGCAAGCAGTTTTTGCAGCAGCGACGCTTCAGCCCGGAAGTGCGGATCCGTCACAAGGTGGCCCGGTGGCAGCTCCAGGGGCCGCGAGCACGAACAGCAAGGACAATACACCGTAGTTTGCTGAAGCTCCGGCGGCTCGTTCCCCCCCTGGTCCGGGCCTCCGTCCTGAGCAGCCTGTCAACAGGTGGGTCACGGACAGACGGCCTCCGGGCCGGGGAGTGCCCCCCGCACCAAGGAGCACTAGATGATGGCCACCCCGATGGGCGACGACGACCTGCGTCGGATGGCTGTGCCGATCTACGTAGCATACTGGACCACGAACCACGTCCGCCACCACGCAGGGGCCACCCAAGACTACATCAAGCAATACATGAACCAAATGTTGCACGAAGCTGCCCGGGACGACGCGGCACTGCGCCGGTGCTGCGGCGCAGGCGGTCCTCAACGGGGAGTGCGACGCCGACGAGGACAGTGAGGCCCCCACTCGTGATGCCACTTCCGTGGTCGACGCCGGCCGGGAGATGGGAGGTCGCGGAGCGTCCCTCTGTCCCCGCGCGTTTGACGGGTGCGCCCAATTGCTCCCTCTCCGCCTCGTCTCCTCCCTCCTCTTTGCCCTTCGCGCCCCCCTAGGCTTCGCGGAGTGGGAACCAGCGCCCCCCTCTCGCTGCTCTCTGCGCTGCTGTCCCCCTCCGTCCCTGTCGTCGTTTCCATCCCCTGCTCTCCTGTGGCTCTCCTGCTCCTTGGCCTTTCTCGCTCTTTTCCCCCCCGTCTCCGTGGGTGCCCCTTCGTCGTCGTCGTCGTCGTCGTCGTCGTTGTCGTCGTCGTCGTCGTCGTCGTCCGCCGTTCTCGCTTGTCCTCGGGGTCGCTGGCTCGGTTGACAGTGGGGCGCGCGCGGCACGCCGATGTCACGATTTCCGCCGGCGCGGGTGTCACGGTTTCCGCCGGCGCGGGCCTTGCGGCCCCCCGTTCCTCCTCTCCTCCTTTCCTTCCCCCCGCCCTCCTCTGTTTGGATTGTGTCTGTTTTTTTGAATGATTGATGGTCCGTGGCCCATTGCTTGCAAGGTCAGGGCCTCCGTTCGGCCGCTGGCGGCCAACCCCAGCTCCATCGCTGGGCTTGCTTCCCCGTTGCCTCGCGTGAGTCCGCGCGTGGCACAAGGCTGCCACGCAGGGACATTACAAAAAGTGATACACTTGCCGATTCTACGCACGGTACTGTAGTCGTGCTCTCCCCTCCGCTCCCCTTCGCTCCCCTTCGCTTCCTTGCACCGCTCGTGTGGGACCCCGGTGCGCGCGCCGCTTTCGATTGGCCTCCGCACCTACAAGCCTCGGCCTGTTTTTATTATCCTCTCCGCTGCTCCCCTCCCCCGCCTTTGATTGACGTACTGGTTGTCGAGTGTCGCGTGGGCCGATCGCCTTTGGTCATGCGGCTCGCCTCGAGGTGCCTGCCTTGTGTTTTTGTGTTTCAAGGCTCATTCCCTACCTAGGCTCTGCCTAGAAGGGTTCTTACTCTCTGAGCTTAAAGGGGCCGGGCTGTGTAAACCGCCCCGGGCGGTTCCCCCAGGATCCGCCCCGCGGTTCCCCCAGTTGCGTCCCCTTAGCTTAGCGTTGCTTATCTCATCTTAGCTTAGCTTATTTCATCTTAGCTTAGCTTAGCTTAGCTTAGCTTAGCTTCATCTTAGCTCAGGTTTATCTTAGCTTAGCTGACCTTCATCTTAGCTTCGCTGAGCTTTAGCATAGCAGAGCACAGCATAGCACAGCATAGCGTAGCATAGCATAGCGCAGCACAACATATCATAGCATAGCCCAGCATAGCATTGCATAGCGCAGCATAGCAGCATAGCATAGCATAGCATAGCATAGCATAGCATAGCATAGCGCAGCACAGCACAGCACAGCATAGCACAGCGCAGCATAGCATAGCATAGCGTAGCAGAGCAGAGCATAACATAGCAGAGCAGCAAAGCAAAGGCAAAGCAACAGCAGCGACAGCAAAGCAAAACACAAGCAACGCAAAACAAAACAAAGCAAATGAACGGCAAAGCAAAAGCAATGTGCGACAGATGCCGAGCTAGCCTCGATGGCCGGACAGGAGCCCCCGCGAGAGCGCCCCCTTAGCATAGCTTAGCATAGCGTAGCATAGCATAGCATAGCATAGCGCAGTATAACATGGCATAGCATAGCATAGCATAGCAACTAATGCTGCTTTCCTAGGGGCTCCAACTTCTAGGTAGGGTCGCATTGGGGTAATCTGGAGAATACTGCATGCGGCCACGCGTGCGAAACGACGACAATCCGTCGGCCCTCCATCCCACTCTGCGGCTTGGCCATGCTGTCGTGATGCGCCGCGCTAGGGGGTGGAGCTATGAGTCATCAGTGCGCTGCGGAAAAGAAACATCTCCTCCTCTCCCCGCCCGCCCCCCCCTGCCCTTCTGACCCCTCCGCCGGGGGACTCCCGCCGCGGGCGGCC
Organism: Prorocentrum cordatum; assembly: GCA_963575745.1. Classification (NCBI taxonomy): domain Eukaryota; class Dinophyceae; order Prorocentrales; family Prorocentraceae; genus Prorocentrum; species Prorocentrum cordatum. The sequence continues at coordinate 55,209 of CAUYUJ010000638.1, forward strand.
GCCTCGGGCCGCCTGCCGGCGCGCCTCCCCTCGCCTTCGCCCTGGCGGGCGGGCCGCAGGAGTTCCACGGCATGGAGGTGGACAGCATCCAGGCCGGGCCGCAGCGGAGGGCGGCCGCGGAAGTCTTTGGAGCTCGAGGCGGGGAGTCCGAGGTGTCCGGGCGCTTTCGCGGTTTCCGTGCGGCTGCTTTGCTTCGGGAGGCCTTCCAGAGGCTGCGCCTCGCTGAGGGCGTTCCGGGGGCGCCCGGATAAAACGACGCGAAGATCGGGACAAAATCGGATCGGGATAACTCGAAATCTCTGAGAATCGGCGGGTTTGGAGGATGTATTGGGCGCCGCGGCCGCTCCAGAGCGTTCCGGAACGCTCTGAGAGCGCTCCGGAACGCTCTGGAGCGATTTATCCCGATCCTAGCCCTGTTTTACCGGACCGTCCCGCACAGGCGCCGGAGAGGTGCGTTCTGGCCCAGAAGCCATCAGGGACAGTGGTAAGGGGAGATCGGCTCAAGAGGGAGAGCATCGACCCCCCATCGCCCATTGATCGCCGATAGGGGCCCGATAACCTCACCTCGCCCAGGACTGTCCGGATTTGCTATCATGGGCCTATCGCCGATGTGTCGGCGATGTATAGCCGATTCCACGTCGATGTTCCCCCCCATCGTTGCCTCTCACAGGCGGTGGCGACAGGGGCAGGGAGCAAGAGCATCGACCACACGCATGAGTGACCCTCCGCCGGAGTGACCTTTCGGTGCGGGCCCACAGGGGTCCCCCCAGCCTTTGCATGCGCGCCCAGATTTTACAATTGCGCATGATGAATCCTACTCTCGTCTCTCCCCTGATAACGTCCAGAAGATATCCGGTCCCCCTTATTGTTTTCTTGCGCACAGGATTGTCGGGAAGTGGATTTTCGCTTCGTTTTTCTCTAAAATTTGATCCCGCTGAAGCGCTGGCCTCATTTTCGGGCTTCCGGTCGTTCCGAATCGTGCTCTCGCTTCAGCGTTTGCCTCATTTCCGTGCTTCCGCTCGTTCCGAATCTTGCTCCCGCTCCAGCGCTGGCCCTTCTTCCAAATAGGCCCCAAAATTTAGAAAATGGCCACCCGAGAACCATCAGAAGTGATTCCACATTCGGTGTCGATTCGTTATCATTTTGGGCTGGGGCGTCGTTGCTTCACTGCGCAATGCCACGCCACGTGGCATGCTACGCTCTGCCGTGCTTTTCTACGCCATACCATGCCGTGCTGCGCACCCTCTCGCGATCATTGCCCTGCTCGACATCAGCCGACTGTGCGAATGAGAGGATATCTATATCTACGCCATGGTAAGGGATGGGAAGGAGGGGTAGGACGTCAGATATGACGCGAGCGCACCTAGCTTGGCCCCCCCCTCTGCCCCTTTCCCCCCCCTCTTCCCCCCTCCTCCCCGCCCCCCCCCCCTCCCGCGGCCCCCCCATGCCACGCAGCAGAGATCATTATTGCATGGTGCCACTCTTGCGCGCAGCCGAGGCCCGCAGGAGCAGGAGCAGGAGGAGGCGAGAAAGTGATAGGAGGAGGCTTTTTCGAAGGTGGCTGGCCTGTGAGAACCAGCGCCCGTGGGGGGACCTAGCCCAAAGCACGGGTTACCCTCTTGAAGCACGGTGGCTGACAAGCCCCACAGTGGGATCGAGGGGGAATCCCCAGCATCGTCGAAGTTGACAGGAGACGAGGCTCGAGGGCGTAAGGAGAAGAGATGAGGAAGGGTAAGGGAGGAAGGAATGAGGAAGGATGGATAAGGAGGGTGAAGGAGGAACTTGGACGGAGGAGGGAGGAAGGCGGAGGAGGATGATACGCTTATGGTGATTCTAAGGTGATGATGGTGGAGTGATAATGATACTCATATTGCTGCTGCTGGTGGTGATGCTGATGATGCTTATGCCGCTGATGATGATGCTGATGCTGATGCTGATGATGGTGATGCTGATGCTGATGATGATGCTGATGATGCTGCTGCTGCTGCTGATGATGATGATGATGACGATTCTGGATGATCGTGCTGACGATGACGATGTCGATGAAGATGGGGATGATGATGATGATGATGGTGATGATGATGATGATGATGATGCTGATGCTGATGCTGATGCTGATGCTGATGATGATGATGATGATGATGATGATGATGATGATGATGATGATGGGGAAGAGGTGGAGGAGGAGGAGGAGGAGGAGGAAGTGGAGGTGAAGGATTCGGAGGATTCGGAGCAGGAGGAAGGGCAGAAGCAAGAGTGGGCGCTGATCCTGGACAGATCAGTTGGTCCTCGTTCGCATGAAGCTTGGTGCTTATGTGCCCAGTCCGATGCCTCAGCGGCCAGAGTGTTTTCACTCGCACTGGCGTCGTCGCTTGCCTCGTTTTTTCTATCCTTTACACCCTGACTGGACTGGAGGAGATCTGCGCAATTTACCCTGTGTTCATGGTCGTGTTGTGTGTGTGTGTGTGTGTGTTTGTGTGTGTGTGTGTGTGTGTGCGTGTGCGTGTGCGTGTGCGTGTGCATGTTTGTGTGTGTTTTTGGGTGTTTGCGTGTGTGTGTGTGTGTGTGCTTAAGGGGGGATACCCCGTGTATCCGTCCCGGTCATGTTTTTGATTGGATGGCTAGTGCGGAGATGTCGGCAATCGCGACGACGGGGGTGGTGATATTCATGGTTACTGCCATGTCGTGCTCCAATGCACACCGTGCAATGTTCAAGCTCATGCAGCATGATGGGACGATGCATGGCAGTCGGAATGGGTTTGAGAAGCCCTATTTTCACATGCTTCCGGCTTGTGTCTTCAGTATTGTCTTATCCTCTCCCGCGCGAGGCTCTCGAAAACTTAAAGGCTGCGATCACGGTCTTGGCCAAGCACCAGGCGGATATGGGTGAGTCTGGGCACGGATGCCACCGTCACGCTAGCCAAACAATATTCAAGTTGCACGACTCCCGCTGGGGTAGTCGGCTGTCGGGGGAAGGGGACGGAGGATAAAAGAGGAAAGAGGGAGGAGGTAAGATGGATGAGCGAGGGAGGGGGGATGAAGCAAGGAGGGGTGAACGGAGGGGAGAGGGAGGAATGAGGATGGAGTGGGGAGGAGGGATGGGGGAGGATGGAGGGGGGAGGGATGGGGGCGGATGCAGGGGGAGGGGTGGAGGAGGGATGGGTGGAGGAGGGATGGGGGGGAACCATGCTCGAGGGCCCCCAGGAGGCCCCAAGAAGTTCCAGGAGACCCCAAGAGGCGTCGGGAGGCCCCAGGAGGCGCCAGGAGGTCCCTGCTTTTAGAAGGCCGAGTTTTGTGACGCAAATTTCGGCTGGCTCTGCAGCCGAGGGCGGCTGCACAGCAGTTCCTGCTTGGTGGAGCCCTCTTCCCATCAGTTGGGGAGCTGGCAGGTTTTCATCGTTCTCGGAGGAGAAACAACAAAAAAAACTTGCAGGAGTTCCCCAGAGCCCGCAGGTGGCTCCAGGATGGCTCCAGGAGGCCCCAAGAAGCTTCAGAAGGCCCCCGGGAAGCTCCAGGAAGGCCCCAGGAGGCCCCAGGAAGCTTCAGAAGGCCCCCGGGAAGCTCCAGGAAGGCCCCAGGAGGCCCCAAGAAGCTTCAGAAGGCCCCCGGGAAGCTCCAGGAACTCCCCAGGAGGCCCCAAGAAGCTTCAGAAGGCCCCCGGGAAGCCCCGCGAGGCCCGGGGAGCCCTGCGAGGCCCCGCGCCTGGGAGGCTCCACGACGAAGCAGGCCCCGGGCTGCCTCGCCGACCTCCGCAGGTTGGCACGCCCGCGTGTGCTCTCCTGCCAGTGCCCCATGGCCCTCCCTGGCACTCGCGATATCGCTCGCGCTCTCGCTCTTTCTTCGTTCGCCTCTCCCATCTCTTATCCTCCTCTCCCTCTGACTTCCCCACACCTTGCTCCTGCTCTTCCTCGCGGTTCCCAGTCGACTTCCTTTCCCGCCGCCTGCCTCTCCTCTCGAAAGCTGCTGTGTCGACGTCCCTCTTTTGAGCCCTTGTATAATTCCCCCCGCCTCTCCTTCTCGCTCTGCTATTCCCTCTCCTTCTCGCAGCGAATCAGCTGCCCTCTCCGTATTTCCTTCCCCTTCCCTTCTCCGTTGCATCATGTTCACTCCTGAGCCTTCCAGGTCTGGTACTTCAAACTCCTCTCTCCGTCTGGCGTCGATGCTTCTTCTTGGGAGTTGGTTTCGAGCTTCGGAGCTGCATGCCGCTATCCCTCTGTCTGTCTCGGACTCCCCGGTCATTCTCGCCAGCCAGAGTTGCAGCTTTGGGCGAGCCGATGCGGTGAAGTGCCTCTTCAAGCCAGAATGTAGCTGCCACAGACGCGAAATGTGGCGACGGGCGTTCTTCGACACAGCACGCGGCACCGTCATGGCTTGTCTTCATTCGAAAGCGTTGTCTTCGACTCTGTCCCAACATTTTCACCCCCGCTGGCTCATGGAGCCTACTTCGGCCCCACAGCTTGTCGGACTGTGTCCGTGAGGTGTCTCGGGCGGGCGGGCGGGTCGACTGCACGCTAGAGTGACCCCAGGCAAGGGTGACCTTTGGTGAGCGGCTGGGGGGGGCCGCGGGGAGACCACGTTCGAGCTCGACGGCCTGTGTTGAGAGGACCCTTGTGGGCGCGCGCCGACGGTCTCTCCGGCCAAGGGTCACTCTTGTGTGTACTCGGCCGAGCAAGCTGGAGGGAGCTCGAGGAAGAGGCCATGCCCAGGCGTCCCTTAAGATCTGGCGTTGCGAAGAAAATGCAGCTTCGTGTGAATCACGGCTGGAGCCCCAGACCCCATCCGTCTGCCGCAGCTGCCGAGTCGGATCGATGCGTGCTGGTGCCCGGGGCGCGAAGCCGGGCGAAAACGCCTGGTGCGAAAGAAAATGCAACGCCCACGCGTCGAGGAATCGTACACGTGAATTGGGGCGCGTGGGTTGGCGATGGGTCCCGCTCTTGTGCGGAGTCGACGCGCTCCGTTGCCGCGTCAGGCGGCACTGGCGCCGTGCTCGGGGGGCTGCTCTCCTCGATCCGTGGGCCGGGCGCCCACGCGCCAGATCCGCGGATCCGTGGTCCATGCTAGGAGTGTGCCCGGACAGAGGGTGTGCGGCAGTGCACCTTGGCCGTTCTCGAGTGTCTCCATGGGGGAAGTGAGCGTGGAGTGGAGGGCATCGACAACAGCCACCCTGGGCAGATGGAAGGCGATGGCCGGCGCCACTGCTGTTGTAGCCGCATCCTTGTGCCCTCGTTTTTCATGTCTGTCAGCCCTCACCCTCCTCTGCCGCCCTTCTCCTCCTCTTCCTCCTCCCCCCCTCCTTCTCCTTCTCATTATCCTCTTCCCCTTTTCCTGTGTTTTTGTTCCGCTTTCCGTATTTCTTATATTTTCCTCCTTATCCTCAGCCATTTTGGCTCAAGCCATTTTGGCTCAAACCATCTTGGCTCAAGGACATAGTTTACTCACATCTCTTACTCACATCTTTTACCCAGTCACATTATTTCACACTTTGGCTCTTTTCTTGCACTGCGACTCTACACCCATGCCTTCTTCTGGTACCCCGGTCAAGCAGCTGTTCAAGGTGGAGCAGCACAGTATCGCTTCGCCGTTCTCTTCCAGATCGTCAGTTACACATGCCGCAAAAACTGCTCGTGCCACCAGCCCGCTGAGTGAGACGGACGGGTTGGACGCTGAACTACCAGAAGCAGCAGGACCACCACAACCAGCAGATTCAACAGGACTTGCTAGCGACGGTCCCCCACACGCTCGTCAGGAGCAGCTCGAGCAGGACATCGTGGCCGCTGTTGGCGGGGATGGACAAGATAAAGGTAAAGGAAAGTATACAGATGGTCTGTTAGGCTTGTCCGCGATTGGCACGCTTATTGCTGAACACATACGATCCATCCAACAAGCTACTGCGGCAATTACGCTTCATGGAGTGTCCCGGCGCGACCTGCAAGAAGCTACAGAACCACTCGAAGCCTCAACTGAATAAGTAACTACGAAGTTCGAGCACGAGATTGAGAAGTCCAGGCACACGTTGCCAATTTGGAAAACATATTGAACGAGTGCATCGACAAGATCACGCAATACTTGGATCATATAGCACGGTTTACTCCACGATCGGCGTCTGGGACATCACACAATTCAGGATATCATCGCCACTACAATGGCAGTCGCACCGGTTCGGCGGCATCAGGTTTTTCACATAACAAGGCTGATCAAGATCACTACTTCGGGAAGCGCGCGGTCACAGTGGTGATCGGGAATCTGAAGGGGGTTTGATTCTGAAGTTGCCGCTGTCGTATATATTCGAGCCGAGTTGGGCAACATGGGCGGGCCAACTTCCGCAACTATATGGTAGGTATATTAGAAAGGCGATTTCGTGGACATCCTGTTCGCCGAGATCCATGCGATGGTCGACAGGGATTTGGCGGTGGCGCAACTACGCAGTGCTAGACCTCAGCGGGGATGCGCATGCATTATGGTGTACACTGGGCCAGGAACCGGCCATGAGGGCCGCGCGCAATCTGTGCCTTGGTTTGACATGCGTACTAAAGCAATGCATGATCATCACATACAACATCAACGTTTCCGATGAAGCATCTTATGCGGTTGACGCGGGCGGGCACTTAGCGCTTGCGGCAAATATTGCTGGCGCTCCCAATGAACGCATCGAGGGGGAGGATTGGCCAAAAGGGGCTGACTTACAACATGACCAACTCTTTTAGAATTATGGGAGAGGTTCCGCGCTGCATTCGCGAGCGCGCCCACGGGGGCGAAAGGTGGAGCCAAAGGAACATCGAAAGGAAGCGCCGGGAAATAAGGAATATGGCGCGCGCGCGAGCCCCTCAGCACGAGCTCCGCTGCCATGGCGCCTTCGCGTCGCAGCGCGCGTCGACGCCCCGGGCGTGGATTCGGGCGCGGGCCAACATGCCAACCCACCTCTTCTACGCGACCCTTCTTCTGATTCGCGCCCAGGGGTGGGCGCGGGCAAAGCCGCCGCCCCTCCACCGCGGCCTTCGCCCCAACAAGAACACCGCCGGCAACTGCGCGGGCGTGTCGGGGGTCAAAATCTGGGCGGCGCCAGTTCCAATCTTGCCAACTTCCCCTCTACATCTTGCACGAGCTATTATTGTCTTCCCCCCTGCGTCTTCGCCATGAAGATCTGCGCAACTATTGCGCCATTGGTCTGGTCGGCAGATGACGAGATACCGATATGCAGGGAACTGTTGATGCGGGCATCTCGCCCGCATCATGCCCGGGCAAAGATGCCCGGGCGCGCTGCCGACCGCGCATTGATTCCTCATCTTCCTCTTCTTATCCCCCTATTCCCCCCGCGGCTTCCTCTGCGTCGCCTTTGCCTCTCGGGGGGCCGCCCGCAGCGACCTTAGCTTTCGACGTGTGCCGGCAGGCCGTCAGCGCATTGCGGAGAGCGCTGGCGCCTTCGCGGGCGTGCCCGCGCAGACGAAGATTTTCGTCGCCAGACCGCCCTGTCGCCGTCCTCCTCTATTCCAAGAGCAGCTCCAGGAACTCATCGCAGCCCGCTCCACGAACAACCGCTCGGCAGCTGGAGCGTGGAAGGCCTGGGCCAAGATATGGCTGAGTTGGCGCAGCTGGAACATTGCATGCGCCGGCGCACCAGCGCTGTGCCGCGCGCGCAAGAGCGTGGTCACCGCGCGCACGGAGACCTTCGGCAATGACTATCTGCCCAATTTGTCTGGCACGTCACAAGCGCAACAGGATGGGCGCTGTTGCCCTGGAGTCGGCCTCTTGACTGCATGCTGGGCCATCAAGGCGGCCGTCGACTGCGACCTCATTTCGGACAGGCGCGCCATCTTGAAACCCAAGGTTCGGGCGGAGTGCTAAACGCCATTTCTGTTCGCGCCCTTAATCGAGGTCGCGATTGCGAGGGCTGGCGCGAATTCTTCGACCAGCTAGCAGAAACTGCCCGGCACCGAACAGACGCGTCGGCAGCGTTGTTCTCGGTAACTTCAATGCTCGACATTATGATCGCGAGCCCCGCGGCGAGGACATCGCCAGCGACCGAACAAAATATTTGAACCGGGGGCTTCTTTTGGAGACTTGCAGAGCAGTGGGAAGCGCCATCGCCCATGCCTTCATCGAGCACCCCCTGGGAGAGCTCGCGGCGCACTATGGGCCAGAGGTCGACCAAGCCAGTCCAGTGGGGGAGGGTTTCGCTCGAATCGATTGCTGCCCCGCTGACCGCGGCGCCGTCGACGGGGTGGCAGATGTTTGGGCAGACGGGTCAAGCTCATCGGCCTCGAGGCATTTCTTGCTGCGCGTGCTCGTCGACTTGCAATTCGACAGTGCGCGGCGGGCTCGGCCAAGGATGAACCATGGCAAACAGACGCTGGTCAACGACTAGCATCTGGCTGAAGCGCATAGTCGCCGGCTCTGCGAAGCCACCGCCGCGTCCGCGGAAACGTTGGACTTGGACTCGCGCGCCAAATGCATCGCGAATTCCACGGGGCGCGCAGCAGAAATGCTTGAACTTGCTGGGCGGAGTTTCAACGCTTGCACTTGGTTTGCTGAAGCAGCGAGATTATGCTCAACGACAGGTCAATCTGGCGGACCAGAATATGCTGAACAAGTGCATGGAAGCGTCAGTGCAGAAATGTTAGCGCGATTGGTTAGATACCCAACTGGCTGGAGGCCACTGGAAAGCAGCGCGCGCATTACATAAGAAAGTACCGAATTTACTCATTCAAATTCTGGATGAATATGGGGAGCTCGTGGAGAGCACCAAGCGGGCCGACGCTCTTGCTGATTATTTCGATCAAGCGCACTGGCAAGTCACTCATGCTAGACTTGCACCCGGCGGGCACAGCGACATGGGGAATGCACTGCGAATGTGCGCCGGCCCCCTCGGAATGTAGGAGCTTCAAGATGCATTGCGGGCTTTTATCGCAGGGGCAGCTGCGGGCGTAGACGATGCACCCCAAGAGCTGTAGGAAGCATTGGCACGCTCTCCGGAAGCGCGCGAAGAATTGCCGACGCTCTTGCAGAGGTGCTAGGGCGAAAAGACACCCCTCACAATTTGCACGCGTCAGTCATTGCACTCTTACGCGAGAAGGGCGACGCTAGTCTGCCACAGTACTACAGGCCGATACCTTCATTAACAATTGGGCATACGATTATTGCTTGGACGATGCAGAAACGCATTCAACATAGAGGCGCCGAGGCAATAATGCGATCCAGCCAGTTCGGATTTCGCCCTGGTAGAGGCGCGGCCCAGGCCATCAGCATCGCCCGGCGGATGACCGAAGCAGCGCAAACAGCGCAGGAGCCAGGTTTGATTGCAGTGTTGTTGGACTGGTCCAAGGCGTTTGACAGGGTAAAGCACGATGCACTTTTGGGCGCTCTTCGTAGATTTGGCCTGCCCGCGGATATGCTGCACAGGGTGGCGGCGATTTTTGCGTGTAGACATTTCATATTGAAAGATCCAGCTGGGACTTCGAGCCCGCGGAAACAAGCGGCAGGAATTGCCGAGACTGTCCTCTTTCGCCTCACCTGTTCATTATCGCGCAGTGCGCAATGTTTTTCGACGTCGACAAGCGCACGGGCGGCCTCCTCGATGACATCCAGGAGCCGGAATATCTGATGTGCCGTGACCGTCTTCGCGCAGACGATACCATGCTTATACGCCGCGCTTCTGGGGTATTCCAGACGTTGCCCGACATTGATCGACGAAGGCAAGACGCGCGGTCTGGACTTGAATTGGGGCAAGACTGCGCGCGCGTGCGCGCGGCGTGGTTTCCCCTGCATGGTACCCCACTGACAGCGGCGGAGCAAGCAGTGGATCTTGGTGGCCCGTTGAACACCAACTGCATAGCCATGCTGGAAGTGGCCCGAAGAATCGGCGAAGCCAAATCCGCTTGTCAGCAAGCGCACCAGTGATGCTCGCGCGCCACCGTCAGCCGCGCCAGAAACATATAGTCGCACAACGCGATCGCGTTGCCAAGATTGCTGCGTACTTTGGAAACGCTTTGGCTGCTAAGGCAGACAATGACCGCGTAGACAGCCCCCACACGCAATGTTTAAGAATAGTTCTCAGAATTCCCAGCGCGCCTGCTTCTTGAGCGCCCATTAAAGAGGTTCTTGAGCGAGCTGGGGAACGCCCGCTGAGCTCCACGCATCGCTGGCGCCGAACGGCGCTGTGCAAGAGAAGCGCAGCGTTGCCTGTAGACGAACCTCCCAGACTTTTAATTTGCCAGCCCGGCACCGACCCGAGGAGCAAAGTATATACTGAGCTTGCGAGCCCTTTCTAGGCTCTGAGCAAGTATGTAAGCTAAGAGAATCAGAACCCTTTTAGGCTCTGCCTAGAAGGGTTCTTGCTCTCTGAGCTAACAGGGGCCGGGTAGTGCAAAGCGCCCCGGGCGGTTCCCCCAGTATCAGCCCCGCGGTTCCCCCAGCTGCGCCACCTTAGCTTAGCGTTGCATATGTCATCTTAGCTTAGCTTATTCCCTACCTAGGCTCTGCTTAGAAGGTTCTCATTTTTTTCCCAAAGGGGCCGGGCAGTGCAAATCGCCCCGGGCGGTTCCCCCAGTATCCGACCCGCGGTTCCCCTAGCTGCGTCCCCTTAGCTTATCGTTGCTTATCTCATCTTAACTGAGCCTATTTCATCTTAGCTTAGCTTGCCCTCATCTTAGCTCAGGTTAATCTTAGCTTAGTTTACCTGCGTCGTAGCTTCGAGGAGCTTTATCATAGCAGAGCACAGCATAGCATAGCATAGCGCAGCACAGCATAGTGCAGCACAGCATATCACAGCATAGCCCAGCATACCATAGCATAGCGCAGTATAGCATACCATAGCATAGCATAACGCAGCACAGGACAGCACAGCATAGCACAGCGCAGCATAGCATCGCATAGCAAAGCAGAGCATAGCAAAGCAGCAAAGCAAAGGCAAAGCAACAGCAGGGACAGCAAAGCAAAGCACAAGCAACGCAAGGCAAAGCTAAGCAATAGCAGAAGCAAAGCAACCACTTAGCGTAGCTTAGCCCAGCTTAGCAAAATGCAGAACACCAGTAGCGACAGCAAAGCAAAAGCTTAGCTTAGCTTAGTTTAGCTTAGCTTAGCTTAGCTTAGCATAGCGCAGCGCTGCATTAGCATAGCATATCATCGCATAACATGGCCACGCGTAGCATAGCACATCATAGCACAGCGCATCATAACATAGCATATCGTCGCATACCATAGCATGTCATGCCATATCATAGCATATCGTAGCATATCATAGCATAGCATAGCAACGCATAGCGCAGCTTCGCACAATATTGCATAACATAGCTTAGCTTACCATAGCACATCGCAACATGACATAACATAGCTTAGCTTAGCAGAGCATAACATAGCATATCATAACGCAGCATCGCATAGCATATCATAGCATAGCATAGCACAGCGCAGCATAGCAAGGCATAGCATTTAATAGCAGCATATCAGCTAATGTTGCTTTCCTAGGGGCTCCAACTTCTAGGTAGGGTCGCACTGGGATAATTAATTTGCCAGCGCGGCACCGACCCGCCCAGAGGGCGAGCGCGCCGGCGACGCAGATAAAGGCCTGGACAGCAGCGGCCCCCTGCGCGTATAGTCCTCTGCCGACGCATTCGCTTTCAGTGTGGCGTTTCTGTTTCCCCTTCCCTCCCCCCCCCTTCTCCTCTTCGCTGTCCACCCCCGCCCCTCCCACCCCCGCGTGGCGCCGACGCGTTTGCAGGCAAATTCGCATCATTCTCACTGCCCGCATTTCTCTGCCCAGTCCGAGCCCGGGGCTTCTGTTGATGTCTCCCGGTCACGCGCGTAATTTTCATTCGGTCACGCACGCGACTTTTTCACCTAAGAGCGAAGACTGATAGGTTTCTAGTGGTCTCAAAAGAGAGCATCATGACTCCCCACGGGGGTCTGGGCAGATGCCAGACGGGTGCCGGGGAAAACCCGGGACTCCTCATTTTCATTGCCAGGATCCACATTTTGATTGCCCGGAGCCAACAGAACACCACTCCCAGGCCACATTTTGAATGCACGGAGCCAACTGAGCCAACTGCAGGCCACTTCGTGTTCTTCATGCTCCCAGAACACCATTCCCAGGCCACATTTTGAACGCCCGGAGCTAACTGTAGGCCACTGCGTGTTCTTCGTGTTTCCAGAACACCATTCCCAGGCCACATTTTGAATGCCCGGAGCCATCTGTAGACCACTTCGTGTTGTTCGTGTTCCCAGAGCACCGTTCCCAGGCTAATTTTGAATGCCCGGAGCCAGCTGTGGGTCACTTCGTGTTCTTCGTGTTCCCAGAACACAACTCCTGCACCATATTTTGATTGCCCGGAGCCAACTGTGGGCCACTTCGTGATCTTCGTGTTCCCAGAACCCCACTCCTGCACCATATTTTGAATGCCCGAGCTGAGGCAGGCTGAGGCCGAGGCAGGCTGAGGCCGAGGCAAGCTGAGGCTGAGGCTGAGGCACGCCAGGGCAGGCTGAGGCTGAGGCTGAGGCAGGCTGAGGCTGAGGCAGGCTGAGGCTGAGGCTGACGCAGGCTAAGGCCGAGGCGGGCTGATAATGTGGCTGAGGCAGGCTGAGACTGAGGCAGGCTGAGGCTGAGGCTGAGGCAGGCTGAGGCTGAGGCTGAGGCCGAGGCAGGCTGGGGCTGAGGCTGAGGCCGAGGCAAGCCGAGGCAGGCTGAGGCTGAGGCTGAGGCTGATGCTGAGGCAGGCTGAGGCTGAGACAGGCTGAGGCTGAGGCTGAGGCTGAGGCTGAGGCAGGCTGATGCTGAGGCAGGCTGAGGCTGAGGCTGAGGCAGGCTGAGACAGGCTGGCTGAGACTGAGGCTGAGGCTGAGGATGAGGCCGAGGCAGGCCGAAACTGAGACACGGTGAGGCTGAAGGGGGGGTGGGGTGGGTGGGTGTGGGGGGTGGGTGGGGGGTGGGGTGGGGGGGGGGGGGGGCTGAGGCAGGCTGAGGCCGAGGCAGGCTGAGGCCGAGGCAGGCCGAGGCTGAGGCTGAGGCAGGCCGAGGCAGGCTGAGGCTGAGGCTGAGGCTGAGGCTGAGGCAGGCTGAGGCTGAGGCAGGCTGAGGCTGAGGGTGACGCAGGCTGAGGCCGAGGCAGGCTGAGGCTGAGGCTGGGGCAGGCTGAGGCTGAGGCCGAGGCCGGCTGAGGCTGAGGCAAGCCGAGGCAGGCTGAGGCTGAGGCTGAAACTGAGGCAGGTTGAGGCATCCGTACGAATCCATAGGAATCCTTAGGAATCCTTTGGAATCCGTAGGCATCCTTAGGAATCCGCAGGCATAATTAAGCATCCTCAGGAATCCGTAGGAATCCTTAGGGTTCCATGGGGTCCTAAGGCAATTTCCATTGCGACTGTCATTGCGAATGCGACTGCGACTGCGAGAACAGCAGAATTCTACAATTGGATTCTCACCAGAATCTTAAGGGGAATGCTTCCAGATATGCTTATGCACATCGCTGTTAGGCTGCTTGGCCAGGATAATGCATTGTCAATGCGCCGTCTGTGCTCCGGGCTTGACTGACTGATTGACCTCCCTCTCCCCCTCCTAGCCGTTCTGGCTCTGGCGGGCGATGGCCCGCAGAGCTTCCGCGGGCGCTCCTCGGAACGGCTCGTTCGCGGGGGGCCATGTCTCGGCCGTGGGCGGCGCGGGCGTTCGGCGGGCGGGCGCGCCCAGCGCGGGGCCCCTTGCAGTCCTTTGCGCAGGGGGCGCGGCCCTGGAGCTGCGCGCTCGCGCGCTGGGCGAGATGCCGACTCGGGAGTTCGTCGAGGCCGGCTTGGTGGACTGCGGGCGCTGCGCCAGGGGCGACCTGAGGGGTGAGTTCCCGATCGCCGAGGTCGAGGAGGCAGGCGAGGGCATGGGCGTGGCGCATGCGCAGGGGCGCGGCGTTCCCCCCCGTCCGCGCCTTCCCGGCAATAATTGAAGGGGCCCTGGGTGCGCCCGCGGCCGAGGTCGGGGGCAGGGGCGAGTTCGGTTCGAATGTCGGGGAGGAGCTGCTGGGCGAGGCCGCGGTCGTGGGCGAGAGCTTCGCGGCGGGCGGGCTGCAGCTCGGCTCGAACTTCGGGGGGCAGCTGCTGGGCGAGGGCGCGGTCGTCGGCGAGGGCTTCGCGGCGGGCGGGCCGGAGGGCGCGCTGGAGCCCGGTGTCTTCGGCGAGGTGTCCGCGGCCGAGGTCCAGGGCGAGGTCGGCTCGAGCCTTGGGGGGCAGTTGTCGGGCGAGGGCGCGGTCGTCGGCAAGGGCTTCGCAGAGGGCGGGCTGGAGGGCAAGCTGGGGGCAGAGGTCGTCAGCAAGGTGCTCTCGGATTATTTCAGGGCGAGTCTCAGCCGCCGGGCGACGTCGCGGTCGCCGGCAACTGCTCCGCGGAGGGCGGGCTGCAGCGCAAGGAGGTCGCAGCCTCCAGCGATGCGTTTGCGGCCGACGTCGGGGGCGAGGGCGGCTCGAGCGTCGGGGGGGCAGCCGCTGGGCGATGTTGCGGTCGTCGACAAGAGCTTCGCGGAGGGCGAGCTGGAGGGCAAGCTGGAGGCAGAGGTCGTCAGCGAGGTCGCAAAGCAAGAGGCCGGGGTCTCCCGCGGGGCGTTCACGGCCGAGGTCGGGGTCGTCGACCAGGGCGCCGCGGAGAGCGAGGCGGGGCTCGGCAAGCAGCAGCGCCTTGGCCCCGCGATCCAAACCAACAGGGGGGCCCGCTCGCGAGACAGATTGATGGAGGCCCCTGTCGAGGCGGCGGAGGCGCGGGTCGAGGGCCGCTCCGCGGTGCCGCGCGCCGGGGCCCAGGAGGTCCAGGAGCGCGCGGAGGCGACAGTGGCGCAGCTCGAGTCCCTCGGCCTGGTGGCGAAGGCAATGGGGCTCGGCGGGCGCGACTGGGACTTGGTCTTCGAGGCACTTCTTCGTTCTGTTGCGGTCGGCGCGGATGGCCTCGCGCCGCGCGTGGCCGCGGCGAAGGAGCTCCTGGCCGCAGCGTTGCCGACGTCGCTGAAGGAGCTAGCTCTGTTCGTCGCGCCGGCGCCGGCCGCCAGGGCTGAGTGGGCGGCGGCTGCGCGCGCTTGCTGGGCACGGCGTGAAAAACTGGTGTCTTTCTGGGGGCGGCCTGGAGGCTGCCTCGTTTCGGGCCGCGGAGTCCTGGGCGCGGCCCTGGTGGCTGCGTTCGGTTGCCCGTTGGTCTCCGCCCCCGCGGGGGTGGCGGGGCGTCGGCCGCGCCCCCCCCCCCCCGGGGAGAGCCGTTGCTGGGGTGCGCCTGTCTGATGGGGCCCTCGGGCTCCTCGTCGCCGCCCCCGCCATGCTGGGGGGCGTCGTTTCTGTCGCCGCCGCGGCGGCGGGGCGCTCGGACTGCGCTCCTTGCCCGGCCCAGCCCGCCCCCCCCCCCCCCCGCCGCTTCCTCCCTCTCGTCGGCGCTGGAGGCCCAGGCGCTTCGAGAACCGACGGGGGGGGGGGATTTTCCTTAATTAAACTCTCTCGCGCGACAACCGCCCCCGCGCGTGCGCGGGCCAGAGAGGGGGCGGGGGGGCGTGGAAGATAGATGGGTGCGATCGCATTGTTCTCGATCTGTGCATAGATGACATAGGCATTGTTTCAACCCGTTGGCGGCGAGTGTCGCGGACAGGCTGGAAGAGATTTGCAGCGCTCTACGAGAGCGGGGCGCGCTTGCGCTGGCAGGGGGGCACCGGCGGGCAGGGCCGGAGCAGATGCAGAAGACGAATCGCAGACACCATGTGGCACTGCCAGTCTGGGGCAAATAAGGGAACATTGATAACTTTGGCATGCGGCGCGACGTTCTCGGCGTCCAACGAGATGATGGAGGGCAGCTTTCCACGCGCAGTACACGCAACCTGCGCAACTGCAAGGATTAGCAGTGGGGGTGAGACTGCGCGCGAGAGCTTGCGACGTCGCAATATTTGCCGCGCATTTACCATTGGGGAAAGGCCGCGCAGACAATGATATGATTGCGACAAATATGAAGCGGGTGGAAGAAAAGTGCGACGACCCAGGCGGCATATCTACTATATAGTGGGAGGGGGCATCAACGGCCAATTGGGAATGCACAGAGCGGACTATAGGGACTTGGTGGTGCGCAGACACAATTCGGGCAAATACGCAGCGGCATTGGGGCCAGCGTCTAATGGGGTGAAGAGCGACAGCGGCGCAGCTTTCAGGGAGTTTTTGTGTCCATAGCCTATTGTCAGTAGCCACCGCCTTCTTTAATTGTTTGACTACTTCGTCAAAGACGACGAGATACGGACGAGCACCTTCGATCACATTGCGATGCCGCAGAGAGTTTTACCCCGCGCGCGAAGGTGTGTTTCTTTGAGAGGGGTGGCAGAGAAGTTGCAGAATATCTCAGCGTGAGGGCATAGGGGCCAGATCTCTTTGGGCAGCGACGCCGGAGTGGCACTGCAATGACATTTTTCGAGCAGGCACAGACAGCAACGGGCAGACACAGACGTGGTCCGCAACGTGCTGATGGAGTGCCTGAGGACAGGACGTATGGGGGCGGAATTCTTGGGGGCTTTCGATCGTTGCAGGGGTAGTTGCATTGGCGAGGTCATCCCGGAGTGCAGAAACCACCCGGCAGAGTGCCAGGCCGCGGCTGTCGCGGACGAGCACCTCCATTGCACCTGCGACCGCGTCTGCATCGAGCTCTGAGAGATCTGGGCGTCGGGCATCGCATGGGGCGCCCAACAGCGGACAGGCGAAGGGGAAGAAACATCTTTCGGATGATGAAAGGGTAGCGGAGTCAATCAGCATGGGCGTTGAACGCCACACTATACTTAGACGCTTTGCCGCAGATGGTAGGATATACGAATTGGCCTTAAAGTTTCGAGCGGAAGGGGAAGCGGCGGTGCATGGAAACGTTTTGGTATGAGGCCTCCCTGGCAGCAACCGGCCCTCCCGCCCCTGTCAGCGGCCGACATCGTCTATTATGGCGACACGATGCTTTTCTTCATCCCCCTCCGCCATTACAGATGCGGAGAGGCGGTGGGCGGGGTATTTGCACGCTGTGCGGCATGCGCACAATGTAGAGCTGGGCCACGGACAGCGGGGGTAAACTGGGGCCAGAATGCAAGGTGCTACGTGGTATTCGGGGCAATTGGGGAAATCATGTCGACCTCCATCGATCATTTTCGGCTCCTGCAGCAGCCAATCTGGCTCGGCGACGGCCAAGGTGCGCAGCGTTGCGCGCTGGCAGGGTTATCTAGGAGTTCGGGGCGCTGGAGGCTGCCCGTGGCCTTCGCGGGCAGCAGTCAGTCATGGCCGCGTTGGCGGCGCAGCATGGGGTCCTGGTACTGCGCGATGATCGAGGGCCGTGGGGGGCGCGCCAAGAATGCGCCTGGGCATGAAAAGATCAAGAAGGCAGAGGAAGTCAATGGAAGACGGCGCGCATCGACTGCGAGCTGGGGCCGAGGCAGGAGGAGTGGATCAAGCGGGGCGACGAGGAAAAATAGACGGCATGGAGGAGATCAGTCCATTGCGGAAGAGCAAGTCTGCCGAGAAGAGAAGAGGAAAGCAGAAGGGGCCGCGTGGGCAGCCCAGTCCATAGGGTTGATCCAGGCGGCGAAAGCGCTCATTGAGGCCGAGGAAGGACCCGCGAACAAGTTTCGCCATCAGAGGAACAATCATAGAGAGGCCCAACGGGATGTCAAAGCACTGCTGGAGGGCACCAACATGAACGGTGGGGGGGCATCTTCGCAGCTTTCAGCAAAGCTGCATGGTTTCCTCCCTAAGAAAGATCTGCCGGAGAATGCGACACTCTGCTGAGCAAGTGCATGGCCATGGGCGTCAAGGACGAAGATGCGCAGAAGGCCGCCAAGAAGGAGTTGGAGGAGAAAGAGAAGGAGCTGCGCGAGATGGGAGACTACAGGACGGCGAGGAGCAGGGGGGATAAACAGACAGCGCGCCTCATGGCGCAGGACTTCGCGGACAAGTGGAGCGACGACATGCAGCTGTTCAACGTGTGCAGGGGGGACGCAGGATGGGGCGCAAAGATGGGCTTCGCCTGCTCGCGCGGACTTGCATTCCCTGAAAAGCTGTGGCGGCAAAGGCCCCGGCCCCAACTCAAGGGGGCCCCAGTGGATGTCCTGGCGCAAAATTGGTTTGGGCGCAGCTCGCGAAGGCGCGGGGGGGCCATTCAGAAGACGAGCTCATGAAAGAGTGGGTGGAAAAAAGGAAGGGCGACTTCGGCAGGGTCAACGAGAGGGGGCCAGACATCGGGCGCGAGTCTATGTTCCACCCGTTCAAGAAGGGGCCTTCGATGGCTGGGAAAGAAGCGGGAAGCGCTCGCGACGGAAAGGCTGCCGCAGAGGCTAGGCGACGCCATCAAGGGGAACCAGTGCTCTACGACGCCGCCCAGAAGATGAGCCCAGAGGAGCTCCTCGAGCTGATCCCAATGGCCTTCCCGATGGCGCGCGAGGTCGACGGATGCGATCCCATCGCGCGGCGCCCAGTGGATCTGTGGGAAAGAGCTGAGGGGGGCGCTTTCGCTGTGCTGAGCCGGTGTGGGTCGGCGCTGAAGCTGTCGAAGAATGACGAGGGGGACCTCTGCAGCGTCCTGAACGTCGCCTTGAAGGAGTTGTGCAGCGAGGGCAATCTCGACCCAGAGGAGGTGAAGAAGGCAAACAAAAAACGACGGGAGCTACGAGACAGCGCGAAGACCCCGCTGGACGGTACCGAGATGTTTGAGAAGTGCGCTAAGTCGGAGGGAGCGGCCAGCTCCAGCTGCCGCAAATGAGAGAGCCGACTGGGGCCCACTGACAACGACAAGAGGTGAATTAGCGAGGTTATCTCGGGGTGCGACTCCAGGCAGGCAGGACGGGCAGACTCAGCGGGGCAATCACTAGCGGGGCCACCTCGGCGCGTGGACCCTCAAGAAAGAGCTCGCGCAGACAACGTCTTGGGAAGTTTTTTTTTGTGGAGTGCCAACAGGTACGCTACTGCGCGGAGTGAGGAATGGAAAAAAAACGATAACCACGAAGGCCACAAGAGCGCATCCTCGATGACCCCACCTCCAACATGCCGTGACTACCAGCACGCTCTTCCCGACTTACACATCGAGGGGGAAGAGTGGGATATTGCAGCATGGTACCAGGGCACAGTCACGACAATGCATGGAACAACTATCGGCCAGTTCGTTCTGGAAGAGAAGTGAGCCGAGAGAGAGAGAGAGAGATAAAGAGAGAGAGAGAGAGAGACAGAGAGAGAGGGAGAACTTATATAATCTGATACCATAAAACCAGCCTGGAATGCATGGGCCTCCTGACTTTCCTCCCTTTCTCCTTTCGAACGGTCGCGCCGTCGTCTCTTCCCCCCTGGCTTGGGAGCCCTGCTCGCCCGGCGCGTCCCCATTCCAAGGGCACGCGGAATGGGCCAGTAGCTGCCCCCCCCCGCGCTGACCCGCATGGACTCGTATTCACAAGGCAGCGAGCCTTTCTTACGGGGCCACCTCGGAGCTCACCCCTTGAAGCTTCGGGGCATGCCCCTGCCTGCCCTGTGAGAAATCAGGGCCGTTGCACAAACATCGCAGGGAATTTTGCTAGACGCGCGCGCCGCACCACTCTAGCTGTGTTGACGTTGGCCCCCATCATGCGGATGTCCTGTCCTGTCCTGTCCTCTGTCCTGTCCTCTGTCCTGTCCTGTCCTGTCCTGTCCTGTCCTGTCCTGTCCTGTCCTGTCCTGTCCTCCTCCTCCTCCTCCTCCTCTGCCTCCTCTCCCCCCTTCTCCTATTGCGCCCCGCCGTCTCCCTAGCCCCTCCTCCGTCGTCTCCGTTCTTCATTCCTTAACTCCCCGAGCCCTCCGTTCCGCCATCGTTTCCACCTCCCTCTGCCGATGTCCCGCCATCCTCTTCTCAATCCCGTCGCCTCCCCCCCTCCGCCCCGTGCGTTGGCGCTCCGCGCCGTGGCTCCCGCACTCTTCCGAGCAGTGTGCGGGCGACCCGAGCGGGCCTCGTCTTCGGCAGTCGTTTCTGGCCACCGGGCTCCAGCCCGGCCGCGCTGCCCCATGCAGCTGGGGGCCTGCCAGCCGCTTGTTGGCGGTCTCGCGGTTTCTAATCAGTCTGAGGTTGGCAGAGCCCCCACCCTGCCAAGCCAATCAGCGAATTGCGATTGTCGTGCTCTCTCGAGAGGTTGGTGCCTGTTTTTCTTTGGATTCGGGCAAGTTTACTTGCATGGACGGGGGGGGGGACTGAGTCTGAAGCAATCCGAAAACAATTCGACGTGCGGAAATCACGCAAGTCGAAAGGCACTTGCACGCTCGTGTTCGATTGAAGAGGGGCGAGGGGGGAGAGGGGGGGGGGCGAACGCCATGCAAGTAAGCTTGCCTGGATCTAAAGAAAAACAGGCTCTTGCTGCGTCCGCGACTCTTGCGGGCCTGCCCGGGTCTGGCCTCAGGCCGGTTCCGGGGAAGGAAGTTTCGCAACCATGGCTGCTATCCCCCCCAGAGTTCCGCGGATCGCGTCTCTTCCTGCTTCTCCTCGGTGCTGCTGCTGCTGCTGCTGCTGCTGCTGCTGCTGCTCCTCCTCTTCCTCCTCCTCGACCTTGGCCGTCGGCCATGGTCCCCAGCCCCGCGCACCCTGGGCGCCGACCGGGATGTGAGAGGTCGGGCGCCCACGCCCGAGTGGCTCACTGCAGGGGCACGGGACGCGTCCAGCTGTGAAGGGGGGGGGAATTGGGGAGGATGGGATAGGGAAGGGAAGGGGAGGGGGAGAGGGGGGGGGGGAGGCTCCGGGAGGGGGAGCTAGGGGGGGGAGGGGGGAGGGGGAGGAGGAGGGAAGGGGAGGGGAGGGGGAGGGGAGGGGAAGGGGAGGGGAGGAGAGGAGGGGGGGAGGGGGAGGAGGGGAGGGGAGGAGACAAGCTAGGTGCGCTCGCGTCATATCTGACATCCGACCCCTCCCTCCCATCCCCTACCATGGCGTAGATCCCCTCTCTACTCGCACAGTCGGATGTCGAGCAGGGCAATGATCCCGAAAGGGTACGCGATGCATTGCAGAGCACGGCATGGCATGGCGTAGAAGAGCACCGCAAAGCGTAATATCAACCTAGCATTGCATTGCATGCCGTGGCATGGCACGGGAAATAACGCCAGCGCTGCAGCGGGAGCACGAGTCGAAACGAGCGGAAGCGCGGAAATGAGGCCAGCGCTGCAGCGGGAGCACGATTCGGAACGAGCGGAAGCACGGAAATGAGGCCAGCGCTGCAGCGGCAGCACGATTCGGAACGAGCGGGGCCCGAAAATGAGGCCGGCGCCTCAGCGAGAGCAGCATTTGGGGGAAAAATGCAGGCGAAAACCCAACTCCCGGGAATCCTGTGTGTAAAAAACAGTACGCGGGGGGGGGGTCGAATATTCCCAGCACGCCATCAGGGGAAGAGGGCGAGTAGTATTCATCTTGAGTAAGTGTGGAGGGAGGGAGGGGGAGGGGAGGGGCAGGGGGAGGGGAGGGGAGGGGAGGAAGGAGGGGGGGGGGGGGGGAGGGGGAGGAGGGAGGGAGGGAGGGGAGGGGGGGGGAGGGCGAGGGAGGGGAGGGGAGGGGGGAGGGGAGGGAGAGGGGAGGGGAGGGGAGGGGAGGGAGGGGAGGAGGGAGGAGGGAGGAGGAGGAGGAGGGGAGGAGGAGGAGAGGAGGAGGAGGGGAGGAGGAGGAGGAGGAGGAGGAGGAGGAGGAGGAGGAGGAGGAGGAGGAGGGAGGAGGAGGAGAGGAGAAGGAGCAGGAGGAGATGGAGGAGGAGGAGGAGGAGGAGGAGGAGGAGGAGGAGGAGGAGGAGGAGGAGGAGGAGGAGGAGGAGGAGGAGGAGGAGGAGGAGGAGGAGGGGAGGGGAGGGGAGGAGGGGGAGGAGGGGAAGGGAGAGGGTTCAGGACTGGGGCGTCCGCCGGTGGGGGCTCGCTCCGGGCGCCGCGCCCGAGCTCCGACGTGGCTCGGACCGCGGCGGTCCGGTCGCCCTCGGCAGCGGAGCTTCGGCCCGGTCGCCTCCGCCCTGCTGCGGGCCCGTGTTCCCGCCCCAGACCCCCTCGCGTCGTGAAGAGATCACGACGGGAGGTTTTTCACTAGTTTCGCCCTCTGGAGGTCCTTGCGGGGCCTCGGGACCGTCAAGAGACGACTCGGAATGCAAAACCGGTCCCGGCGAAAGGGTCCAGACCTCTGGGGGTCGACGTTGTGAAAAAATCACGACGCCGGGGGTTGGGGACGCGTCGTGGAGGCGTCGCGAGGGGAGCTTCTCCAGACCGGGGGCCTTCGCTGGGACAGTCCAGAAGCGGCGGCGGGCGAGGTCGACGACATGTAAGAGTGGCCATTCGCCGGAGTGACCTTTGGTGCGGGCCCACCG
>CAUYUJ010000638.1:82500-92500 GCA_963575745.1 Prorocentrum cordatum
GGTCGATTTCCTCCAATATGGCCCCAAGAAGCGCCCAGGAGGCACCAAGAGGCCCCAAGATGGCCCCAAGATGGCCCCAAGAGGCCCCCAGGAGGCCCCCAAGAGGATCCCAAACGGCCCAAAGAGGCCCCCCCGAGCCGAGGCACCCAAGACGCCGAAAAGCCCCTCAGGACGACCCTGTACTCGCCTGGGCGTCGTTTCTGGACGGGCTGGTGGGGATACGCGAAGCGTCTAGAATTTAATGAAAATTCGCCCCGCGCCAGAATCGAAAGTGCGAAACCAAGTCAAATGCCCACGTTTGGCGAGCAGCACGAGTTGATATCGCCGCGTTGGCGCGAAATCTTCGCCGGCAGCCCATCCGGTTTTGCCGGGGGGGCCGGCGCCCCTGGCATCTCCGACTTTCATAGTACTAGGGTTGGCCTTGCTCTGTTTGCCCCAGGGAGCCTCTGGGCTTCCTCTGGGTCCCTGGTGGTCTGGAGCTCTTTTGGTTGCCTGGAGGCCTTCTTGGGAGTCCTGGGCGCCCGAGGAGAAGGCCTCCAGGATGCCGCATGGCAATCGCATGGTTTGCAGGTGATTTCCATAAGAGTACCATATGCAAACTTTCCATCTGGTGATTTTGCGGCTTTCGTATGGTACTCATTTTGGCTTTTTTATGGTCTTATTTTTTGTGTGTTGAGCCATATGGTGCTCTTATGCTTTGCATGTGGAAAGCTTGTGGCGTTCGCATGGTAACATGATGGTTTTCGTGTGGTAATCGTATGGTTTTCGTATGGTCATCTCTGGGCTTTCGTAGGGCAATCTCATAGTTATCGTATGAAAACCTTGTGATTTTCGTATGGTATTAGTGTGGTTTTCGCATGGCTGCATGGTAATATTAGGACGTTCGCATGGTAATCCTATGGCTTTCGCAGGGTAATATCCTTAATGGTTTTCGCATGGTTTTCACAAGATAATGTTATGGTTTTCGTGTGGTGCCCATATGGCAACCTCGTGATTCCCACATGGTATTATCATGGTTTCCGTATGGTAATCTTATGGATTCCGCATGTTAGTTGCATGGCTTTCGTATGGTGTTCGTTTGGTTTTCGTATGGTCACACGTATGGTTTGCGTATGGCTTCCGTATGGTAATCTTATGATCTTCGCATGGTAGTCGTGTGGCTTACGCATGGGTGCGCTGGGGAGCTAGCGCCGAGGCGCTGGGGCGCCGGAGCGCGGGCGCGCTGGGCGCTCTGGCGCGGGGGCAATGGGGCCCTGGAGCGTGAGGGCACTGGGGCGCTGGGGGCGCTGGGGCGCTGGCGCCGGGGCGCGGGGCCGCTGGGGCGCGGGGCGCGCTGGCGCTGGGGCGCTGGCGCGGTGGCGCTCGGGCGCTGGGCCGCTGGGCCGCTGGGCCGCCTGGGCTGGGGTGCGCTGGGGTGCGGGTGCGCTGGGCGTTGGGGCGTTGGCGCCGAGGCGCTGGGGCGCGGGCGCGCTGCGCGCTGTGCGCTGGGGCGCGGGGGCAATGGGGCCCTGGAGCGCTGGGGCGCCGGGGCGTTGCGGCGCTGGGGTGCTGGCGCTGAGGCGCTGTGGCGCTGGGGTGCGGGTGCGCTAGGCGCTGGCGCGCTGGTGCTCGAGTGTCGGGGCGCTGGTGCGCTGGGTCGTTGGCGCCGCGGCCCTGGAGCGCTGGGGCGCCCTGGAAGGCTTTCGACGGGCTTCTGAAGAGCCTCTGGATGGCTTCTGGGAAGGGGGGGCTAAAGTGCTCCTGGAGAGCCGCTGGAGGGCTTCTGAAGGGCTTTTGGAGGGCTTTTGGGTGGCTTCTGGAGGGCTTCTGGTGGGCTTCTGGAGGGCCCCGTGGAGGCCCCGTGGAGAGCCTCTGAAGAACTTGTGGATGGCTTCTGGAGGGCCTCTGAAACAACATCGCAGCTGGTGTGCCCGTGGGGAGCCTCGGAAGGGCTTCTGGAGAGCCTCTGACGAGCGTCTGGGTGGCTTCTGAGAGGGGGGGAGGGGGGGTTGCGACTTGCTCCTGGAGGGCAACTGAAGAGCCTATGAAGGGCTTCTGGATTGCTCCTGGGGGGTGGCCCCTGGAGGGCTTCTGGGGGGGCTTCTGGGGGCCCTATGAAGGCCTCCCGGAGAGCTTCTGAAGACTTTACGGAGGGCCGCTGAAACAACATAGCGGCAGGTGGGCCCTTGGGGAACCTCTGAAGGCTTTCTGGAGAGCCTCTGAAGAGCTTCAGGATGGCCTCTGGGCAGGGAGGGATGGCGTGCTCCTGAAGAGCCGCTGCAGGGCTTCTGAAGGGCTCCTGGAGGGCGTATGGGGTGCCTTTGGAGGGCTTCTGGAGGGCCCCATGGAAGCCCCCTGGAGAGCCCTTGAAGAGCTGATGGAGGGCTTCTGGAGGGCCTCTGAAACACCATAACAGCTGGCGTGCCCTTGGGGAGCCGCGGAAGGGCCTCTGGAGAGCTTCTGAAGAGCCTCTGACTGGCCTCTGAGGTGCTTCTGAAGAGCCTCTGGAAGGCTTCTGGATGGCCTCTGACATGCTTTTGAAGAGCCTCTGAAGAGCTTCTGAGGAGCTTTTGAAGAACTGCTGGGGTGGGGGCGACCTGAAGAGCCGCTGGAGGGCACCTGAAGGGCTTATGGAGGGCCTCTGGGTGGCCTCTGGAGTGTTTCTGGGGGGCATCTGGAGGGCCACCAATGACATCTCTACAACGTTTAAAGGTGAAACGGTGCCTCTGCGTGGCCCCCTGGGCCACTTTCGGGCCTTTATTTTTGACCACCCTTCGAGCCTCTACAGTTTGACCACCGCGGCCGCCGCCGCTGCCGCATGTGTGTGTGTGTGTGGCGGTGGTCGGTTGGTCGGTTGATGGTGGTGGTGGTGGCGGTGGCGGTGGTGGTGGTGATGGTCGGTGGTCGGTTGTTGTTGGATTGATGGTTGTGGTGCATGCGTGTGCGTGGGTGCGCGGGGTGTGCGTGTGCGTGTGCGTGTGCGTGTGTGTGTGTGTGTGTGTGTGTGTGTGCCTGTGCCTGTGCGTGTGCGTGTGCGTGTGCGTGAGTGTGTGCGTGTGCATGTGCGTGTGCGTGTGCGTGTGCGTGTGCGTGTGCGTGTCTCTGTTCGTGTGCGTGTGCGTGCGCGTGCGCGTGCGCGTGTGCGTGCGTGCGTGCGTGCGTGCGTCCGTGCGTCCGTGCGTCCGTGCGTGCGTGCGTGCGTGCGTGCGTGCGTGCGTGCGTGCGCGCGCGTGTGTGTGTGTGTGTGTGTGTGTGTGTGTGTGTGTGTGTGTGTGTGTGTGTGTGTGTGTGTGTGTGTGTGTGTGTGTGTGTGTGCGCGTGCGTGCGTGCGTGCGTGCGTGCGTGCGTGCGTGCGTGCGTGCGTGTGTTCGTGTGTGTGTGTGTGTGTTTGTGTGTGGGTGTGTTTTGCGAGAGGGGGTCTTAAGGTCACATGTGGTTATTCTGCCAACGAATCCAGAATTTCTGAGGAGGACAACGGGGCAAACGAGGAGGAGGAGAGGAGGAGGGGAAGAGGAAACGATTTCTGTAGAGGAGGGGGTTCCTATAGTTTTTTCGGGTTTCCTGAGCATTATCCCGGTTTATTTCGATTCCTGGGGGTTCCTGGGGGTTCAGGGGGCGTCGCCAACTCCGCCACCCCGTTGGGCCTCCCAGGGGCGCGCGAAAGTGGCGACAATTGCGCAGTTTGCAGCCTCCCCTGGGCCTCCTCCCCCTCCGCGTCCTCCTCCTCCTCCTCCTCCTCCGCTCTCTCCTCCTTCTCCTCTTCCTCCTCCTCCGCTCCCTCCTCCTTGAACCCTGAAAGGTGTGTTTAGTATCTTGAGATATCTTCGAAGCCACCTTGGACTGTCGAGGGCCCTTTTGGATTCACATTGCGTTGCATTGGCTCCCGGCTCCCTGTCCAGACTCGGGGGGGGGGGCAGGGGGAGAGGTCCAGCTAATCCCCCCCGCCCGCAAGCCGTCTCGCTGATTCCCGCCCGCCCACCTAACGCATAAGTCCCCCAAGCAGGGGAATGATGCGCTTTGGAAGGGGGAAGGGGGAATTCTGGACGCTTCGCGTATTCCCACCAACCCAACCCAACACATTTTTTTTTGCGAAGCATGTCGGTTGTCGTGGTTGTCGCGCGTATTTCTCCTTGCCCTCGCCTGTCTCCGCTTGTTCCTCCTTATTCCCCTTTGCTTTCTTTTACTTCCTCCTTGTGGGAGGAGTGGTGGAGGACGGGGCGGAGGAGGAGGAGGGAGAGAAAGCGGTGGGATGAGAGAGGAAGAAGGCGACGACGACGGCGACGACGACGACGACGACCACGGCGATGACCACGACAATGACGACGCACCCGACGACGACGACGAAAACGTCGACCACGAAGACGACGCCGATGACGACGGCGAAGGGGGAGGAAAACGATGAGGAGGAGGAGGAGGAGGTGGAGGAATTGGAGGAAGGAGGGCGAAGAGAAGAGCCATAAGCCTTTTTGGATGACTCTCGGAGTCTCCCCAGGTTTCTCCTGAAAGTGCAAAGGAGAAGGAGGAGGAGGACGAGGAGGAGGAGGAGAAGGAGGAGGAGGAGGAGGATGACGAGGAGGGGGAGGAGAAGGGGAAGGGAGCGGAGGAGGAGGAGGCGGGGGAGAGTGGGGAGGGAGGAGGGAGGAGGAGGAGGAGGAGGAGGCGGAGGAGGAGGCGGAGGAGGAGGAGGAGGAGGAGGAGGATGCGAAACAGGAGGAGGAAATGGAGGAGGAGGAGGAGGAGGAGGAGGAGGAGGAGGAGGAGGGGGAGGCGGAGGAGGAGGAGGAGGAGGAGGAGGAGGAGGAAGAAACGACGATCATAACAGCATCCTCGGATGTTTTGTTTGGTTTGAAGCTTCTTGGAGCGTCTGGGGGGTATCTCGGGTGCCTCGGACACCCTCTTGAAGCCCCTGGGGGGCTTCTTGGGGGCCTCTTGGCGGCCTCTTGGGCGCCTCTTGGGGCCGCCTGGGCGCCTCGTGGGGCCCTGATGGGGCGCTCTTGGGCGCCTTGGGGGCGCTCTTGGAGCCATCTTGGAGGACATCGATGAAACAAATGGGTTCTCCAATTGCTGCTGCCCCTCGGGGGCCCCGAACATGGTCTCTTGGGGCGCTCTTGTAGCGCTCTTGGGCGCTCTTGGGGCAGCTTTGGTGCTCTCCTGGGCCTCTCTTGGGGCCCTCTTGGGCCATCATTGAGCCATCTTGAGGCATATGAATGAGATCGAAAACGAGCGGGCGACGATGCAACAATCATTGGGCGCCCTGGGGTGTTCAAAGGATGTTTGGCTTCTTGGGGGCCTCCTTGACGGTCTCGGGAGCGGTCTTTGGGCCTCTTGGAGCACCTTTGGGGTCATTTGAGGCACTGTCGGCTATTTTGAAATATCTTGGGGCTCATCTTGGTCCCTCCGAGGCGATCATGGGGCCGTCTTGGACCATATTGAACGCTCCAGCTACCAGCGAAACTACCGTCAACTACCAGCGATCTTCACCAGCTTCATCATCTCGTCACCTTCATCAGCTTCATCATCTTCACATCTTGGTCATACGCACCATCAGCTTCATCATCTTCATCATCCTGTCCATATTCAGCAGCATCAGCTTAATCACCTTCATCGTGTTGATCATCTGGATCATCTTCATCATCCTCATCACCTCCATCATCTTCATCACGGTCATCACCTTGATCATACCCATCGTTCCCATCAGCGGTCTCATCTTGTTCATCTTCACTGTCCACAGCATCTTGATCATACCCATTATCTTCATGACGCTTATCATATTCGTCACATTTATCGCCATCATCATCTTGATCATCTTCATCGTCGTGCTCATCGTTATCATCTTGGTTGCCCCCATCATCTGGACCATGCGGGCTTATGTTATCGTTGTCTCCGGCGTGCTCCGCGCGTACGGCAGCGGCGATAAAGGAGTCGTTCAACGCTTGGGGCCGCTGCCTAGTGTCTGCCTACGGCGACATGTTGGTCGTCGTGTCGGACGTCCTGGCGGTTGAGTCCCCGGACGGCCGCGGTTGCACGTTCCAGCCCCTGTCCCACGACCAGCAGTCCACCATTGCCTCTGCGGCCAAGCTCAAGCAGCACACCATGACGGAGGTCACTCTCCACGAGAAGGTAAAGTGCGACAAGCGCACGGTGCCGGCGGCGGTGTTTACCATGGAAGACGGTTCCACCGTGAAGGTGGTCCGTTATGCCCTCGCGCCGGATGCCTCGCGGTCCGACAGATGCATCGGCCACCGCTGGAAGTACAGAGTTGCGGCCACTTTCCTGTGCTTGGCTGGCTATTCCATGGGAGAGTCTCTCGACCTCGCCGCGGATATTGTCTGTGGGCGCCCAGGCAAGAAACTCCACGGCGACAAGACGCCAGAATTAATTGCGCTTTTCCTGTCCATGTGGACCGAGGCCGACATGATCTTCCCTGATGGCGCTACATACCTGCCCCTCCACGGCGTGGGCAGCGGCGTGCCCTGTCACACCATGCTGACCACACTGGTCTACTTGACCGTGGGCACCTACGTCACGTCCCGAACTCCGTCGCCAACACTCTTCTCCCTGTTGCACGGGGCAGATTTTTGGCAAGTGAAGTTCAAAGCGCTGTCCGCGATGCGCGCGCGTGGAGGACGGCAGGGTGCGCGAGCCACGCGAGCACAACGACCAGGAAGTCCGCGACTTGTCGGCTGCAGGGATGATGCCCGGCGCGGTGTTCTTCCCTGAGGATCTTTCGTACGGGTCCTTCCGCTGGGAGAAGCTCGAAGGCGTCTTCGTGGCGGACGATTCCACCGAGGAGGTGAAGGCCGCCATGGACGCCACGCGGGTCCCGGTGTTAGACGTTTGCAGGTTGGTCTCGCATCTGTACCACCCTAACGGCTCCCCAGGAGATGACTTAGATGAGGTCGGCCGTGTGGTGTCTGCAGTGCTCATCGGCGGGTGGTGCGGTCCGCTCCACGCGACGTTGCTCACCAAGATGCGCTACCACTGGTCGAAGATCGCCGTCTCCCGCCTCGACGCACAGTCCGGCGTCCACGAGGTCGCGCCCGAGGACGTGTGCGACATCAACCTCGGGATGTCTCATGTGATGACGTGGGAGTGTGGTCCGCTGGAGGTTGCCAACGAGCCCGGCGGGCACTTCGAGCTCTTTCAACCGTTCTTCCGCAACCCTACAATGCGCAACTACGCCGCGACCTTTGCGGCCGGCTTTCTCTTCCAGGACAAGGTCAACGCCAAGAGCGCGAAGAGGGGCGATGCAAACGCGCTTCAGGCCTGCAAGGAGGCGATGCGCAAGGCTATGATCGCCCCGGGCGTCCACGAAGCGATTCCGGCAGAGTCTCTCGCCGCCAGCGCACCTTGCGCGGGTAAGTCTCCTGAGTTACTTGCGCTCCTGAAAACGAGCGCGAATATTCGGGGGGCCAAGAAGAGAGGAGATGTGGAGCATGAAAGGAGTTGATCGATCGGTGCTCTTGCACTCTCACTAAAGCTTGGCATGCGGCCAGGAGCTCCTCGGCTAAGGCTGTCAAGGACTGGCTCCTGAGGGCCTTGCCGCACGGGGCTAAGAAGGCCCATGCGTGGCTGAAGCGTGACCAAGGTGACCCGCTCGAGTATTTCATCGCGCCCGAGGGCGTGTTGCAGGTGCCAGAGGAAATGATGGCTCACCGTACTAAGAGTGGAGCCGTTTCTGGACGGCCAGCCCATCCCAAATCGAGTTGCTTGGGGAGGCGTTGGATGAGCTGCGCGTGCGGGCCCTTGAGATGGCCCCCGTGCTTCCCGATGTTGTGCCTGGGGAGGTGTATTCTGCGAGCCGTATTTTCTCTGAAACCGCTGCGGTCGGGGTGGGTCACTGGAGGCCCCGAGATTTTCTCCAGTTGGATCCCCAGGCCCTCGGAGCCCTAGCTGAACTTTACACCTCGTGTGAACGGGCTATGATGTGGCCCTTTCAGATTTTCTTGGGAATCATTGCCCGCCTTCCTAGAAGCGCTACTGACGAGCGCCCAGTGTGTAAATGCCCCACCCTTTATCGGGTGTGCTGTAAGATTCGAGGGGTTTTCTTGGAGGACTGGTCCCAGGGCCATTTTGAGTTCTGGGATGATGCTGTCAGGGGGAGCTCTGCTTTGCAGGCGGCGCTTCGGAGGGAGATCTGCCATGGGGTTGCTATGTTCGAAGGGCAGAAGAGCGTGGCCGTGCACTGGGACCTCACTGAGTTTTTTTTCGACACGGTGGTACCAGCGCGGCTAGTCTCTTTGGCCCGTCGTTTGGATGTCCCGCCCCACCTGCTCCACCTCGGGCTCCTGATCCACGTGGCCCCTCGAATGCTTGAGTCTTCTGGTTTTTGTTCTGATGTGATCGCTTCTGGCATTGGAGTGCTCCCAGGGTGTATGCAATCCATTTCTTGGGTGAAGGTCTATTTGTATCAAATCCTTCACGCTGTGCATCATCGGTGCCAACCTGGAGTCTCCACTCGTTCCTATGTCGACGACTTGTCACAGGCGGCCCAGGGTAGTGCGGATGAGGTCCGCCGACAGGTTCTCTCTGCTGCTGTCTACCTCGGCCACTCTCGAGTCAGTGGAGCTGATTCTGTCCGATAAGTCTGCTATTGTTGGTAACAATCAGCCGCTTACTCTGTTGCTCTTCAATGGTCTCAGGGCAGCTGGTCTCAAGTTGAAGTTGGCGAGTGCTACCCGTGATCTTGGGACCTCGACTGCTGCTGGCAAGCGGCGCGCCGTGGATATCATCAAAAAGCGTTGGCGCGTTGCGGCCCAGAAGGCTCGTAAAGTTAGGTACTTAACGAAGTTGGTGAAGAAGGCCTCGAAGTTGTATAAACCTGGAGTCTTGGCCGTGGGGACCTGGGGGCACCAGGTGGTAGGTCTTTCTCCGATTCAGGTCCAGGACGTTCGGGGCCAGGCTGCTGTGTGCTCGGGTGCTTGGCATGCGGGGGCAGTTTCTACTACGATTCTTGGGGCCTTTGGAGGACCTCACAGTGGCCCCATTTACCGACTTCGGCGTGAGCGTCTGTAAGGTTTTGCTTCGGCCTGGGCGATCCTGAGTCCAAAATGAAGGTTGCCGTGCTTTGGAGGAGTGAGGTGCATGAGTACTCCACCATACCTGCTAATAAGATATGGCGACGTGTGCGTGGCCCGGTGGCGGCCACGGCTGCAGTGTTACCTGATCTAGGATGGCTGCCTCTCTCTCCTGCACG
Source organism: Prorocentrum cordatum (assembly GCA_963575745.1). NCBI lineage: Eukaryota > Dinophyceae > Prorocentrales > Prorocentraceae > Prorocentrum > Prorocentrum cordatum. The sequence continues at coordinate 91,676 of CAUYUJ010000638.1, forward strand.
CTGGCGCGACGATCGGGGCGAGCTGCTCCAGTTTGCCCAGCCAGATTTCCGCGTGCACCTCCGCCGCTCTATTCAGCTTACGTGTGACGCCTTGATTTGGTGTAAGGCTTCTGATCACTACCTAGGAGGAGGTGTTGAAGGAGGAGTTGATTTCACCTGTACTCGGAAGGAGTATCAGAGGATGGGGAGAGAGTTGGATTATGAAGGGCAGTCCATCTTATTGAGTACCATATCGGGGGGGGGTTGGACTGAAGCACGGCTTCACCATGCAGGTGACGACACTTCTGCTGCAGGCATCTGTGCGCGGTGCGGCGAGAAGATGGAGACGCCGTACCATCGCTTTTGGGAATGCGCCATGAATGAGTTTAATCCTGACACTACGGTGGCTGATTCGGCCCATCTTGCTGAGCGTGCTGCTCAGGGTGATTGTCCAGCTCTTTGGTGCCGCGGGCTCATGCCGCTTGATCGCACCACTGGGCGCCTTCCCGACCCGCGGGATCGCGCCTGGTTCTGGGGTTCGTTCGCTGATCGTGAGGTGAAGGAAGGAGGAGTTTGGGGGATTGACGGATCGGGGGGGGGGGGGGGGGGGAGGTTCGCTAAGGATGCCAGACTAAGGAGGTGCGGGTGGGCGTGCGTCCGCCTGCCCACCACCCTCGATGCTATTGACGGTGGCTTTGCAGGCGCCCTCCCAGGCCCCGACCAGTCGCCCCCGCGCGCGGAGCTCCCGCGCGCGGAGCTCCTGGCGTTGGGCAGAGTTTTGATTTTCTGTGATTACTTACCTTCCTGTGGTGCGAGGTTTTCGTAGGCCGCGAGCGGCCTTATGTG
>CAUYUJ010000638.1:100000-110000 GCA_963575745.1 Prorocentrum cordatum
GGAGGAGGAGGAGGAGGAGGAGGAGGAGGAGGAGGAAGAGGAGCAGGAGGAGGAGGAGGAGGACCACTGGAAATCCAAGAGGCATCATCGATGATGGAATCAACTCTCCCTCCAAGCTCCCTTTTCAATTGCCCCCACAAGGGGTCATCTCCACTGCCGGAATTGTCTCTTTGGATTACAACCGTTTCAAGACCCTCAATTATGCCGAAACAATGTTTTCGGGATCCCTGTGCCACGGATCAACCTGACTGATGCGCCTTGGCGATTTCATATCGTGCCAGAACATTATTCCTGAGTCTTCGGCGCAGCGGGTCAACGTAACTGTTGCACCCTCATAATCCTGAGTCCTTCCAGAACTCAGTTTTGGGTATGCTGATCCTGGGGATCCGTGAAGCTCTTGTAATTGTTGAACGAATGTGCGCAGCGCTAAGACGAGAACCACATTTGAAAAGGAACCGCCCTCAATCCGTGTGATTATTGCAAGTGTTGAGAACGAATATGGGCGGCGCTATGGCGAGAGTCACATTTCGAAAACGGCGCGCGCGGCGCTAAGGCGAAAGCCGCATTTTGAGAACGGCCCGCCCTCAAGCAGTGAAGCTCTTGTAAATGCTTGAAACGAACGTACGCGGCGCAAAAGCGAGAGCCACTTCTTGAAAGCCACCCGCCCTCCATGTGTGAAGCTGTTGTCAACTTAAAATATTCAGGGTCACAAGTTGTGAGGAAGTCGCAGGCGAAACGCCCGGCCCGCCCTGGAAACTGGCTTCGGGGTGCGACAGGGAGAAATTATGTATGAGGGAAACGAATGGAGTAGGAGGAGGAAGAGGAGGAGGAGGAGAGAGGAGGAGTAGGAGGAGGAGGAGGAGGAGGAGGAGGAGGAGGAGGAGGAGGAGGAGGAAGGGGAGGAGGAGGAGGGGAGGAGGAGGAGCAGGAGGAGGAGGAGGAGGAGGAGGAGGAAGGAGGAGGAGGAGGAGGAGGCGGAGGAGGCGGAGGAGGAGGAGGAGGAGGAGGAGAAGGAGGAGCAGGAGGAGGCGGAGGAGGAGGCGGCAGAGCAGGAGGAGGCGGAGGCGGAGGAGGAGGAGGAGGAGGAGGAGGAGGAGGAGGACCAGTGGAAACCCAAGAGTCATCAACGATGTTGGAATTAACCCTCCCTCCACGTTCCCTCTTCATAGGCCCCTATAGCGGTTCATGTCCATTGAGGGAATTGCCTCGTTGGAAGACAACAGTTGGAAGATCCTGTAGCGTGCCAAAACATTGTTCTCGGGATTCCAACGCCACGTAACGATCCATTATCGTGCGAGAGCGCAATGTCTGGGGACTTCAACACAGCGAATCAACATAACTGTTGCGCCCCCACAATCCGGAATCCTTCCCAAATGCCGTTTCTGGTACGTTGATCATGGGAATCCGTGAAACTCTTGCAAAGTTTAAAAACGAGTGTGCGCGGCACTAAGGCGAGAGCCACATTTTCATTGCGACGGCAGCCCGGGGGCGGGTTATTCGATTCAGCCGATCAGCCGATCAGACGCAGGCCAGCCGATCAGCCGATCAGCCGATCAATATTATCGGCTGATCGGCTGATCGGCTGATCGGCTGGCCTGCGGCTGATCGGCTGATCGGCTGAATCGGCTGCTCGACCGTTGATCGGCTGATCGGCTGATCGGCCGCTGGACCACTGATCGGCTGATCGGCTGATCGGCTGCTCGACCGTTGATCAGCTGATCGGCTGATTGATCGGCTGCCAGACTGCTGATAGGCCACTGATCGGCTTATCGGCTCGTCTGCGTTCGACCAGTTGCTTGGCTGATCCGATGACTTGGCCTTCTAACCGATTGATCGGCCAGATCGGTCGTATCCGCCTGCTGTGAAAGCAGAGGGGTCTGAGCCACGAAACGATCGCCTCGCTCCTTGCTTTAGACATCTTCGCGATCTGCTTTGAAACCAGAGGAGTCTGAGTCACGAAACGGGCGTCTCGCTCGAGACATCCCCACAAGTCTGGCCGCGAACGGGCGGTTGTAACATCCCATGGCGGCTCCCCCCGGGGGTGCTGAAACGAGCGCCTCGCCGGAGACATCTTCGCGATCTGCTTTGAAAGCAGAGGAGTCTGAGTCACGAAACGGGCGTCTCGCTCGAGACATCCCCGCAAGTCTGGCCGCGAACGGGCGGGCGTAAGACCCCCTGGCGGCTCCCCCCTGGGGGGGCTAAAACAGGCGCCTCGCTGGAGACATCCTCGCGACTTGCTTTGAGAGCAGAGGAGTTTTGAGCCACGCAATTGGCGCGGGTGCAACACCCCCTGGCGGCTCCCCTGGGGGGTGCTAAAACAAGCGCCTCGCTGGAGACATCCTCGCGATCTGCTCTGGAAAGCAGAGGAAGCAGAGGAGTCTGACCCACGAAACAGTCGCCTCGCTCCTTGCTTTAGACATCCTCGCGATCTGCTTTGAAAGCAGAGGAGTCTGCGCCACGAAGTTGGCGCCTCTTTCGAGACATCCCTCCTCCTCCTCCTCCACCTTCGTCTGCTCCCTCTCCCTCTCCTCCCCATCCGCCTCCTCCCCTCTCATTATGATGATGATGATGATGATGATGATGATGCTGATGATGATGATGATGATGATGATGATGATGATGATGATGATGATGATGATGATGCTGATGATGGTGGTGGTGGTGGTGGTGGTGGTGATGATGATGATGATGACGACGACGACGACGATGCTGACAATGATGATGATGATGCTGATGATGCTGCTGATGCTGTTGATGATGATGATGCTGATGATGATGCTGATGATGCTGATGATGATGATGATGATAATGATAATGATGATGATGATGATGATGATGATGATGATGATGATGATGATGATGATGATGATGATGATGATGATGATGATGATACTGATGATGGTGGTGATGATGATGATGATGATGCTGATGATGATGATGATGATGATGAGGAGGAGGAGGAGGAGGAGAATGACGATGGCTGTGATGGTGATGATGGTGATGATGACGATGACGACGACGGTCACGATGACGAAGACGAAAACGACGAAGACGAATCTGATGATAATGATGGTGATGGTGATGCTGATAACGATGTGAATTGTGGTGCTGATGTTGATGTTGATGGTGATGGCGATGGTAATGGTGACGGTGACGGTGGCGATGATGTCGATAGCGATCAGCGCACCCCGGGGTGTTGGCGCTGCAGACCAAGAAACACGGCCTCATCCTCGCGACCCGCCATTTCCTGCTGCACTTGCTCCAGAACTCCAACGAGGTATTCTGCGGGCGGGCCTCCCGCCGAGCGATCGCTGAGTACTACAGTGCGAACTGCTTGGCCTTCTCCGTGGGCTCGCGCGCGCTCTGGTACCTGTCGGCAGTGCCTAGCAACGACGCGCTGAGGGCTTTCATTTCCGATGCGTTGGAGGCCTTCCTGGGCCCGCTGGTAGAGCACATGCGGAAGCACGTCAACGTCTACAGCGGCTCCGTCGTCAGAGGGGACGGCAATTGGGACCTCGCCGCCCGCGTCCGCACCGACCAGGGGCGCGAGTTCAGCGTGATCCTGGCGTGGATTGGCGTCGACGGCGCGCTGCTCAAACCCGTCATTGCCAGCAAGTCCGAAGATCTTGCCGATCTCCTCCCCGACCTCGACGACGTGGTTACCAGCCTCAAACGCGACCGCCAGGGGGCGGGGCTGGGCCTGGCCGCCAGCGCGCCGATTTGCCACTGCACGGACGTCTACGGCAAGCATCGGCTCAAGCTCGGCGAGTTCTACATGGGCAAGTATCCAGAGCAGACGACCACCGTCGTCGCCCCCACGCCGAAGGTCGACGGTGCGCAGGCCGCTGATCGCTTCAACGAGCCCCTGACGGCCATCGCTGGAGACCCCGTCCATGACGCCGCTGCCTCGGCTTGCGCTCGCCTCCGGGCCGGACCCACGTCGGGGTGCGGACTGTAGGCCGATCGGCGGTAGATCGGCGGCAGCGGTAGTTCTGGATCGGCCCCGAAATCCATCCCCCTCCGATCGGTGCTCGGGGCCCGGCCGATCTGGATCTGCACGGCCGATCGACGCGCGGGCCCCGATCGATTTCGATCGCAGACAATCTGAGGTCATTGCTTTGCGGCGCTGCGTGAGCCCGTCTTGCAACGACTGCCGCGAGCTTATCTACGACCACCAGGACATCCTGGCACGTCTGTCAGCGCCGCCTCCGACCGCGTCGCCTGCCGGGCAGGCGCCCGCGCGCCCGCGCCCCCGGGATCTCTCGGCGGCGGGCGTTTCGCTGCTCGGGGCCGCAGTCGAGAAGACCGCTGCGACGTTCCAGGCCAGCATGGGCGCGGACGTCGGCGGGGCCGCAGACCTTCGGCGATTCCTCCAGCTGCTGAACGTGTCCAAGTGCCGCCTTTGGAAGAAGGGGTTTGGTGCGTACCTCCCGCGGGAGGTGGTGTCGCGCATCGCGCGGCGCGCCGGGGTGCAGGTGGACTCGTCCATGGGCTTCCGCGGGTACGCTTCCCCCGAGGAGCTCAAGGCAGAAATCCGCAGGAATGCCAGGTGGTACAAGCCAGGGCGCCGCTGCACCCACAGGCGTCGGGGAATTATCCGCGACAAGAAGCAGTCCGAGCAGGTCCGCGGCATCCGCAGCGTCTGGACTGCCAAGGTCCGGGCGCACTACCGCCGCCTTTTGAAGCCTTCACGGGTTGAAGCCCTGTGGGCCTGACAGTCGGCAGCCGCTCTTGATTCGCTCTGCAGGGGTGCCCGTTCAATCGGGCACTGTGCCCGTGGAGCGCCTGTGGGAGAGTCTCAAAGGGATGCTCCCCCGAGGCGCCCGCACAGTGTCTCTCCGATGGTTCAATGTCCTCAGCCAGCTTGCGTTTTTGAGGTTCAACTACTGGCACTACGGCAAGGGGTGCTTGCCCGCGTGGGCAGAGAGGGATTTTCTCTTGGCTCAGCGCCTGGAGACTGTCGCAATGCTCGGTGCTGAGATCGACGAGACGGAGGGCGCATCCCTCGACCATCTGAGGCATTTGTCCGCACCTTTCCTTTCAGCAGGTTTGCCCCCGCGCAGACAACTGCCGCGGTCCGCGCAGGCCCTAGCTGGTTTGCGCCGACATCACTTCTGCCTTCGACCTGAAGCTGTTTCATTTCCAGGGCTAGAGCGCGCCCTGAGACCGGACAGCCTCGCGCCGCGGGGCGCGCAATTCGAGCGAGCCTCGGTGTCTGCAGACATGTTTGATTGATTTCGTGCCGCGACATGCGGGGCAGGTCGCGGAGAGCTGTTGCGGGTGTGCGTGCGCGGGCACAGAGCGTAGCCACTTGCACAGGGCTTCCAAAATGTCCGCGCAACGGCTGTCGCAACTGTCGTCGTCGTCGTCGTCGCTCTCGTCCTCGTCCTCGTCCTCGTCCTCGTCCTCGTCCTCTTCGTCGTCGTCGCCGTCGTCCTCGTCCTCGTCCTCGTCCTCCTCCTCCTCCTCCTCCTCGTCCTCGTATTCGTGCTCGTGCTCGTCGTCGTCGTCGTCGTCGTCGTCGTCGTCGCCGTCCCCCCTCATCCCATCGAGGGAGGGGGCGCGGGGCCTTAGACCCGTTCCATCTGGAGGGGGCCCGTGGGCCCCGAGCCCAGGATCATATATAGCTGGAGTCCAGTATCCCCAAATCGCGTTGTTAGAACCTGGCTGGTTCCCGATTTTTTTTCGCGCGTCCCGTCTTTGTGATCTTGACCGGCGTACCCCGTCTTCGTCGACGTCGGCGTCGTCGTCTTCGTCGTCTTCGTTGTCATCGTCGTGATCCCCCTGGTAATACTCGGTCTCGCCCTCTCGCGCCTGCCCTCCCACTCTACCTCTTTTTCCCCCGTTTCTTACGCTCTTCCAACCGTTATCATTATCCTCCTCCTCATCCTCATCCTCTTCCTCTTCCTCTTCCTCGTCCTCCTCCTCCTCCTCCTCCTCCTCCTCCTCCTCCTCCTCCTCCTCCTCGTTGTCCTTTTCATATTCCAGATGCTCAGCCTCAACTTGTTTTTCCTATACCTTCTCCTCCAACTGCCGCACCAACGTCATTTGCCTTGGCCTTCTCATCTTCATCCTCTGAGTACACTTCCTCATCTTGTTCACCCGTTCTTCTTTCCTCCTTCTCCTTGTTGCCGTGCTCCTTCCCCCCCTCTTCTCTCCTTTTCCTCCTCCGCGCTCTGGCCCTCTCGAGGGCGCACGAGGCACGGCCAGGAGTCGAACGTTGGCGCAGGCTGGTCCCCGGTCGCGCGCCCGGCGTGGCAGTGTAGGAACTCAGAGCTGCGAGGATGTCTCGGGCGAAACGGGCCCGACCGCCTCAGGCCAGGACATCTCGGAGCCGAGAGCTGCGAGGATGTCTCGGGCGAAACGGGCCCGACCACCTCGCGAGCGGCATGTCTCAGGCAAAACGGGCTGCACCACCTCGCGCGCGGCGCCTCGAAGCCCAGAGTTGGGAGGATATCTCAGGCGAAACGGGCCGGACCACCTCTGACGAGACATCTCGGGGCTCAGAGTCGCGAGGATGTCTCGGGCGAGTCGCATATCAGAGTCCAGAGCTGTGAGGATGTCTCGGCGAAACGAGCCTTTCGTGCGACATCTCGGAACTCAGAGTTTCGAGGACGTCTTAGGCGAAACGGGCCGGACCACCTCGCGCGCGGCATCTCAGAGCTCAGATTTGCGAGCATGTCTCAGGCGAAACGCCCAATCCCAGACAACTCAGAAACGAGGGTTGTGAGGATGTCTCAGGCGAAGCGGCCCGGGCCAACAAATTTGTTTGAGGATGTTTTTCCCAACCATCCTGTGGTGTTGGGTCCTCGTTTTGAAGAGACGTTGCCCCGCGTTCCTCCTCCTCCTTCCTCCTCCTCCCCTTCCTCCCCCCTCCTCCCCCTCCCACACCCATTCTGGCACACCCCTCACACGTTTCGTGGCCCCATAGGGAGCTCCACCGAAGGCCCCAGTGGCTGCGCCCGCATGCGGTTCCACCCCCCATTCTGGCACACCCCTCACACGTTTCGTGGCCCCATAGGGAGCTCCACCGAAGGCCCCAGTGGCTGCGCCCGCATGCGGTTCCACCCCCCATTCTGGCACACCCCTCACACGTTTCGTGGCCCCATAGGGAGCTCCACCGAAGGCCCCAGTGGCTGCGCCCGCATGCGGTTCCACCCCCCATTCTGGCACACCCCTCACACGTTTCGTGGCCCCATAGGGAGCTCCACCGAAGGCCCCAGTGGCTGCGCCCGCATGCGGTTCCACCCCCCATTCTGGCACACCCCTCACACGTTTCGTGGCCCCATAGGGAGCTCCACCGAAGGCCCCAGTGGCTGCGCCCGCATGCGGTTCCACCCCCCATTCTGGCACACCCCTCACACGCTTCGTGGCCCCATAGGGAGCTCCACCGAAGGCCCCAGTGGCTGCGCCCGCATGCGGTTCCACCCCCCATTCTGGCACACCCCTCACACGTTTCGTGGCCCCATAGGGAGCTCCACCGAAGGCCCCAGTGGCTGCGCCCGCATGCGGTTCCACCCCCCATTCTGGCACACCCCTCACACGTTTCGTGGCCCCATAGGGAGCTCCACCGAAGGCCCCAGTGGCTGCGCCCGCATGCGGTTCCACCCCCATTCTGGCACACCCCTCACACGTTTCGTGGCCCCATAGGGAGCTCCACCGAAGGCCCCAGTGGCTGCGCCCGCATGCGGTTCCACCCCCCATTCTGGCACACCCTCACACGTTTCGTGGCCCCATAGGGAGCTCCACCGAAGGCCCCAGTGGCTGCCGTCCGCATGCGTCCCGCACACCCATTTCGGCACACCCCTCACACGTTTCGTGGCCCCATAGGGAGCTCCACCGAAGGCCCCAGTGGCTGCGCCCGCATGCGGTTCCACCCCCCATTCTGGCACACCCTCACACGTTTCGTGGCCCCATAGGGAGCTCCACCGAAGGCCCCAGTGGCTGCGCCCGCATGCGGTTCCACCCCCCATTCTGGCACACCCCTCACACGTTTCGTGGCCCCATAGGGAGCTCCACCGAAGGCCCCAGTGGCTGCGCCCGCATGCGGTTCCACCCCCCATTCTGGCACACCCCTCACACGTTTCGTGGCCCCATAGGGAGCTCCACCGAACGCTCCAGTGGCTGCGCTCGCATGCGGTCCCACCCCCCATTCTGGCACACCCCTCACACGCTTCGTGGGTGGCTCCATGGGGAGCTCCACCGAACGCCCCAGTGGCTGCGCTCGCATGTGGTTCCCCCCCCCATTTCGGCACACCCCTCACACGGTTCGTGGCCCCATAGAGAGCTCCACCGAAGGCCCCAGTGGCTGCGCTCGCATGCGGTTCCACCCCCTTTTTCGGCACGCCCTTCACACGTCTCGTGGCCCCATAGGGAGCTCCACCGAACGCCGCAGTGGCTGCGCTCGCATGCGGTTCCACCCCCCATTTCGGCACACCCCTCACACGTTTCGTGGCTCCATAGGGATTTCCACCGAAGGCCCCAGTGGCTGCGCTGGCATGCGGTTCCACACCCCATTCTGGCACACCCCTCGCACGTTTCGTGGCCCCATAGGGGGCTCCACCAAAGGTCCCAGTGGCACTGCCCGCTTGCGTCCGCCACCACCCAGCACAGCCCTTGTTCCCTGCGCTTCACCCACCCAGAACAGCGCTTCGTAGCCCTATAGGGAGCTCCACCAAAGGTCCCAGCGGCACCGCCCGCATGCGTCCGCCACCACCCTGCACAGCCCTTGCTCCCTGCCTGCGTTTCACCCACCCAGTACAGCGTTTCGTGGCCCCATAGGGAGCTCCACCGAAGGTCCCAGTGGCACCGCTCGCATGCGTCCGCCACCACGCAGCACAGCCCTTGCTGACCGCGTCTCACCCACCCAGTACAGCGTTTCGTGGCCCCATAGGGAGCTCCACCGAAGGTCCCAGTGGCACCGCCCGCATGCGTCCGCCACCACCCAGCACAATTGCGGCATTCACAACTGCATATGGTTGGGTCCTTCGCCAGGCTAATTGCTTGGGCCTCCCTCGGCCAGAACTATGCTCTATCACAGCAGCATCGCGTCCAGCAAGCTGTTCGGGGAAAGAGGAAAAGGGCGAGGAAAAAGAGGAGGAGGAGAAGGAGGCGGAGGAGGAGGAGGCGGAGGAGGAGGAGGAGAAGGCGGAAGTGCAGTAGGGTGGTCGAGCAGCCGATCAGCCGATAAGCCGATCAGCCGATCAGCTGCCGATCAGCCGATCAGCCGATCAGCCGATAAGCGACCCTGCAGCCGATCAGCCGATCAGTCTTATTGGCTGATCGGCTGATCGGCTGATCGGCTGATTGGCTGATCGGCTGATCGGCTGATCGGCTGGGCTCGAATACCACCCCGGGGCGCCGTCGCCCTGCACATTTTGAAAAGGAACCGCCCTCAATCCGTGAAGCCCTTGCAAATGTTTGAAACGAATGTGCGTGGCGCTGAGGCGAGAGCCACATGTTGAAAAGGAACCGCCCTCAATCCGTGAAACTCTTGCACATGTTTAGAAAGAATGTGCGCGGCGGCTAAGGCGAGAGCCACATGTTGAAAAGGAACCGCCCTCAATCCGTGAAACTCTTGCACTTGTTGATAACGAGTGTGCGCAGCGCTAAGGCGATAGCCACGTTTTGAAAACGACCCGCGCTCACTCCGTGAAGATCTTGCAATTGTTTAAACGAATGTGCGCGGCGCTAGGGCGAGAGTCACATTTTGAAAAGGAACCGCCCTCCATCCGTGAAGCCCTTGCAAATGTTTGGAACGAATGTGCGTGGCGCCAAGGCGAGAGCCACATGTTGAAAACCACACGCCCTCAATCCGTGAAGCTCTTACAAATTCGTCAAAACGAATGTACGCGGCGCTAAGGCGAGAGCCACATTTTGAAAGCGACCCGCCTTCCATCTGTGAAATTGTTGACACGTTTTAAGCTTCAGAGTCATAAGTGGTGAGGAAGTCTCATGCGAAACGCCCGGGCCGCCCTCAAAACTGGCTCCGGTGTGCGAC
>CAUYUJ010000639.1:0-15000 GCA_963575745.1 Prorocentrum cordatum
GGGGAAGTGGCCCAGGCCTTCGGGGACCCACGGCGTGACAACCAAAGATACGACGTCGGTGTTCTCGGGAAGGGGGCGCGGCGAGGGGAGGGCAAGCTGGGTGCGCCTGCGCCACATCCGACGTCCCAACCCCTCCCTCCTGTCCTTTTTTGTTCGCGCGGGCACCCTCTCTGTTCGCAGAGTCGGGTGTCGAGAAAGGCCCTCGTTCCGAAGGGGCAAACGCATCAAATAAGGACATCACCTACGAAGCCAAGAGCTGGGAGGGTATGAAGGGTGGATGGGAGGAGGGCAGGTGAAGGGGGTTCTTCTTGGGCGATTGTTATCTCAAGCACGGGCGAAGCATCCCAGGCTTATACTGAGTCTCAGCCATGCCAGCGGACTAACAATACTCGATACGATAGGAATGCTCAAGCCAGACTCATGGATTCGCCGATGCAACAGTACAGGCGCCACTGCCACAGTTGCTGCGACAAGGTCGTCCCGTTTGGCGGCGGACGCCTGGCTATTCCGAAAGACTGCGAAGACACCAGCGACAACACCGCCTGTAAAGAACGAACATATTTTGCTTAGAAGGAGCCATATGACGATTAGAAACACCATATGCGAGACAATCTCCTTACACAAGCACGGGGGAAACGGAGGGCACATAGTTCTAAGACTGTGGAGCTGTCGAGGGCGAGCAAGTGGGAGGCGAGGAGGCAGCGATGGGGAGGGGGTGGAGGAGCAGGGCTACGGGCGGTGCGGAAAGGGAGGGACGACGTCTAGGAATGTGGCCCGCGCAGGGGCGAGGGTGCCACTCTGAACGAGGGGAGCAAAGCTCCGACCCCGAAAAGACGCCAGCGCTGCAGCGAGAGCACCACATAGCAAAAAAACGGCAAAACAACAATCAGATCCAACACACATATGAGCAGCGGGAAGACACGGGTCTCGCGCAGGATGGCGTAGCGACCCCTGCGCAGTGGCCCGCGCGGGCGGCCAGCGCGGCACGCTACTTTAGAAGCGAGGGCGCCTACGCGCGACCTTACGCGAGCAGCTCACGCGCCAGCGTCGGTGAAGACGACCCCGCTTCTTGCTGCGTCGCTCTGTGGAGCACCACCCAAGCCGGCCTGTGGGTTGGCTCGAGCACCGCATCCAGCCCAGCGATTTGGGGTTCGCGTGCACGGCCTCCAGCCCCACTTGGGGCCCTCTTGGGGCACCCTTGGGAGCCTTGGGAGCGCTCTTGGGGCCATCTCGGAGGAGATCGATCAAAGAAGGGGGTTACGGATTAGAGCCCCCCCCTCAGAAGGCCAAAATGGGGCCAAAACCATGGGAAAATCAATGATTTTGGCTTCCTCGCGGGCGAAGCAGCTACGAGGCAATCTGTGCTGCGTCGCTCGCACGGGCAGCAGCCGAGGTGATGACATCGCATCACGTGGAAGATGTGTGCTCAGGAGGTGCGGCGGCCCGCTCGCACAGTAGCCCGTGGGCGAGAGGAGGGGAGGAGGAGGAGGAGGAGGAGGAGGAGGAGGAGGAGGAGGAGGAGGAGGAGGAGGAGGAGGAGAAGGACTGCTTCACGAGTGCCCGAAGGAGCGCGAGCGCGAGCGCGAGGGGGAGGCGAGGCGGAGGAGAATGGGGAGGAAGGCAAGGGGGAGGGCGAGGAGGGAGGAGGGGTCCAAGGAAGGAGGAGGGAAGCATAAACGAGCCAACGAACAAGCCTCGGCTCTCTGGTCGACTCAGCACGAGGCCAAGGAAGGAGGAGGATGAGGATGAGGAGGACAACCTCACGAAACGCCCGAACACCCTCGTGACAAAGACATCGAGGACGACGCCGTCGTCGTCAGGCTCGTCGGCTCAGGGAAGGAAACATCGAGCTGGAATCGGCGATACAGCGCCGAAACATCGGCGGCCGGCTCCCCGATAGCGAATCTGGACGCTCCCAGGCGGGGTGGCGGGCTGCCGGGATCCTGGGCGAAGGTCGACGCATCCCCCCCTGAGCCCCTCCCCCCCCCGCCCCTTGACGTCGCCCCCTTGTTTTCCCTTAGGGCTTGTCGACTTTTCGCCAATCGACTTGTGAGAATCGAGCCAGATAAACCCAGGTAAATGCAGATAAATCGAGGTAAATCCAGGTAAATCTAGATACATCTGGGTAAATCCAGGTAAATCCAGAGATCTCCAGGGAAAGTTCGAGCACTTCGCGGCCGCTCCAGCGCGAGTCGAAGGACGGCAGAAGTCGTTAAGCCTTTAACGATGTTTTGGGGTCATAACTCGGCTCTCTGGCAGCCGTTCGGGACGATCCGGGCCCCCCCAGAACGCTGCCAGCGCGGCGCAGCTCATCACGGGAGAGCGTCCCAGGCCTGCAGACCGCCGAGCACCAAGGAGCACGCCCGCAAACCTCGAGCCTCGAGCGGGCTATCGGGACCCTGTCGGCGATGAGTGGACGTTTTGGGGGACGACGCACCGCCCCCCCCGAGGCTATCCCCTCCTAAGCGCTACCCCTCATCATCCCGCTGCTCCACGGCCCTCTCCGGGAGTGCATTCTGACCAGGGTTTCGAAGCGAATCCAGCCGTGTCGACGAGGGTCAGCACCTCTTTCCCCTCTGATCAGAGACGACGCCGTCGTCGCTGGTCTCGTCGGAATCGTCGGCCTCCTCGCCGCCGCTGCCGCGTCGCAGAGCAGCGACGCGAACCCGCCTCGCACTGACCAGCGCCCAGCCGCCGGGCTCGCCGAGGTTTCCCGCGGCGGCCAACGAAGCCTCGACACCCTCAGCCGCGGCCGTCGCGTTGAGGGAGAACCACGGCGCGGGGCCTGGCAGGCGGCGGTGGAAGAGGGTTCCATCGTTTGTGTGTTCGATTCCTCGTCCCTCCCCCCCCCTCTTCCTCCATCCGTAGCTTTCCCTTGTCTTCCTCCTCCTCCTCCTCCTCCTCCTCCTCCTCTTCCTCCTCCATTGTTTTCTTTCCCCCTCTTCTTCGTCCTCCTCCTCCTCCTCCTCCTCCTCCTCCCTCCTCCTCCTCCCCCTCCTCCTCTCCTCCTCCCCTCCTCCTCCTGCTCCTGCCTCCTCCTCCTCCACGCCTGCTTCTCCTCCTCCTCCTCGCCTCCTCTCCTCCTCCTCCTGCGCCTCCTCAATCCCCACTCCTCGCCCTCCTCCTCCTCCTCCTCCTTCCTCCTCCTCCTCCTCTCCCTCCTCCCTCCTCCCTCCTCCTCCTCCTCCATCCTGCTCCTCCTCCTCCTCCTCCTATCCTCCTCCTCCACCTCTCCTCCTCCTCCTCCTCCTCCTCCTCCTCCTCCTCCTCCTCCTCCTCCTCCTCCCTCCTCCTCTCCCTCCTCCTCCTCCTCCTGTCGTTCGGCCTTGGCGATTTGCTGGCTCCACTCCGGCCTCTCGGGTGGCGCCCTCGGGACCCTGTGGCCATCACACAGACGGATCCGGAGAACAGCTTCCTGGGGAAGCAGTTGCTGGCCATCGCTCGGACGTCCATTCCCTGTTTTTTCTTGGTTTCGTGCGTGGTTTTGTCGCCAAAAAATCAAGGATGCTCCTCGATGGTCCTCGCCGACAGAAGAAAAAATCACACGTCCGAGCGATGCCAGGGTTGGGACCTCACGAACTACGGACTGGAAGAAAAATCGCTCTGGCGGACGTGTGGCTTTCTCTGCCCCCGTTGGCCTCCGGTGTCCCGATGCGAGCCCCAGGGCCGCTGCAGGTCGATCCGGAAGGGGCCACTGACCGATATGGGCCCTGGGAACAGGAGGCTGGGCTCATGCACAAAGCCGGGTCCTGACTGGTGATACCCCTGCTCTATTAAAACCAGCCAGAACCGCACGCACGCGCTTCGCGCGACCCTTCGTCTTCTTTCAATCCCCCTGTCCACACCCCTTCCCTCCCTTCTTATGCATCAAGGAGGAGGAGGAGGGGGAGGAGGAGGAGGAGGGGGAGGAGGAGGAGGAGGGAGGAGGAGGAGGAGGGGGAGGAGGAGGAGGGGGGAGGAGGAGAGGAGGGGGAGGGGGGCCCCCGTTCTTCTCCCTGAAACGTATGATCCGCTTTTTCGCCGTCTTGGGCGTCGCCCTGAGGTCCCTCTCAGACTGTTTTGGCTCTTTGGGCCCCTCTGGTGCAAAATTGGTGCCCTCGGTGTTTGGCGCATGGGGGGCATCCCTTCGAGGGCGCCCTGGCCTAATCGGGGCTCTCGTGGGTCGCATTGGAATGTAAGTGCCGGCGTTATGGTTACGATTGGTCCCAGGCAACGGGTGGCGTGGGATAGGGAGCATAGGAAACACTAAGTTCACGAACATTGACGTATCATTAAGTTGCTTGCTGAAACGAAGGCAGCTCCCACAACTAACCACTGTGCCACCTCCCATCACTGGCCATGCAACACGAACCCACATCAGCGCATCGTACCGAAATCTGGCCCCGCGCGCCAACGCATCAATTTGAAACGCCTGGTTGGTTCTGCACGCTGCAGCGCCATCGCCAAGCCAAACAGCGCGGGCATATACAACGCCAGGCCAGGAATGCCGCGAACGCAGCACATCTCCAGCTCGCAGCGTCTTCCCCCCTCACGTATGCACCATGCATGCTCCCCCCCCGCCCCTGTCACCGTTCTCCACCTCGTCATCCCCCTTCCTCCTCCCGACCCCCCCCCCTATCCCCCCCTCCTCTTCCCCCCTCCTCGCCTTCCCCCCCCCCCCCCCCTCCTTCTCCCCCCCTCCTCTCCCCCCCTCCTCTACCCCCCCCCCCGATCACCCCCATCCCCCTTGTTTCTCAACCTCCTCTTCCCCCCTCCTCGCCTTCCCGTGCCCGTCCTCGCCGCGCCCGCTCTCCCGCCCTGCGCGCACGCCCTCCCCGTCTCCCCCCCTCCACTCCCGACAAGAGTGAGGCCTCCTAGACGGGGTCCGAGTTGTTGGGGTCAAAAGATCGCATCGCATCGCCAATGCATCGGCGATGTATCGGCGATGCATCGGCGATGCATCGGCGACGTCGGCGACGTCGGCGTGGGGAAACACGGTCTCCACATCGAGCCGCATCGCCGATGCATCGGCGATGCGGCGGGATCCTCCGACCCCATCTACTCGGACCCCATCTAGGAGGCCTAGACAAGAGTGAGGGGGCGGCGGAGACGTCTGCACTCTGCGAGGCTGGGAAGAAGCCCGCCGCAGGCGCCGAATTTTGGCACATCATACAACGAGCCCGCCGCAGGCGCCGATTCTGCGTTGAAGCAGTGCGGGTGGGTCGCGGGGTGGGTCGCCGATGGGTCGCGGACCGGGTCGCGGACCGGGTCGCGGACCGGGTGGCGGGTGGATCGCGGATGGCTCGGCGGACGGGTCGCGGGGTGGGTCGCGGCCGGGTCGCGGGGGGGACGACGTCAAACAGCAACAAACAACAAACAACAAACAAGAGCAGCAACAATTTCAACAGCAACAGCAACAACAGCAGCAACAACAGCAGCAACAACACAAACAATAACAACAACCACAACCACAACCATAACCACAACAACAGCAACAACAACAATCAGTTAAATACTGATCGCCCTTATCTGCCCGCGTGCCATTCAACACGTATATCCCAAACGCTCGATACCTGGTACCCGCCCCCTTCGTCTTCGATCGTGTCCCCATTGGGGGTATCTTTTTCTTACATGCAACATGTATTTCGTGCAGCCCCTAAGACAAGAGAAGAGAGGACATATGGAAGGAAGGGGCAAGGGGAAAGGAGGATGATGGAGCACGAGAGAGACTAGCACAAGGTGGGCTAGGAACAGACAACAAGTGGCAGAACCAGACAGGCTGATCTGGCTGATAGGCCCTAACGGGCGGGGCAGCAACCCGCTTGTTCGACCTGGCGGTCGAGCAAGCGGGTTGCTGAAGCGTGCGTCTTGCATAAATCGCGAGGAGGTCGAGAGACAGAGCGATCTGCAACGGGGCCACGAAGTGCACCGAGGGGGCCACGACGGAACGGGGCCACGAAGGGCAGCCAGGGGGCAACGACGGGCTGCAACGGGGCCACGAAGGGCAGCGAGGGGGCCACGAAGGGCTGCAACGGGGCCACGGAAGGGCACCGAGGGGGCCACGAAGTGCTGCAACGGGGCCACGAAGGGTTGCGAAGGGGCCCCGAAGGGCTGCAACGGGGCCACAAAGGGCAGCGGGGGGGCCACGAAGTGCGGCAACGGGGCCACGGAGGGCACCGAGAGGGCCACGAAGTGCGGCAACGGGGCCACGAAGTACACCGAGAGGGGCCACGAAGTGCTGCAACGGGGCCACGAGGTGCAGCGAGGGGGCCGCGACGTGCTGCAACGGGGCCACGAAGGGTCGCGAAGGGGCCCCGAAGGGCTGCAACGGGGCCACGAAGGGCAGCGGGGGGGCCACGAAGGGCTGCACGGGGCCACGAAGGGCAGCGAGGGGCTACGAAAGGCTGCAACGGGGCCACGAAGGGCAGCGAGATCCGGATTACTAACTAAGCTGCGAGGGAATCCGAGGCGTGAGCGCGACTCCTGGGCGCCCAAATGTCGGGAGCGCGGCGCTTTCGTGAATTGCGGCGAGTTCCATCGCAAGAGAGCGCGATCTCCAGCGAGAGCGCGACTCCAGAGCTCCGAGAGAGCGATTCTGGTATAAGTTGTAAGGAAGTCCGACGGTAGAGCGCGATTGCTGAATAGATGAATGCGAGGAATTCTCAGGCGGGAGCGGGGGTCCTGGCTAAATTGTGAGGAAGCCTCAGGCGGGAGCCGTTGCTGCTGCAGCCCGGGAACCAGGGGCACGACATGACCCTCGTGACGTTCCCTGGTAAAAAAAACAGGGTACGAGCCGCGGGAGAAGAACTTCAATTGACAATCTCGGGTCGGGCGAAAGGGGGGGATAGCAAAGGGGGGGTTTGAGAATCAGCTCACGTAGCTGATTTTCCCGGCGCCTCCCGCCGCCGGAGGCGGCTATGTATCGAGGAATGGGCACCTCGGTGAGGCCGAAACCAGCTGCATGCAGCAAATTTCGTAACCCCCCCTTTCCCAATCCCCCCCTTTCGTCCGGCCCGACAATCGCAATGGTCACCGAAGGGGGGGTCAACAATATTTTTTCTTCCATCGTGAAAACTCAACAACAACAACCGCAACAACAACAACAACAACAACAACAACAACAATCATTTAAGACTGGGGACACTCCGTTCTCACCAGTGCCAGCGTTTTCATAGGAGGCGGGTGGGGGGGCCGGTTCAAGCTCTACCAAGTTTCCAAACGACTCTTCGCCACCACCCACACCCAGCTTCCCGCCCTATGACGTTCGGACACTTCACTTCGTGGCCTGCGGACGACCTTGGCTACTACACTGGCGCATGGGTACAATGACTTGTTGTGGTAACATTTTGTGGAAGCTAGCTTAGTATACGACTTTTCCCCCTGCAATTGAAGATTTCGGCGTGCGCGCGCGAAGAAAAAACGAATGTGTCCCATATGGTATTATTTGACAGGGATGATGGCCCTGGCAGGCGCGCAACCTTTGTTGCAGAAGTTCGAAGCACGTGAAAAAGTTGCTCGCAAGAGCCCGTTTGACAGAAATGTTGAAAAAGTATTGGGTTTCCTAAGAAATCCGCAAGAGCGCGCGGGGTGAATTTTTGAAACCCTTTTTTTGAAAAACCATTGGGTTTTTCATGTTTTTATGTGAAAATCGCTACGAAGACTAAGGTTTTGGAAGGATTTCGTCTTGCGCGCGCGAATGTGCACTTCGTGTCATTTTTTGCAAGGGATTCTTGAAGTTTGGTCATGTTAGAACAAGAAATGTCCACTTTGCCTTTTTTTGCAAGGGAAAACCGATCGTAACAACACAACCGGATCCGGACCAACCCGTTTTGCCAGAGACTTCCTCGCGAAAATGATGAAAATGCGGCTGCGGCCTAGGCGCGGCGGGGGGGGCGCGCACCAGGGGCCCCAACAATAATTATTCTTTAGAATTAGTAATGTTCAACAGCAACAGCAACAGCAACAGCAACAACAACAACAACCGCAACAACAACAACAACAACAGCAGCAGCAACAACAACAACAAGAAGAACAACAACAACAACAACAACAACAACAGCAACAGCAACAACAACAACAACAATTACTAGCACGTGGGGACACTCCGTTCTCACCAGTGCCAGGGTTTTCATACGACGCCCGCCAATACCCCCACTTTGTGGGGGGGCCGGTTCAAGCTCTACCACATTTCCAAACGACTCTTCGCCACCACCCACACCCAGCTTCCCGCCCTATGACGTTCGGACACTTCACTTCGTGGCCTGCGGACGACCGTGGCTACTACACTGGCGCATGGGTACAGTGACTTGTTGTGGTAACATTTTCTGGACGCTAGCTTAGTATACAACTTTTCCCCCTGTTCCAACACTGGCAGGTGCGCAACCGTTGTTGGAGAAGTTCGAAGCACGTGAAAAAGTTGCTCGCACAAGCCCATTTGACAGAAATGTTTAAAAAGTGTTGGGTTTCCTACAAATCCGCAAGAGCGCGCGGGATGAAATGTTGACACTTTTTGTTTGGAAAACAATTGTTTTTTGATGTTTTTATGTTAAAATCGCTACGAACACTAAGGTTTTGTAAGGATTTCGTCTTGCGCGCGCGAATGTCCACTTTACCTTATTTTGTGCAAGGGATTCTTGAAGTTTGGTCATGTTAGAACAAGAAATGTCCACTTTGCCTTTTTTTGCAAGGGAAAGCGGGGGGGAACAAAACAACCGGATCCGGACCAACCCGTTTTGCCAGAGACTTCCTCACGAAAATGATGAAAACATGGCTGCGGCCTAGGCACGGCGAGGGGGCCGTGCACCAGGGGTCCCAACAATAATTATTCTTTAGAAGTAATAATGTTCAACAACAACAACACCAACACCAACACCAACACCAACACCAACACCAACACCAACACCAACACCAACAACGTGAACAACAACATGAACAACAACAACACCAGCAACACCAACAACAATAATCCGCATCGCGGAATCCCATTTCAGCCACGCACCCAGAAACAGTGAATGACCGTTCGGCCTCCTCACTCTGATTTAGCCTCACAAATATAATGTGTTTGTTTTCGATCCGTGCAGGCAGGCGCAAATAATTACTTGCTTGGGTCGCCCTCGATGTGCCCGCGGCCGCCAGGCCGCCGCGGACGGACAAGCCTCCGGGCCGCTGGGCCCGCCCGCCGGCTATCGGTCCACAGGGTCCCTGGCCACTGGGCTGCTGCCGTGTCGCCTATAGTCTGCCAGGCTGCCGCCTGCCCGGGCACTGCGAAAGTCCGCGGGCCGCCGGCGCGGCCGCCGGTTCCCTGGCCAGCTGGTCCGTCGGCTGCCCGCCGGCCCGATGGGTGGCGAAGGCCTCGCGTAGATGAATTACCATGAGGATCCCCGCGCGGGCCTCGCCCTGAAGGCCCCGACCTGTACGCGGGCCGCCCACTGGATCCCCGCAGCACGGCTTCGGAGCGGCCCACAGAGCCTCGACCATCCTGCCCCTCGCTGGCTCTGAGCACTGGACCCCGCTCCTCGCACCCCGCAGATTACAACCTGAAAAAAACGAGAAGAGCAAGCTGCGCCAGGCACGCGGTACCATCGCGCGGCGGACGCCGCAGACAACAACTGTCGGGCCAGATTTCGCGGTTGATGCCACATTGGGTCGGGGGGGGGGGCACGTTGCTCTGTCCCGCATCGCGCAGTTCAAACTCTTGCGCCCCAAACGGCGCGGGTGCAACGCATTGCCCTCGCACACAACGCCAACTCTGCACTTTGAGATGTTCTCTTCCCCGAACACTCGTGCTTACACCACTGCGCTTCGCTGGCTCGGTCCGAATGTAAGTGATGATTGATAATGAAAAGTTTGACCTTCCAGTACATGACATACTGCGTTCCTATATGAAGCGGGTACTATGAGGTTACCCAGCGTGGAGCCCAAACCGTGTTTCTGGCGGCTTACGCGGTGCATTCTACGCGGTGTAATCCAACAGCGCTCGACTTGAAGCTGTCCGCCCCACTGTTCGCGCAAACATCCTTCCCACCCACACGCAACTTGGTTTGCAAACCCAAAACGTCGGCGATTGCGACGAGTGCTTGGCGCTGGCTGGTGCATCTCTACGGCCGCGACAGCCCGCGCGTGCACGCGCGCGCAACGGGCCAGCTACTTTGGCGCGATTGACGCGGCCGCGGTGTCGCTGACCGCTGGGCACATCCTGGCGGGCACGTCGTTGCGAGTCGGCGACTCGGGCGGGCGCTGTACCATGGCAGCGCCGACGAGGGTAGACACGATGATGATAGTAGCGATGCTAGTGGCGATGTTGACAACGACGAAGGCGCGGCCAGTGCGGGCGCCGATGCCAATCACGCCGACGACGATGACGGCGTCCTCGCGTCGGTGATGAAGGCGTTGGACAGAGTTCGACATGCGCGCGCGGCCGACGCGCGAGAGGGGCCCGCATAGTATTATCGCAGAGGCAAGAGCGCACTCTGTTTTGAAAACTCACGTTGCGAAACCATTTGGTTTTGTATGCCTGTTGGACACTCGTTTTCGAAACCGCTACGAAACCATAGGTTGTTGGAAGAATTTCGGGGTGCGCACGCGAGCAAAGGATTCGTTGCATGTCGCCTCTTGTGTTGCACTTCGTCTCCGTCTCATTTGTTGCAAAGGATTATCGCGACGGCGCGTGCGCAAAGGGCGTTCGAACGATTTCGACATGCGCGCGCGAAGCTCGTTTGGTGACATCTTAAAGATATGTGTGTATATATATGTAAACATACATATACGTATATATATATATATATAAAAAACATATGCTTATACATTTAACCAAAGAAACACTATTCCGTAAGAATTCGAAAGAGCGCGTGCACACGCCTTTCTTTGTTCCCCACATCCTAAGTGGGGTTCTTGTTTTATCTGCACACCCTCCGCGCAGGATCTCCTCCTCCTCCTCCTCCCTCTCCTCTGCTCCTCTTTGCTTCCTCCTCCGCATCATCATCACCATCACCATCACTCCCCACTCATCATCATCACCATCAGCATCACCATCACCATCCCACGACCACTCACCATCATCGGCATCGAACGGTCATCATCATCATCATCATCATCATCACCATCATCATCATCATCATCATCATCATCATCATCACTACTCGCTGACTTGAGGCCTGAATATGGAGGAAGTATCAGGCGGGAGCCTCGTCTGTGAGTGAATTGCGAGGAAGTCTCAGTCGGGAGCCCCCTCCCTATGGGGCCCGCACTTCATATTTGAATCCGAGCGGGTCATCCGCAACGTGCAACTGTCGTCACTTTTGGGCTCTTGAGCTATGAATGTGGAGGAAGTCTCGAGCGGGAGCCTCGTCTGTGAGTGAACTGCGAGGAAGTCTCAGGCGGGAACCCCCTCCCTGCGCTTCATGTTTGAATCCGAGCGGGTCACCCGCAACGTGCAACTGTCGTCACTTTTAAGCTCTTGAGATATGAATATGGAGGAAGTCTCGAGCGGGAGCCTCGTCTGTGAGTGAATTGCGAGGAAGTCTCAGGCGGGAGCCCCCTCCCTATGGAGCCAGCACTTCATGTTTGAATCCGAGCGGGTCATCCGCAACGTGCAACTGTCGTCACTTTTGTGCTCTTGAGACTTGAAAATGGAGGAAGTCTCGAGCGGGAGCCTCGTCTGTGAGTGAATTGTGAAGAAGTCTCAGGCGGGAGCCCCCTCCCTATGGGGCCCGCACTTCATGTTTGCATCCGGGCGGGTCATCGGCAACGTGCAACTGTCGTCACTTTTGGGCTCTTGAGATATGAATATGAAGGAAGTCTCGAGCGGGAGCCTCGTTTGTGAGTGAATTGTGAGGAAGTCTCAGGTGGGACCCCCCTCCCTATGGGGCCCGCACTTCATGTTTGCATCCGGGCGGGTCATCCGCAACGTGCAACTGTCGTCACTTTTGGGCTCTTGAGACTTGAATATGGAGGAAGTCTCGAGCGGGATCCTCGTCTGTGAGTGAATTGTGAGGAAGTCTCAGGCGGGAGCCCCCTCCCTATGGGGCCAGCACTTCATGTTCGAATCCGAGCGGGTCATCCGCAACGTGCAACTGTCGTCACTTTTGGGCTCTTGAGATATGAATGTGGAGGAAGTCTCGAGCGGGAGCCTCGTCTGTGAGTGAACTGCGAGGAAGTCTCAGGCGGGAACCCCCTCCCTATGGGGCCCGCACTTCATGTTCGAATCTGAGCGGGTCATCCGCAACGTGCAACTGTTGTCACTTTTGGGTTCTTGAGACTTGTATATGGAGGAAGTCTCGAGCGGGAGCCTCGTCGGTGAGTGAATTGTGAGGAAGTCTCAGGCGGGAGCCCCCTCCCTATGGGGCCCGCGCTTCATGTTTGAATCCGAGCGGGTCATCCGCAACGTGCAACTGTCGTCACGTTTGGGCTTTGAGATATGAATATGGAGGAAGTCTCGAGCGGGAGCCTCGTCTGTGAGTGAATTGCGAGGAAGTCTCAGGCGGGAGCCCCCTCCCTATGGGGCCCGCACTTCATGTTTGAATCCGAGCGGGTCATCCGCAACGTGCAACTGTCGTCACTTTTGGGCTCTTGAGACCTGAATATGGAGGAAGTCTCGAGCGGGAGCCTCGTCTGTGAGTGAATTGTGAGGAAGTCTCAGGCGGGAGCCCCCTCCCTATGGGGCCCGCACTTCATGTTCGAATCCGAGCGGGTCATCCGCAACGTGCAACTGTCGTCACTTTTGGGCTCTTGAGACTTGAATATGGAGGAAGTCTCGAGCGGGAGCCTCGTCTGTGAGTGAATTGTGAGGAAGTCTCAGGCGGGAGCCCCCTCCCTATGGGGCCCGCACTTCATGTTTGAATCCGAGCGGGTCATCCGCAACGTGCAACTGTCGTCACTTTTGGGCTCTTGAGATATGAATATGGAGGAAGTCTCGAGCGGGAGCCTCGTCTATGAGTGAATTGTGAGGAAGTCTCAGGCGGGAGCCCCAGGAGGAAGAGGAAAGGGCAAAGGGTAAGCTAAACAGATTCTCATGCGGGGTCCTACCGTCGGAGTAATTTTGAAAGTCCATGTTGTGGAAACACGTGTTCAAATATATGTGTTGGACATGTGGTTTTGAAGCCCTTACGCAGCAAAATATTTCAAGGATTCCGCATGCGCGCGCGACGACGCGCGCGTGTTCATTTCGTCCCATGTTTTGGCAAGGGGTTCTGGAGAACCTGCGTTTTCCTATAAACGAGCGCGCTCGCATTTTGTTGTTTGCGGAAGATGGCGGGGGGGTGGCTGATACCGGCCCCCTCTGGGATGATGCGAATTCAAGTTTCGGATGGACGATGGGGCGGAATCGTATGTCAATTGCAATACGAAAAGGGGGGGCGGATAATCCCTGGGGGAGATAGATTCTCTTTTAAGCCATGGATTCAATTTTGTTCGCAGTGAATTGTCAACTCTACTGCTCGCGCAATCATTCCTCCTACGCACCCGCAACTTGGTTTGCAAAGCCCGTGTGGTGGCGATTGTGATGCCTGCCTGGCGCTGGTTGGTGCATCTCTGCAGCCGCGCTAACGCGCGCAGGCTCGCGCGCAGAGCGGCCAGCTGGACTGGCGCGACCGACGCGGCCGCGGTGGCGCTGACCGCTGGGCACTTCCCAACGCGTTTCGCAGGCCGGCGCGCGGGCATTTCAATGCGAGTCGGTGATTCGGGCGGGCGCAGTATCATGGCGGTGTCGACAACGACAGACACGATGATGACTGCACCGATGCGAGTGACGACGATGACAACGACGACGGCAATGCAAATGACGGCGCCGATGCTGATCACGCCGATGGCGATGATGGTGTCCACGCGTCGGTGATGGAGATTTTGGAAAGATTTCGACGCGGCCGACGCGTGCAAATGGCCCACATGGTATTATTTGACTACGACCGTGCCCCCCCAGCACGCGAGCACGGGCTTTCAAATGATTTCGGCATGCGCGCGCGAGAGGCCAGCTTGGTCTCATGAAATGAAAATGTTGGAAGCCGATGGCTTCTTAAGGAGTTACAAGAACGCGCGCGCGCAGACCATGTTTCGAAAAAGCGGGCGCTGCCAGACCATGCGTGTATGCTCGCATTTGCAATCCCTTCGAAACCTCAGGTGTACGAAAGATTTCGCGATGCACGCGCGAGGGCGCCATTCTGTTTTTTGTTTGTAACAAAGCAAACCAAAACAAAACAATAAACAAAACATGTGCGCGCATTCCGCCAGCCTCCCACGGGCTGCAGCCGAGGGCGCGACGCGCCGAAATCCGAGGCCCTTTTCGTGAAAGGCACAGCGCGGCGCCCCTGCCGGAACCATATCTTTCGCGTGCTCGCCACGGCGGGCCGGCGCCTGCCGGATGATGACGACGCGGAGCAGGCAGATGAGGCAGAGAGAGGAGGAGGAGGGACGATTGCGGAGAATCTCGTCCCCACCCACCGCTCCGAGCTTCGAGCTCCGAGCTCGGAGTGCCCCCATACCCATCCACCTCCCCCCTTCCTGCCTTGCTCTTCGACGCTCCTCCAAGCCATCCCTGTTCCCTGCCACCCTGCTGCCTCGCTCCTGCCCCCCTCCCCTCCCTCGTCCATCCCCCATCTGCCCCCTTCCTCCTCCTCCCCCCTGCGTCCCCATCTCCTGCCTCGCTCCACGATCTTCCCCCCACCTCCCCACATCCTGTATCCCTCCCTCTTTTTTTTGTCCGGCGGGCGCTGACCGAGCGAGCGGGCGCCGACGCGCCGTGCCCAGGACAGGCCACCTGCACCGAATTGGGGGGCGGAGGGGGGGGGGCCCCACGACCCCGGCCAGCACAGGGGAGTGCGCGGCAGCGGAATGGTGGGGGTCTTGTATCCCCCCCCCCGTACCTCACTCCCTCCCTCGGGGAGACAAAAAAAGGGTGCACTCCCCGGACGTCTCCCAGGGCGCACCCCGGCCAGACTCTCGAAGCGGATCCGCCCCCCGGGGCGGCGAAAGCCAGGGAAGGATAGGGGCATCGGCAGCCTGTCCTCCTCTGATCAAGAGTTTGAACGG
>CAUYUJ010000639.1:20000-22500 GCA_963575745.1 Prorocentrum cordatum
GGGGGAGGAGGAGGTATGATGAAGACAGAGGGAGGAAGGAGGCAGGGACAAAAAGGGGGGGACAATGGAGAAGAGGCAGGCAGGACGGACGAAGGAGGCATGGTAGAGGATAAGAAGACAAAGAAATGATGCCAGCTGGGGGACATGCTGCCACCGCGCTCCACTACCAACCCGCAAGGCATCCTCGTGCAAGGCTGCCCTGCGCCAGACCGAAGATCCGATGGAGGATTCCAACGCGCCAGGGAGGCAGGAGAGGGGGGGGGGGCCTCGCCACCTCCCAAAAGACTCCACGCATGGCATCCGTGAATCCCGTGGTTCCACCACCATGTCCAAAGACGGGCAGCGCCACCCGAAGAAAGCCAAGGTCGCCTGGAAAGCCCCGAGGGGGACTCTCGACACACCGCAGGCCCTTCGGAGACCTGGCCAGTGGGTCCTGCCACCTATCCCTGCTGCGGTCGGCCAGCGAGGGGTAGCGAAACACACGGGTAAACCAAGCGCCGACCGGTCTCCGAACATACATGATCGCAGGGGCCCTGCCGGTTCCAAGCGAATCCATACAGCTGTGGTAACACAAGCGCCCCTCTGCGGGCACTTACTGACAGACCTTGCCTGGCCTTTCAGTTGCTCGATCATCGAGGCGGAGAGTCCGCACACCTCGGGAGCCCAGGCCGCCTTGGGGAAACAACTGGCGACGAAAAGCTTCGCCGGTTCGTGGGGTTGTGCTCAAAACCTGACGTGCGCAAAGCGGCCTTGCGCCGTTTCAGCATCCTGAGGCGTCTGACCTTAGGAGGAGGAGGAGGAGGAGGAGGAGGAGGAGGAGGAGGAGGAGGAGGAGTCTGACCTTGACCGAGCGAGTGGCCCGCATCGCGGCGTCGTGAGCCAGGTGCTCTGGCAGCGAAGGTGGTCTTGGACTCTTCGGCTCCACCTCCGACCGCCCTCGACCAGGGAGGTCTTCGGCTCCACCTCCGACCTCCCTCGACCAGGGAGGTCTTCGGCTCCACCTCCGACCTCTCTGGCGTCGTGACCAGGGAGGTCTTCGGCTCCACCTCCGACCTCCCTCGACCATCCAGGCATCAGGGGCCTCGCGTTCGCGGACGAGGCCATCGAGCAGCACTTGGGCAGGACCAACCCACTTTTTCTTCTTCTTCCTCCTCCTCCTCAGACCATAAGCCGGGGCTCGAAGGACGAGTGGGGAAGCCAAGCGGAGGGCGTGCTCCGAACCAGGCAAACGACAAGATACAGCATCAGCCCATCATCGGAACCTCGACCCAGGGGCCGCGGGCAGCCTGGCGGGCGGCAGCAAGGAGTTCATGCAAACACGCCCTGGTCTGGGACGCCGCTTGGCCACGCCCCGCCAACGTGTGGCAGCAACCCTGGGCGAAGTTCCTGCTGCGAAATTAGAACCGTAGGACCCAGGTAAACGCCCAGGGCCCAAACAAGGAGCCTGATAGGGGGTCCTGGAGGTCCAACGAGGCTTGGGCGAGGTCAGGAAGCCTCACAAAACCATAGAAGTTCCGCATGCCGAGGGGACCTCCAGCAACACTACAACCACCAAGCATCGTCAATTCGGACTCGAGGTAGCCCATCCAGTCAGCATGTTCTGCTGGACATCCGACTGTCTTGTCCCAGGGTCTGTGGGTCACCCTGTCCCATTCTCCAACGACTGACATCCAGAGGAGAAAGAAGAGAATGAGCGGGGGGAAGGAGGGGAGGAGAGGGACGAGGGGAAGGAGGGGGAGGAGGAAGAGGAGGAGGAAGAGGAGGAAGAACGCCACAGCTCGTGCTCAGGCCGGACTAACGTAAAAAGGAGGAGGAGGAGGAGGACAGGTGTAAACCCAAGAGTGATCAACGATGTTGGCAGAACCCCTCCCTCCAAACTCCCTCTGCACAGGCCCCTACAACGATGTATTTCCGCTGAGGGAAGTGCCTCGATGGGAGACAACCGTTTGAAGACCCTGAAGCATGCCGAACATTGGCCTCGGGATTCCAACGCCACGGGTCAACCTGACTGTTGCGTGTTGGCGATCCTGAATCGTGCCAGACCGCCATTCCTGGGACTTCAACACCGCGAATCAACGTAATTGTTACACCCTGAATCCTTCCAACACACAATTTCTGGTACGCTGAACACTGGAATCCGTGGAACCCTTGTAAATAAAAAAGAGAGAACAGGTGCGCGACGCTAAGGCGAAAACCACATTTTGAAAAGGAACCGCCCTCGATACGTGCAACTGTTGCCATTTGTGTAAACGACGTTGCGCAGCGCTAAGACGAGAGCGACAATTTGAAAACGGCCCGCCCTCAATGTGTGAACCTCTTGCAACTGTTCAGAACGAATATGCGCGGCGCCAAAGCGAGAGCCGCATTTTGATAACCACACGCCCTCTATATGTGAAGCTGCTGCCAGTGTTTAAGCTTCAAGGTCAGAAATGGTGAGGAAGTCTCGGACGAAACGCCCAGCCCGCCCTAAAAACAAGAATGGAGGGGGGAGGAGGAGGGT
>CAUYUJ010000639.1:27500-107500 GCA_963575745.1 Prorocentrum cordatum
CTACTACTACTACTGCTACTCCTGTTACACCTAGTAGTACTACTACTACTACTACTACTACTACTACTACTACTACTTACTACTGCTACTACTACTACTACTACTACTACTAGTACTACTACTACTACTACTACTGCTACTACTACTACTACTACTATACTACTACTACTACTACTACTACTACTACTACTCCTACTAACTACTACTACTACTACTACTACTACTACTACTACTAAACTAACTACTACTACTACTCTACTACTACTACTACTACTACTACTACTACTACTACTACTTCTACGACTACTACTACGGCTACTACTACTGACGTACTCCTACCCCCGCCACTACCACCACCACCACCACAACTACCACTGTTACAAAACCTTCCGAAAACTACGCTGCCCCGTGGCTGCCCCGTGACAGCCGACCCCGGGGCCAAAACAAACACCAATACCTCCCAGACCGATCCTGGGCTTCGTTCAGACCATGATTTCGCAGCGGCTCCAGCCGTGCGACACGGGACCTTTTAGGAAAGGGCAGCGGTATAGGCAGATGCTCCCCCTCTGAATCGCGGCAACGAGCTGGCCCCGCCCTGCCCGTCCGTTGGACGACCAGGCGGCCAGGGAGAACATCTGAGGTTGCGGCCAGCTTGCCGATGCGTCGGCCTGCGGCTGGAGGGGGGGGGGGGGGGGGGCTCCAGGATCGCGCGACGCGCAACAAGGAGCCGGGGGACACCGCGGAAGCGGCGGGGTGGAGGCGCCAAGCGCATGGACAGAAACTGGGCAGAGGCGCGCAGAAATACGCAGCAACACAGCAAGGGTATCTGATGGAATGAAACTCGCAATCGGGGGACGCGGAAGGCTCGCCGAGTGGCAGAATCCCGCCCAGCGGGACCGCGCTCACACGACCGAGCTGTACTCCAACACCCCATGCGCCGCGGAGCACGCCGATAGACAAGCAGATTCGCGCGCAGGCTACCACGGGCACGCGCGCGTGCACGCACACCCATCCATGCATCGCTCACGTAACGGGTACACGGCGGAACAAGCTCACAGCGAACACACGACAATGCACAAACAAGATGCAGCAGACAGCCCGTGCACGCACCAGCATCTACACACCAAGATGCAGGCCACGCCCACCATAGAATCTCTTTGGGTGGGCGGGCATCTAATGTTTGGGAGGTTGGGTCGGTTGATGCTCGAGCACTGCATTCTACGATTCCAAGACCCCGAAATTCGAGTTCTTTCCCACACGCAGCCCCTAACCTGAACGACACACGCCTCCAGATGAGCATCATGCCGGTGGATCAAAGATGGGGTCCCGAGGGATAGGGTCCCAAGGACGAGGTGCCTCAAACAGTGTAAGTCTACCCTTGGACCCCTTCCTATCCGTAGGACCCCATCCCTCAGGACCCCGTACTTGAAGCACCGATCATACTTTCGGCGGTGGACAAACCTCCCTTTAGCAAACCTCCTCTTAATGAAAACGGCCTGGGACCGAAACCGACGGACCTGGACCCGCAAAAATGACGGCCGCGACGCCCTCTCGCGAACCGAAAACGGCCAAGTCCTTGATCGACGTGTCAGGGTAGGAGGTCGATCCACCTCCGATACTTACAGAGACAGACAGCTTCGCGATGTTCCCTCCGGGGTTGGACAGGGCCCCGCTCTTGGCAGAGCGCCGTGTCCAGTCGAAGCGGCACGGGGCCAGCGCCTCGACGGGCGCAAGACCCCGCAATAAAAAAAGCACTGCGGCCGCAGTGCACCGCCCGGATGAGTCGAGAGAACCTGGTCGATCGGAAAGGCTCTGTCGAGCTGGGCCTGTCGAACGGGGCCTGTTGGATCGGTGTTTGTTGAACCGGACCCTGTGGAGTGAAACTTCTGATGAACCATGGGATGCACAGAGACATACTAATACTATGTGTCCGCCTTGGAGGCGCGCGTCCGACCCGAACATATAGTATACCCATCTTGTAGTATATCGTTTCTCGAGCGGTGTGGCCAGAAAGCGCCCGCCACGACGCATATACTATAAGATTTCTTGGTGCGCGCGTCGCCCCTGGGGGGGCGACGCACATATAGTATAAGTATGTTGGGGTGTTGCCGAAACCAGTCTCTGTCGAATCGGCTTCCTGCGCGGGTGGACTTTGCGCACCTTCGTCCCTCCACCCAGGCTCGCAGACCTCCGCGCCGCCCCCCCACCCGCCTGCCTCATAGGAGTGGCCCCAGGGCGTTCCCCCTCTCCCGGACATTTTTCTCTCTGCAGGCCCTAGGGCCTCGAGATCTCGAGATCGAGATCTCGAGCGTCCTGCCCAATCGCTGAGGCGCTCGAGATCGGAGATCAGCTGATCTCCGATCTCGAGCGTCCTGCCCAAGACCCCGGCGACCCTCCCGATCCTCATCCCCGGCCCTCCCGACCTCTCGCACGAGAGGAAGGGGTCATATGGTGACAACGGATCCAGGACCTGCGCCTTCCCCAGGACGAGCACCTCCTCCCGAGCTCTTCTTCGGCTGCTTCGGGGCCCTCGAGAAGCCCTGGGGGTCCGAAGCTAGGAGACAGAACTCTGGAGCCCCTTTGCTCCAGTACCCTGTTTGCTCAATGTTGACGATCCTCCTCCCCTCCTTTGCAGTCGGGCGGCCTCCCAACCCGAGTAGGAGGGGAAGCAGGGAGGGGGGTGTTGGGAGGGGGGCATTGGGGGCTCCTGGCGGTTTGGGGGGGGGGTCCTTTGGGGGGGCGGCCGCGAGGGGGTGGGGCTTGGGGGGGATCCTCGGAAGTGCAGCAAGACACACCCCCTGACGCCCCGCTGTGACAGCAGATTGGTCTTTCGACTGTGGCCCTGAGCCTTCTCTGCGAGGCGGGGATTGATCCCCATCCACCGCCCGGGAACCGACGTCCTGGTATACTTCGGACTTCGGCCCCCGGGGGCCCGAATACGTCCAGATCCACCGCCTGCCGAGGCTCCCAAAACTGACCCTCCAGGCGGTGGTCATGTCTAACCCAGACATGCGACGTCCTGACTTTTTCAGGACGGCGTTCCTGGAAGTCCAGACCCGTTCCCCAGGACCGGCTGTTCCTCCTGAGTCGTTTTTTGACGCTCCCGAGGCCCGGCGAGGGCTCCCAGGGCCCGAAAATAGCGAAAAACCGCCCGTCCTGATTTTTTCATGGCGCGATCATGTCTGGGAAGTTCCCGCCTCGAATCCCAAGCGTCACTCCCGGCCGCGCGTCCCCGGCGGCCCCCGCACGCGCGGCCGGGGCCTCGTCCGGCGCTTCGCCGGGTGCCCAGAGGCGCTCGTCCGGCCCCCAGGAGTCCTCCTGGAGGGCCTCGGTCGTGGCCTTGCGGGGGGGGGGGGGGCGCCGCTGGCTGCACCGACGCGTCCAGGAGGAGGGGGAGGAGAGGAGGAGGAGGAGGAGGAGGAGGAGGAGGAGGAGGAGGAGGAGGAGGAGGAGGAGGAGGAGGAGGGGACGAGGAGGAGGAGGAGAGGAGGAGGAGGAGGAGGAGGAGGAGGAGGAGGAGGAGGAGGAGGAGGAGGGGGAGCGCCGCTGGCTACACTGCTGTGACGGCCTCAGGCGGCCACAGCAGCTGCTGCGGTGTGCTGTGCACACGCCATGGCCACACAGTATACAATGCCGGGCAGGAGCGCCACCGAAGGTGCGCTCGTTGAATTAGGCAGCACGGCACACCTCCACCACCCCATCTTCCTCCACCTGCTCAACTCTGGTTCCCCCCTCATTCGTCTCCTGAGCATGCTGCCGCCCACTTCTCCGCCCTCTGCAACCACCTCCTCCTCCTCCTCCTCCTCCTCCTCCCTCCTCCTCCTCCTCCTCCTCCTCCTCCTCCTCCTCCCTCTCCTTCCACTCCTCTGCCATCCTCCTCGACCCAGCAGCAGCATTATTCGGAAGAGACAGCGAGCTGCGCAACGTCTTGTTTGATTGTACCCGCTGAACTCAAATTTCTCTGTCCCTGGCTCGACTGCCGGAAAAAACCTTCGTCGATCGCACACCAGGAAAGAATGTTGACTGGATGGCGCCACTGCAACCGTACCAACTGCTAGCAGATCTTGCGCCATGAAGATCCGAGACATGCAACATGAAACTGACCTACTTGGGGCACTGAGCCAGATGGTTGTTAACATGCTTCCTTCTGTGAGGCCCGCCAGGGCGGAATGCCTGGTGTTCCTGGCACTCCAAGGCTCGCCGACCCCAGAAGTGGTGCGGCATGCAGCGAGGCGGCCGGCATCGGCAAATGAGCATCCCAGGCAGAGGGAGCGAGCGAGAGGGTGAGGGGGGAGGACGGAGAGAGAGAAGGAGGAACCTGCACGTATCATGAAGGGCTTCCGCACTCCCTGGTGCACTGCTGTTGCCAGCTTCAGCTGAGCTTGGCCGCATCCAGGCTGCTCCCCTCCGCGAAGGAGGCGCGAGGGGAGCGGGAGGCTGCCCAACAGGCCAGGAGAGGGAGGGAGGGCGGGAGGGAGGGAGAGAGGGGCAAGGGGAGAGCGCAGGGGCAGAGATGGGGGGGAGGAGAGGACGAGGGAGCGGGAGGGGAGAGGGCGGAGAGGAGCAGGAAGGGGAGGAGGATGCGGAGAAAGAGGGACGGGGAGAAGAATAGAGCAAAGGACAAGGAGCAAACGAGTGAGAGGCAGGGGAAGTTCCTGCTCCGCGCCCGCAGCGTCCAGCGCCTCTGTTGTGACCTTTGGGGGGGCGCCGATTACTGCACTGACACGTCGTTACACTTGTTTGTGTTCAACGATTGCGATTCCACACTTGTGTGATGTGCTCAAGCGGCCACAACAGATGCTGCGATGTTCTACTCAATTGCCATGGCCACACAATACCCAACAGGCAGAAACGCCACAGAAAATATGTCCAGGTACGCATCGCAGCACTTCTCCTCACACTTCTCCTCACAAGCGCAAGAGGAGCCCTGTGGCGAGGAAAGCAGGCAGGGGGAATGGAGGGGCAGAACAAGGGGGACCTCAATATCTGACTCATCCTCATCCTCCTCATATTCGGCCTCACCCTCCTTCTTCTGATCATCCTACCCCAATCTATTATCCTTCCTCCTCCTCCTCCTCACCTTCCGCACCGATCTTCTCGACCAACCAGCAACAAGATTGGGGACAGGAAGCGAAAGTCACAACGCCCCCTTCGATTGCATTGGCTGAATTCTAATTTCTGGTTTCCTGGCTCGGCTGCCGAAAAAGCAGTGGTGGATCTCGGACTGGGAAACAATGTTGACTGGACGGCATCGCTGCAATCGTAAATATTGAGAGCAGGTCTTGCCTGCATCATGAACTAGCCAACCGTGCGCGGGTGCGGTGTACGCCAACCTTGCCAACTGAATCGTACAGACCCGAATGCTAAGGCCATCTAGCATATGAGGTCCACCAGTACGCAAATCCTGATACATCTGGCGCACAGGGCAGTCGAGAACAGTTTTCGCAGTGCCGTCGCAACGATTATTTGATGAAGAACGATGTCAAGGTTTCCTTCGACTTTCATTCGATACCAACTGGGCCGTCCGTAATAAGCGGACCACTTTCATCGAAATCACTTACAGTTTTATGTTCCAAGATCGTGAAAACATAACGCATGGAGATGTTAGCGACATGCTACGTTACGGCAGCGTTCCCGATCCTGTGGCTGACCATGTCTGCCGCTACCACACAGCCCTGCAATAGTATTCAAAGCGTTCCGTGCGCTGATGTTCACTGGGGAGACCGGCTGCTCCAGTTTCAGCTTGGTTCAAGATCTGGACATACATCCGCTGGAAACCCGTGCCACAACGGCGCCCTGCTGCCAGGACTGACATCGTAGTCCTCCAGCCGATACTTCGACACTATATTCACAGGCCACGCTTCACGGTGTGCCGTCACTTACGTTCCCTCGGGCCCTCGAAACTTGTCAACTATGATCTAGACGAGGAGCAACTGTGCTGGCAGACATCTGTTCCTGTCTCGTCAACGTTGGCGAACCAGTCCCTGCAAGACCCAGGGCAGAATTACATAAATCCGCATACTCGACATCTTCGACTTCTGGGGATGACCTTGTGATCACCTTCACGCATTCGTCCTCGATGTCCCCAGACAATTCGTTTCCGGGGCCAGACCGTCACAGCGAGATCGAATTAGCGCAGCAGTGTTGATTGCATACGGCGCAGTTTCCCTTAGCACCTGCTTCTCTCCAAACAACGGCAGAACGAGTGCTGTCAAGGGCATCGAAAGCCGAGGCAGTCGGGTGACAAGACCCTGCGATATCAGAATCTGGCTGCGATGTCCCCGACGGCACAAGCTACGGCACTGAGCACGGAGGACTCCTTGGCAGACTCTTCCTGGGGAGACACGCGGTCAGCCCACACCCGCACCTGAACAGGCCGCCCACGCTGCAAGGCCGCGCGGCCCTCCGCCCGCCCCCCGAAGAGGAAGGAACACGTGGAACCACTCGATCCTTGAGGTAGGAAGGCGCCTAAGGTGGATTGGGATCCGAAAATCAAAAATTTGGACGCCCGAAATGGGTACGGAAAGAATGGGTACAATGCCCAACAACAAATGTTGTCCCAAACCAACAGCGGCCGCTGTTGGGCAGGCGGCCTTCTGTCCCGAATGGACACAAGCCGCGGCTGCGCGGACAGCGAGTCCTGTTCAAAATGAACAGGAACCGCTGTTCGGCATTGTACGCATTTTTCCGTACTCATTTCGGGCGTCCAGAGAAGAGGAAGGAACACGTGGAACCGCTCGATCCTTGAGGTAGGAAGGCGCCTAAAGTGGATTGGGAATCGATTTTTTTGTAACCACTTTCAACGACCAGCGTGTATGCGGGACGGGAAAATGACCACAGCCACTGCTTCTTGTTTGTGCCGCCTTCCAGCCGGCCGAAAAAGAAGCAGTGGTTGTGGTCATTTCCCTGGTGCCAAGCTCAACGAAAATGACCACAACCAATGCTTTGTTTCTGCGGGCTGGAAGGCGGCAACAAAAGAAAAGCAGTGGCTGTGGTCGTTTTCACGCCGGGGCGTGGTTGTGGTCATTTTCGTTGAACTTGGCACCAGGGAAATGACCACAACCGCTGCTTCTTTTTCGGCCGGCTGGAAAGCGGCGCAAACAAGAACCAATGGCTGTGGTCATTTTCCCGTCCCGCGCGCATGCCCCCGGCTCAGATCAGCCTCCCACGTCGGCGCGCCTGGCGGGTGCCCGCGCGCCGGCGGCCGGGGGGCGCCTCCGGGGGGCGCCTCGGCGCCTCTCTGGGCGCCGACAGCTGCAATGCGGGGGGGGGGGAAGCACTTCCTACACGTCGAACGGAAGAAAAAGGTAGAAACATGAAGTACAGTCAAAAACCCTAATAAGGACGCGCGGTAAGGACGCAGGACCCTTGGAAGCCGAAGTTGGGATTTCTGGGGCGGCGGACGACGAACACCTCAAGGAAGCAAGAGCAAGGAAGAGCAAGGACGCAAGGGCACCCTGAGCAAAGTCGCGCGTCCTTACTAGGGCTTTTGACTGTAGGAAGGCGGACAAAGTAGATTGGATTTAGTCTCTCTCAGAGAAGAGCGACACGTAGCCAAAGCATATCGGTTCTTGAAATAGGAAGGCGCTCGAAGTAGATTTGCATCTGGATGTCCAAACTTGTCCACATTCAACGACAGGCGTACATAAATTCAGGAGCCAGCGGGCTAGATATTCAACGCGAGCTCCCTTGTCGGACTTCTTGTTGCTGTCAGAATGGACTTCGCGTCGCAATTTCCCCGAGGGCCCTGCAAAGCCTGCCCGGGAAGAGCGCGTCTCGAAGGCGCCCGCAACTTGCCTCTCCTACGCTCCCCTCTCACGCGCGCTCCAGGCGCTGCTTCCCCAAAGAAGGCAGGAGGCGCCGACTCAGCTGCCACCGACCCCCGACCCAGGAGCTGCCGCTGGAGGGCACCGCACCCCCGACGCAACGCAGCCGCAGACCCCAGCGACGCCGCCCCCCCGGCAGCAACTGGAGGTGGGCGCCGGCGGCAGGAGCAAAGGCGCGCGGTCGAGAGGCGGGGGTCACGTCGCTTAGGCGGGCCGCCCTAGAGTCCGAACGAAACAAAACAACAACTTCGTTTCAGGCTCAGGGGCCCGAGCGCAAATCTACAAGTTTCTGGCCGCGCGATCGGCCCATCGAAGCAAACGTTTAGATTCGCGAGAAACGCAGAAGCAGAGCAACGCAGTGGGCGAACGCAGGATAGCGACGCGGGGGGGGGGGGCTGCTACATGCACAGTTTTAGAGAGCGGGCTCCAAGTGTCGCCCTCGCGGGCACGCGTTCCAAGATCCCGCGCTTGTTGAGATCCTCGGGCCTGTCCGGCACTGTCAGCGCGAAGTTCCACTAGAGCAAGAGCCAGCCAGGGGCGCCGACCAAGACGTGGCCAAGCTGGGTGGGGCGCCACTTCTCCGCAACGTAGCGAATCGGCATCTCAGGGTCCATCTCCGCCAAGTCACGCGCTGCTCCAGCCCACTTTTGCGCGCGCTCCCGAGCCCTCGGGACAGAGAGCAGCCCTTTGTCCACCTCAGGGACATCGAGAAACATGGCCAACTGCTCATGGTAGTTGAAGTCGCCCAGCACCGCGACGGCAGAGCGCGCGGGGTTGGCCGACGAGACCGCCGCCTCGGTCGAGATCCGCGCCAGCAGCCGATCATTCACATCGGTATCGAGGTTGAAGTTGCGAACGTTGTACAGCGCCGTGCCATGCGATCTCGAGGCGGTCGCCCTGGCCTTGATCTGTAACCGCTGAACATATCCTGGCAAAAATATGGCCTCGTAGGAGACGCGGCAAGCCTCCACGGCACCATGCGCCTCTTGCCGTGAGAACCCAGCGGAGAGGATTGAGATACCACCAGCACCATGGCGGGGAATAATACAGAACGGCACCACTTGTTTGTGCGAGAGGTAGACCTGTTGATCGAGCTCCTCAGCCGTACCATGCGCTTGTTGCAACGCAATTGCTGCATGATGAGAGATAAGAGCAGCCACCCGAGCACACTTGATTTCACGTGTCGAGGGCAAATTGACGAAGAAGACCACGCGTGCTCCATGTCGTGAAGTACGGCGTGCACTGGCCCGACAGGTACTGGATGTCTTCCAACCACGGTTGCACTGCCATGTTAAATCGGCCGCCCAAGCTCATCAGAGGCGTGAGAGATTGCATTGGAACGAGCCAGCAGACTGTCCCTGTCCATGCCGTGATCACGAACCGATGAGGATTCCAAAGAAGCTTCGTCAGCTGATCCTTCTCGGAGCCAATCTCGAGCTGGGCGAGTGGAAGGTCCTCCATGTAGATGACGCCATTCGTCTCGTCATGACTGTTGCGTTTGTTCGAGTAGAGCTCTCTCGCGATGTTGGCGAAGAGTTTGGACTGAATCTCATGCCTGACCATGCAAGCCGCCCTGTCGACGCCCACGACGATCCTGGACGAGCCACCCTCGATCGTGTCCACGTCAAGCGAGCGCCACGGGCCTCCCGCCAGCTTGGGGGAGCGCTTTGCCAACTTGACCTTGCGCACCGCCGCGTTGGTGTCGCCCGACATCTGCATCGCGAAGCGCCTGCCAGGCGCCGCACATTGAAGAGACCACTGATGTTCTGAGAGACCAACGTTCTGCAGCCAGACAGCGAGCTGCACCTTGACCTTTCGAGCTCCGCGTTGGCCGTAGTCGTGGCCACCAAGATCGCACGCACCATCTGGGTCCCGACCCCGCTCCGGCAAGCTGCCGTAATCCTTGATGGGCACCGTCAGTTCATCGATGTTCATCTTGCGTCGCAGCTGCTCCATCTGCGTGCGCGTCTCCACTTGCTGAGCTTCAAATGCAGACTGCCTCATCCGTAGCTCCAGTAGCTCGCCATGCACCTGTGTGTTGACCTTCTCCTGCTGGGAGGCCACGGTTTTGCTTAGCGTGCCCGTGTAATCATTGACCTGGGAAACCAACGCCTTCTTAGCGCCATCGAGCTTGACACCCACCGTGTCCACGAGGTCCTTCTTGAAGGCTGCAAGGAGGATTTCCAGGGAGGGGTCCTGGCTGCCAGCGGAGCCTTGACCAGGTGCCCCTCCCGCGCGAACTGAGACAGCCCACACGTATGCGAAGTCTTGCAGAGTGTCAGCAGAACGTTGACCATCAACAGCACGGCGAGCACCACTTTGAGCGGGCTGCGACGGGTCAGCAGCTTCGCCTGGCCCCCTGCCACGTGGCAACTTGGACCGAGTTGTTTTGCGTGGTGGCGAATGTGGCCCGCCGCCAAGAGCCCAAGGCGTACCTTTCTTGGCAGCGGTAGGCCCGTCGCGAGCCCGCGGGGAGTGCTGGCACGCACTGGGACAATCGGCGCCTTTTGATGGCATCCCAGGCTGAGCGATCGAGGGAGGAACGTCGGGCCGAAATGGCGTCTCGAGAACAAAACATCGAAATTTGTCGAGGCCGAAGCAAGGTCACGACAGGATCGGTCGCTGGTGTACCCAATCCCCGCTCGAGAGAGAGACGACGGATGGGCAAAAGCTAGTCAGAGCCAGCTGTAATACTTTACCGTTCTCCGCTTGGCCTTGAGCCAAAATTGCTACGGGCCTCCTACTCCTCCTCCTCGTCCTCCTCCTCCTCCTCCTCCTCCTCCTCCTCCTCCTCCTCCTCCTCCTCCTCCTCCTCCTATGTTTTCTCGTCTCGTCGTTCTGCAGTGTCAATTGCTTCACACAAAGACAGAACAATAAAAGAGTGAGCCGGGAGGAGTGAGGGGGCGGTGGAGCCCCGGTCACGCCCGTTTCCGCCAAGGAACAAAAAAACACTCCCCAGGGTGATCTGGATAATGGTCCGTTCTTGTTGCTCTCCTTGGCATTGTTCGGGCGCTGCTTTGTTATAGAGAACAATACTTCAAGGAGGAGGGAGGAAGGCGCACCTTGCGTACACCTTCGGGGCTCTGCCGGGCCTCTTCAGGGCCTCTTTTAAGCCCTTTTCCGACCGCCCCCCACTGCAAAAATACCCGAACTGTACTCCTTGACTCTGCTCTGGCGCTCGAACGGGCATTGACTGCACCTGCGACTGGGAAGGACAAATTCTTGACCGCATTAGACGTTTCAGCCGCTTGTGCAAAAACAGCTCGGAGTTTTGTTCGAGCACTTCTCGCGCCAGACCCCAGGGCCGCGAAGTGTACTGGATGCATGCGATCCGCATCCCAACATCAACGTCGGAACAGTTCTCACGTGCTGTCCCCTGACCGCGCATCTGTCGCCGCGCCGACTGCTCTGACCGCGCCCGAAGCGACGAAGCCGGCACCCCGGCAAGCCCACGGCCAAACCTGCGTCCGAGGCGGAGTTTGCCCTGGTGGCCTGGCCAAGGCCGCGCGTCGGCACAAACGGCGCGGCGACACACACACACACATATATGTATATATGTATATATATATATACATATACATATATGTATATATATATATACATATATATATATATATATACATGTATATATATATGTATATATATACATATATATATATATATATATATATATTGTTTCCCTCGGCTGCGCTGCTGCCCCGCGGCGCCTGGAAGTCCTCAGGCGCCTCGGTCGTGGAGAGCCTGGCTGGTGGCGGCGCATGGAGGGCCGCGCCCCCCAACACGCAGGCAGCAACGCAGTGGCGCACTCGGGGGAAACGGGAGAGAACGATGTCACATTGGGAGGTGGAAGAAGGGGCATCGATTCGGTATCTGGCCGGCAGCGCAGCTGTCGAGGTGTAGATGTAGACTGGCGTGCTGAAGATGACAGATTCGAATCGGCAAAGCGTGTACACATCGAGACCCTGCTCTGGGCGCCCGCCTGTGGATCTTGCAAGGCTTGGCGATCATGCTGCGACATCGATCATGTCTGGAAGCACAAGGCGATACATGCAAGGCGCTCGGCTGATGATCGAGCGCGGGAGGCCTCTCGGGGAGGCCCCGAGGTGCAATGGGAGGAGGAGGAGGAGGAGGAGGAGGAGGAGGAGGAGGAGGAGGAGGAGGAGGAGGAGGGGGAAGAGGAGGAGGAGGAGGAGGAGGAGGAGGAGGAGGAGGAGGAGAGGGGAGGAGAGGGAGAGAAGGAGGAGGAGGAGGAGGAGGAGGAGGAGGAGGAGGAGGAGGAGGAGGGAGAGGAGGACCCCCCCGCGGCTCGACCCTGGAAGGAAAAAAACCGACCCTCGACCCCCCCGAAACCTCGAAGCGCTCGGCGACCCGCTCCCCCCCCGAAGAGATCTCGACCACGACCGCAGGCTGGCCATCGCTCTGGCCATCGCTCCTCCTACACCTCCTCCTCCTCCTTTTACTCCTCCTCCTTTTACTCCTCCTCCTCCTCCTCCTCCTCCTCCTCCTCCTCCTCGATCCCTGTTTCCAAGCAAATAACTACCCCCTGTCGCACCCTCAGACGCATCGGCGGGGCAGGCCGCCTTCGGTCTCGTGCGTGTTTTTTTCGCCAAATGGTCAAGGATGCTCCTCGCTGGTCCTCGCCGAAGGAAAAATTGCACACGCCCGAGCGGTGCCAAGCAGGACGAGAACGATGTCATGATACGGTTGCCGCAGGGTGCGTGCCAGGACTCCCGGAGTCCCGGAGTTGCCAGGAGTCCCGGGGTGTCTGGCGGCCCTCGCTACTGGAGCCCGTGCGGAACAACATGACATCTGAGAAATCTTGGAGATCGTTGAACGCATCTCGGCTGCGAGCCTGGGGGGGAGTGGCAAGGGGCGGGCTTCCAAGAAGGTTCGGAAGGCCTCGGACCTTCCAAAGAGT
Source organism: Prorocentrum cordatum (assembly GCA_963575745.1). NCBI lineage: Eukaryota > Dinophyceae > Prorocentrales > Prorocentraceae > Prorocentrum > Prorocentrum cordatum. The sequence goes on from CAUYUJ010000639.1 coordinate 40,245, forward strand.
TTCCTAAGCCCGCCCCGAAGACACAGCAAGCCTCTCGGAAGGCGCCAGGACTTCCGAGAAGCCCCGCGGCCCTCTGAGGAGGCCTGCTCCTTCTCCCTTTCCCCCCCGGGGATCGACGCCGAGTGCCTAGCGACCCTCGCTCCTGGAGCCCGTGCGGAACAAGATGACGTCTGGGAAACCTTGGACATCGTGGGCCGCATCACTGTCATTACTGAAGGGGCCCCAGGACACACAAATAAATACACACAAATAAACAGATTCCCCATATTTTCCAATATTTTCTGGGTTTCTGTCTTCCCCCCCACTTCCCATATTTTCCCATATTTTTTGGGACATCGAGAATTAATTGTGTCTGTGTGTTTTCTCCTCTCCTGTATTACCACACCACCAAAGGGCGGCCCCGGGCTCCCGCCCTGGGCGCCCCGCCGCGACACGCCGCCGTGCGGCGCTTCGCCGCGGTGCGCCGCCCGCGTTTGGAGCACCCCTTCTGCTGGAGGATCGAGGCTGCATCGCATCCTCCTCCTGGCCTGCTGCTCCTCCTGCTGCGGCTGCTCCTGCTGCTCCTGCTCCTGCTGCTGCTGCTCCGGCTCCTGCTCCTGCTCCTGCTCCCCCTGCTCACCTCAGACCAGCAGACCAGCCGAGGCAAGGGCTGCCGTCCGCCGCAGTGGTCGGCGCGCCGGTACCGGCCGCTGCCGCCGACGCCGTGCGTTCGACCCTCGACCTCCGACCCTCGAAATTCGGGGGCCGCATGCGAACCCTACAGTCGAGGCGTTGACCTAAGGAACCCTAAATAAGGAACGAGGCCCCTATTTTCCATAAGTTAAACTTCGATCTCGTATCGAAAACCTAAGGAACATCTAAGGCAAGCTGCGAAACAATCAAGGAACACGGAGCCCCTCCCCAACGAAAAGGGCTCCTTCTTCAGGGCCCCGACCGTACCCCTACCCCCCACGATTTCTGAGGGGGGGAGGGGTCACTTCGTTCGGGAGCTCCCGAGCGAAGTGAACCCCACCCTCCCCCCCAGAAGTCGTGGGGGGTAGGGGTAGGGTTCGCATGCGGCCCCCTAGCAGTTCAACCCTCGACCCCCGAAGCTCGACCGCGACCAGCCGAGGCACGGGCTGCCGGCCGTCGTGGTGGTCTGCGCGCCCACGCCTGCCGCCTCGGGCGAGGCCGGCCCCCAGCCCGTGGCATTCTCCGGCGCGCCGTGGCCGACGCGGAGGTGGCCTGGCACCGTGCCGCGCCCAGGGGGAGGGAGCAGAGAGCAGCCAGCATCGAGTCGGAAACTCCGATCGAATCAAACAAATGTACGTCGGAAAGGTCCACATCGGCAGGAAGCTGGAATCGGATCAGATCGGCCACGCCACGGTCCTTTTCTCCGTCAAGACATAAATAAATCTCATTCGAGGAGGAAGAGAGGAGGAGGAGGAGGAGGAGGAGGAGGAGGAGGAGGAGGGAGGAGGAGGAAAGGAGAAGGAGCAGGAGGAGGAGGAGGAGGAGGAGGAGGAGGAGGAGCAGGAGGAGGAGGAAAAGGAGAAGGAGCAGGAGGAGAAGGAGGGGGAGGAGGAGGAGAGGAGGAGGAGGAGGAAGGGAAAGAGAAGGAGCAGGAGGAGGAGGAGGAGGAGGAGGAGGAGGAGGAGGGCTAACGCGCCAGGGTGCACAACAGCGCCGTGCGAGCAGCGGGCCGCAACGGGCCGCCGAAGACGGGAGGCGAACCGCATCGGGCCAGCCGGGGTTGGGCCCGTGAGGGGAGCAAAGAGGGCTTCCCTGCCCCAGGTCTTCGACGCTCCGAGTCTTGAAGCGGCGGCTTCTCTTCGATGGGCGGCCTCTGGGGGGGGGGGCGGGCGTCATCGTGCCCCCGTGGGCATACAGTCGAGGCGTTGACCTTAGGAACCCCAAATAAGGAACGAGGCCCCCATGTTCCCTGAGTTGAACCTCGATCTCGTATCGGAAACCTAAGGAAAACCTGAGGCAAGCTGCGAAACAATCAAGGAACACGGAGCCCCTCCCCAACGAAAATGGTTCCTTCCTCAAGGCCCCGACTGTAAGATGAGGGATCGGGGGCAGAAAAGTCGTCCAGGGGAAGGGTTCGCCGGCCGCTGGGGCCGCGGATCGAAAAAAAGCGGATGCGGGGGTCCCTCGCTGCGGGGTCGGGGCTCCTCCCATCGCAGCGCAGGATGGGCCGGCCCGAGGCCGAGCAGCAGCAGCAGCCTCAACCACGAGAGGGGGGGAGAGGGGGAGGGAGGGAAGAAACGGGAGATGGGAGGAGGGCACGAAAGAGCACACAGATCCCGAACCCCTCGCTCCTCCCTCCCTCTTCCTCCCCTCCCTCCACTCCTCGCCTCTCCTGCTCACCCGCCCCCGCCCTCCCCGTCCTTGTCCATCCCTCGTCCCTCCTTCAAGCTTCGAGCTGCGGGCGATACTTCAGCCGGGTACAATAGACGGGTCCGCTTCCTGAACAAAAACGATGCGTGAACGCATAGAGGAACACGCATCGACACCAAACTAACACATGTACAGACTACCAGCACAGACACATCTATGTCTTGAAACGTGCTTGGACAACGTTGAGTTTGAACGTTGAGTCCGACGTACGAGATGGTTCTCTCAATGCGGCTAGATAACTCCTTACTGGACCCCCTTGAGCGGTGGAGGGGGGGACAAAGAGAAGAGACCGCCAAAAGGCTCGGTCGATATGAAGTCCGCAGAACCCAGGGAGGACGAGCCCGGTCTCGAAGCTGCCTCAGACGCTGCGTCGTGGTTGATCGCAGCGTTAACGACGTTCGCAGCATGCGTCGAACGTTGCTGAAGCCGATGAACCGACAACCATGCGGGATGGCAGGTGCCAACAAAAACACTGCCTTGCCTTGCCTTGCCTGTGCCAACCCACCTCTGCCCAACACCCGTGTGCACGCCGTCCCTGCAACTCTGCCCCCCTTTTCCCCTTGAGACCCGCACCCCCCTCTCCCACCCACCCCTGCTCTCAGAGCATCGTCGTGGGCACATCAGGAGCATCGGTTACTCTCTTCCAGGCATGGGGAACTAATGAAGAAGATGGCGAATCGCGGTTGGCAAATGTTCGTTGTGCCCGCGTTGCCGACAGTGAACGGCAGGGCATCTGAAGGTGTGCGCATCCTTGTGCGAACTCATCTCGACAGTTGGGCAGCATTACAACTGGAAGTGGCGCAATATGCGACATCCGGTCTCCTGGGCGATCGGCGAGTCATCAATACCCCTGACCACAACCCACCACCACGAAGCATCAGAGGAAGGGCGTGTATATAAACACCTGGCCTGTGGAGGCCGAGCTGCGGACCCATGCCCCGCCCCCGTGGCGCTCACAGGTGTGGGCACCAGCAGTGGTATTGGGGAAACGAATCCCCAGTCCGCTACTCCATGGTCATCTTCAGGGTGCGTGGAGACGAGGAAAGGGTGGCGGTGTCGGCACCCTGGCTCCACTGGGGCGCTGATCGCCAAGCTTTACCCCGCCGCCCTCCTGACACGTTCGCGGAGAAGTCGTCGATGGTGCTGCCCTCCGCGGAGCCGCTGCCCTCCAGGAGCAGCAGCGGGTCGCCTTGGCGAAGGGCGCCGCGACACATGCGCACGACGCGCACCCGTACGCTTGTGTTGCTCCTATCGTACCTAAGGGCCACATGCAAGAAATAATTTCGAGCACCCAGAAAAGTGTCGAAAAGGTGTCGAAACAGTGTCGAAACAGCGTCGCCTCCCAGGACCCGACACGAAAAAAAATCAAAGGTTCGGTACTTCCTGGGAGCTCGAACTTCTTTTTGGTGGTCGAGGCTGAAGTCGGTTGGAACATCAGAACCTTGCGCACCAGCTCAGGAAGGCACCAACTATACACCAACACCGATCCTGGCCAGGATCACCCTGGGCCCAGGATCGGTGTCTACGCCCCTCCTGCCTTGCGCAAGAAGGCATACACACCGATCCTGGGCCCAGGGTGATCCTGGGCCAGGATCGGTGTTGGTGTACACCCTGCGAAATGCTCAAGAAATCATGGGTTAAGAAATTCATAGTCTCAGAACTTGAATAAAAGCCCAACATTTCTATCAAAATCTTAGGATTTACATTGAAACATTAAGAATAATCGAGACTCTGGCCGAAAACTTGGGTTTTCTTAAGCATCGCCTAGAGTGTATAGTTGGTGCCCTCCGACAGCTTCCCAGGTCACCCAGCTTGGCGCACCGCACCCCGCGATGCGCGACGCGCCATTCTGCTCGTGCCCTTGCGCCCCGGCCTTGGAGAGAGGCACCCGCCCCGGCGCTCTGCGCGCGAGGCCCGACTGTCTCCGCGCCGCCGCGGGTGACCTATAGCTCGCCATCGCTCGGACGTCCATTCCCTGTGTTTTTGTTCGGTTTCGTGCGCGGTTTTGCTTGACCAAATGATCGAGGATGCTCCTCGATTGTCCTCGCCGAAGGAAAAATGCACACGTCCGAGCGATGCCAAGATAGGTTTCTCGCTCTTGAGGACAGGGGGACGCGCAAGGCACGTGGCGACGCGGGCAGCGCAGTCTCGAAGGGGCCCTGGGACACACAAATAACAGGATTCCCCATATGTCCCCATGTTTTCTGGGCTTCTGTCTTCCCCTCGCTTCCCATGGTTTCCTATATTTTGTGGGGAATCGACGATGAATTGTGTCTGTGTGCTTGTTTCCCTCCTGGCTTCTGCAACCCTCGCCAGGCCGCCAGGAAACGCACGAGAGAGAGGGTCGCACTCGTCACAAGAAGCGCGTCCGCGAGGAGATGGGAATCGGTGCTGTGTTGGTTGGGTGAGCCGAGCATACGGATGGGGAGGGCACTGTGGACACGATTTCGCGGCGATTGGCACAACGCGCCGCGCACTGCTTGCCTTTTCTAGAGGCGTAGTTTGGCAACCCTTATGCCAGAGGCTGGCTCGTAGGCAAGCGCTGGAACGATGCGCAACAACACTGCGAAGATTGCATGCGGCCCGTGTATATGATGACGTGTGCATCGGTAGCTGGCTGATGCACGAGCATGGGATGAAAGCTGCTGGGGGGAACGATCGGCACCGGTTGCGGACGGATGCCGTGCGCTGCTGACGTAGCAAGACCAAGCGACTGAACAAACCCACGCGGCTGCGGCGACGACGGCGGCAACGACGACGACGGCGGCGCCTGGGGAAGCCAAAAGGTACCGATATCGCCACTCCCCGGCCCTCTCCAGGGGTGCGTTCTGACCAGAATCTCGAGGCGAATCCAGCGGCGGCGACGAGGGCCTCCCAGGAGGCCCAAAAAGGGGGAAACGAGACAAGGGTAGCAGAGGGGGTACCTTTTCCCCCCCCTGGGCGTCGGCGGCGGCGGCGAGGACGGCGGCGGCGGCGGCGACGACGGCCCGGAGCAGGCCGGGCGCTCGCGCACCGGACGGCCGGGGCCGCGGCCAGAGCGGGAGAGCTCGAGGCGCACGGCGAGCTCGCCGGTGGGCCTCGGCCGGGGCGGTGGCCGCGGGAGAGCCCGCGGGGGGACCCCATGCGGCGGCCGCGGCGGCAGCACGGGCGGCACGCGAGGCCCAGGAGCGGCGGCGCGCCCAGGGACCTCGAGGCCCATGGAGGCGACGACGGTCGTCGAGGCCCATGGAGGCGACGACGGTCGTCGAGTCTGGTCGGAGCCTGTGCCCAGGCCTCTGCGAAGGGTGCATCCTCGCCAACTCCTCGAGCCGTGCGCCGGCGTGGCGCCAGGGTGGGGAGGGGGAGGAAGTTCCTTTCTCCTCGCGATGTTCCTCAATCCCATCTGACTCGATGCAGCTCGATGCTCGAGCCTCCTGGCCCTTCCCGCGGCGCGGGCGTCTTTTTGATGCTCCTCGGCCCCTGCCTCCTCTGCCATGGACCCTCCTCGGTCCCCGGCGAAACCCCAAAAAATCGTCCCCTGCACATGCCTGGGCCCCTCGCAGGCATTTTGAACCACCTGCGGAGCAAAGACGTCGACGTCGTAGTGTGGAGGCCAGCCCACAAGAAACCGTCCACAAGAGGCCCAGCCCTGAGGCCCCAGGACGTCCACGGGTTTTGGGCGCGGGACCGGCGCGCTTTCCGTAGCAAAACCACTGAAACCCAAGAAACCCAGGGCACCCTGGAGGCAAGCAGGGTGTCTCTCGGCGCGGGTCTCCACTGTATGTCGTCGGCGCACCTGGCAAACGATAGAGCGCAATCTTGTTCAAGATACTCCAGATTTCGTAATAAAGGGAGGGGGGTCTCATTTCGGGGGGGGGTCTGTTCCAGGCTATCTTGGAGGGCCTGGGGGGGTCTGGGGACGATGTTTGGGAGGGTTTTTCCACAGGGGGGGGTCTGAAATGGCTTGTCTTGGAGGATCCAGACCCCCTCCCTTTTATCACGAAATCTGGAGTACCCTGCTGAGCAGCACAATCGCGGCGGCACGGCTGGAGTGTACGTTTCAACGCCGCCTGCTGCCGGCGACTCCGTGCTGCTTGCAGCCGCGACGCTGCCCTTGCGAGAGCCTGCGCCCGGGTGAGATGAAACGGCTGCCCCATGAACTCAGACTGGCCATCGCTCGGGCGTCCATTCCCTGTGCTTTTGTTCGGTTTCGTGCGTGGTTTTTTCGCCAAATGATCAAGGATGCTCCTCGATGGTCCTCGCCGAAGGAAAAATGCACACGTCCGAGCGATGCCGAGCAGAAGGCTCAGAAGGCCTCCGGCCTGCTGAGAAGCTCACTGGGCCCTCTCCGAGGCCACAGAGGGCTGCTCGGGAGGCGGGAGGGCTGCTTGGAAGCCCCGCCGCCTGCTGCGGAGGCATGCCCCTCTCGCTGCCCCCCTCGGCGCGCCGCCGACGGGAGGCCACCTCGATATACTGAAGGGGCCCTGGGACACACAAATAGATACACACAAATAAAAAGATTCCCCATATTTCTTTACATTTTCTGGGTTTTTGTCTTCCCGCCCAATTCGCATGTTTTCCCATATTTTCTTTGGAATCGACGATTAATTGTGTCTGTGTGTTTCTCCCCTCCTGATATACCACCACCACGGTCACAGCCGTTCTGGCTCATGGCATCGTGCCTCGCCGAGTCCAGGAGGGTCCGAGCGCCATCCCAGAGCTCTGGGCAAACGAAAAGCCTGCTCAGGACGAAGCTCGGGTCCCGAGGAACCGGTCGAGCATGTCTTGAACGAAGCATCGCGGCATCGGGGACGTGGGAAGACTCTCGGGGCTCAACAGAGGCGCCCGAAAGCGCCTGCGTTTTCCCTTCTCGGGGTAGGCCCTAGAGATCTCGGGGGCCCCCGAGATGGGGGTGCCGCCCCCTCCGATCGTGTATAACTGCCGAAAGAGAGTTTGCTTAGCTTGTCGCGGCGACGGCCCCGGCGACACGCAATGCCTCGCAAGCGGATTAGCGTGTCGCTCCGCTCCGCGGGGCGGAAGGTGGGGAAAGCTCGGACAGTTGACGCTCAGGGACTGGGACGTGGTTACTCCAGATTTCGTAATAAAAGGGAGGGGGGTCTCATTTCGGGGGGGGTCTCTTCCAGGCTATCTTGGAGGGCCTGGGGGGGTCTGGGGACGATGTTTTGGAGGGTTCTCCCACGGGGGAGGTCTGAAAAGGCTTGTCTTGGAGGGTCCAGACCCCCTCCCTTTTATTACGAAATCTGGAGTAGCGTGTCACGCCGACGCGTGGCGGGCCAGGTGGCATCCAAGTCTTCTGTGTCCTTTGAGCCCAACGCTCGTGGCAGCATCTGCTTCGGTAGCGAGGAGGCCGCGCACGACACCCGCGATCCCTCCGCGAGGGGGAAGCCCAACAAGTACGCTGCCGCTGCGCCCACAGGACCTCTCCCGGGGCGCGTGCTGCCCAGGACGCCGCGAGGCGAAGCCCGCGGTGGCGAGGGAAGCCTCCCAGGATTTTTTTCCTTTTTTTCCCAGGAGGCCCCGAAGAATGAAAGCAAGGGGAGAGTACAGTCGGGGCCTTGGCCTAAGGAGCCCAACATAAGGAACGAGGCCCCTGTTTTCCAGAAAGTGAACCTTCGATCTCCTGCCGAAAAAATAGCAGGAAAGCCTGAGGCAAGCTGCGAAACACTTCAGGAACGCGGAGCCCCTCCCCAACCAAAAAGGTTCCTTCTTCAGGGCCCCGACTGCAGCGGCATCGGTAACTTGTCCTTCTCCGACCGCGGGCCTCCCCTTCCAAGCCACGAGCGGGGCTTCCACGGCGGCGTCCTCCACACCAAGAGAGGGCGAGCAGTGCCACGCCGCAGGGCGTCGCGCATGGTACGACGGCGGGCGACCCCACAAATAACCAGACTAGAACTTACCCCAATCCCTAGGATTGGCCGGCCAAGAGCGATGACAATCTCAGGGGTGTGGCCTCAGAAATTCAGGGGGACCTCGAGATCGGCACCGGATAAGGTGACGCCAAACATCGGGATGGGGAGATGTTTCTTACCAGCCTGGAGCATATCCCTATCCCTATGCTGGGCATCTCCTCATCACGATGCCGATCTTAGAGATTGTCGTCGCCTCTTTTGGCGTGTCGCTCTTCGGGATAGGGATACGTTCGAGGCTGGTAAGCTTCAGGCTGGTGAAGATCTAAACCTCCGACGTCGTGAGCGGACCGCCGCGCTGCGCAGCGCTCGGCGCCGAGCCCTCGACCCCGCCGCTCGCCTCGAGCTCGGGCCCGGGGCTGTCACCTGCGGGCCCCGGGGCAGCACGAACGAGCCTCCCGTGGCCGAAGCCGTAGAGACATCCAGGCCTCGGAACAAATTAGCGAACACATGCCGATTTCATCCGTCAACGCCTCCCCCTCCCCCCAATGTTCAAAGTTGGCGGTGGGTCTGATGAGATGCACTTCGACCGCAGTCTCCCGCGCGCGTGCCAACGTTCAGTTTGGGGGGAGAGGGGAGTGTTCAGTAATTGTTTCCCTCTACCGTCTCTCCAATGACGGGACTGTTTGTTGACTATTTACTTGTGAATGCTCCTCCTGTAGGGGGACGGGCCCGACTTGAGGCTCAAGGTGCCCCTGGCCCATGGTGCCCCTGGCTGTGCGCTCCGTCTTGGAGCCCCCGGGGCCCTCGAGGCCCCGTGGGGGGTGCTCGGGAGGCCGGGGGGGCCGTCGTCGCCGCCACCGTCCGCCAGAACGTCTTGGAGCCCATGGGGCCCTCGAGGCCTCGTGGAGGGTGCTCGGGAGGCCGTGGGGGCCGCCGTCGCCGCCACGCTCCGAGGAGGAGGAGGAGGAGGAGGAGGAGGAGGAGGAGGAGGAGGAGGAGGAGGAAGAGGAGGGGGAGGAGGAGGAGGAGGAGGAGGAGGAGGAGGAGGAGGAGGAGGAGGAGGAGGAGGAGGAAGAGGAGGAGGAGGAGGAGGAGGAGGAGGAGGAGGAGGGGGAGGAGGAGGAGGAGGAGGAGGGCGGTGCGCGGCGGTCTCCGGGCCTGCTGGCGTTGAGCTCCAGCGCGGCGAGCAGCTCGGAAGCGCCGGCGCCGAGGGCCACCCGCAGGTCGAGGTGGGCGACCCCCTGCGGGCGGAGGCGCCAAGCCTGGGACACCTCTGGCCCACAGGGCGTTTTGGCTTCAGGTCGGGCGCGTCCCCCTACAGGGGGATCTTGGGCGAAAAATGAAAAAATAAAAATAATAGAAAATAGCCCAAAATGGTAGAGACATCGTCCCCAGACTATGTTTAACTATTTTTGAATCCTCCTGTAGAAGGACAGGCCCGACTTCATTTTGGCCCTGGCAAGCTCACACGGCAAGTTCCCTTGCACGGCCTCCAGAGCTCTAGTGACCCTCACAGACCCCTGGACCCTGGAGGTTGGAGGCGGGAGGTCTTCGGACGTCTCCGGGGAAACCAAGAGGGTCCACACCGCTACCTCCCGGACCTCTCCCGAGGTGCGTTCTGACCAAGAGTTCGAGGCGAATCCAGCGGTGGCGACGAGGGCCACCCAGGAGGCCCAAAAGGGGGGAAACGGGGGGAGGATAGCAGCATCAGTGCCTCTTCCTCCCCTGAGTCTCCTTGGCCCCGTCTCGGGCCTCCCGGGGCCTCCAGGCCCCCGGAGGGTCGAGGGAGGCGGTCCCCGAAGGATCGTGGCCCTTCGTCGGGCATCTGGAGGCCTCCGGAGGCCCCGGACCCTCCTCGGACCTTTTGACCCCGCACAGAGGTCGTGCAGGGGGGGGGGAAGGCCACCCACGGACCCACGGATTCAGATCTACCGCGAAGCGGATCAAAATCAACTAAGACCGAGCCTCCTTCTCAGCCTTGCTGAGAACTTAGGGCGGAGGTCGTGCAGGGGAGGGGGGGGGAGGCCACCCAGACCCGCCAAGCAACCGCGCAGGGCATCCACCCACGGCCGAGCCGCACGAGAGGCCCCGACGGCCTCCAGAGGCCTCGGGTCGGGACAGGCCTGCCCGGGGGCTCAGAGACTCAGATCTACCGCGAAGCGGAGCAAAATCGACGAAGACCGAGCCTCCTTCTCGGCCTCTTGGGCGTGAGAGCTTTGGGCGTGGGGCCTCTGGCTGTTCGGTCAAGGTGTCCACGGCCTGTCTTAGTCGGGAGTTTGCACTCCCTGGCCAGGCCTCCCAACTGCTGCGAGCCGATGCGCCCGCAGGGGGGGGAGGAAGGGAGGGAGGGAGGGAGGGAGGGAGGGAAGGAGAGGGGGAGGAGGGAGGAGGAGGCGGAGGGTGAGGAGGAGGGTGAGGAGGAGGAGGAGGAGGAGGAGGAGGAGCAGGAGGAGGAGGAGGAGGAGGAGGAGGAGGGAGGAAGAGGGGGAGGAGGAGGGAGGGAAGGTGCGGGGAGGGGCGGGTGCCTGGGGCAGGGAGGGGTGCGGCAGCTGCTGGCCCTCGCCGGGCAGCTGGAGGCCTCCGGAGGGCCCCGGGAGAACACTGCCAAGGATGTTTTGTTTGGGGGGGGGAGGAAGGAACGGGGAGGGAAGGAAGGAACGGGGAAGCAAGGAACGGGAGAAACCAACCAGGGGCGGGGGGAAGGAAGGGCCGGGAGAAACCTGCCGGTGGCGGGGGGAGGGTGGGTGCCTGGGGCGGGGAGGGGCAGCGGGTACGTGCGGCAAGAGGTCTTGCCCCGAGAGGTGTGGGAGCACGTGCCTCCCAGATCTTAGGGTGCCCCATGGCTCCTTCGGGTCCTCGGGGGTCATCGGGGGATTGGAACTGCCGCGGGGCAACCGCTGGCAGGCTGATCTCTTGTCCGATCTGCCGAGGAGGAAGAACGAGGAGGAAAGGAGGAGGGAAGAGGAGGACAGAAGGAAGGCGCCCCCAGCGCCTGCTCTGTGCTCCCGAGGTTGATGTGTCTTTCCTGCACGCACCTGCGAACAAGCGGTGAACATGCGCCCGAGAGCGTGCTCAAGAGCGTGCCCGACCAGTGTCTGTGTGCCTGGAAGCGTGCACGATGATGACGGCAATCGTGTGCCGAACATTGCCAAGAACAGGGCCACAGCAGTCTCAGCCCGCAGATATCATCTGTAAACCACCACCGCGCCATCCTGACCCCCAAGAGATTTGTATAGACCTTCCTGGCCTCGGCAATGGCGGCCAACAAAGTATCTCGGGGTCCCGGATGGCCCTGACAAAACATGGTGGCCCAGAATACCACCAGCCCTCTGGGCGTAGATGGTTTACTGAGTGTTGTCTTCTCTCTCTGCCAAAGCTCCCTCCTTTCCCTGTTCAGGGGAGGGGGTTCACCCCTCCTCAGTAACCCCTCCCCTGGGCCTGGGAGGGGGGCGAGCGGTCAGAGCGCCCAAGATGACTCTGAGAGGGCTTCAGAGACCCCAAGATGGCCTCCAAGATGGCTCAAGATGCTCCAGATTTCGTAATAAAAGGGAGGGGGTCTGGACCCTCCAAGACTGGCCACTTCAGACCTCCCCCTGTGGGAGAACCCTCCAAAACATCGTCCCCAGACCCCCCCAGGCCCTCCAAGATAGCCTGGAAGAGACCCCCCCCGAAATGAGACCCCCCTCCCTTTATTACGAAATCTGGAGTAGCCTCCGACATACCTCCGAGGGGCCCTAAGACAACCCCAAGACGGTTCCGAGGGCCCCCCGAGCCGCCCAGGGAAGCCTCCCAGAAGCCACAATCCTCCAAGCACCTATCCAACATCACTATGTGCTGCTGTTTCGTCTTTTCGCTTCCGATGGAAAACCTCGAGAGGGCCCCAAGACGGCCCAAGAGAGCCCCACGAGGGCCCCAAGAGAGCGCCCAAAAGCGCCCCAAGAGGGCCCCAAGACCCCCTTTTTGAGCCTCCGAGGGGGGGGGGCTGAATTTCCGACCCCCGCCTTTTCGAGTGATGAGGCGCAAGATCGCCCCAAGGGGGCCTCCAGGTCACCCACCATTGCAGGGTCTTTTGCAAGGTCTTTGCGGGGCCCCCGCCCCCCCTGGAAAGACCCTGCAAGGACCCTGCAAAGAGAGAGGGGACCCCTCCTTTGCTGGTTATGGAGCCTCGAGCCCCAATGCTCAAAAAAGGAGGTGTTCTACGAATCCTTGATTGGGGCAGCTCGCCTTGCAATTGCCCGTACCGGTCCCGAGAGCAGCACAGATCAGGTGCCCGAGCATGTTTTGAGCCGTAGGGCGACGCAAAATAATTCCATGAGGTTATCGACAAAAAACAGAGCCAGGGCAACAGAGGCATAGGTGCTGCATGATTCAGCACACGTTCCCACCGCGTCTGCGCCCCTATAAAGGGAAATTAGGACACACAAATAAATACACACAAATAAAAATATTCCCCATATTTTCCCATATTTTCTGGGTTTTTGTCTTCCCCCCACTTCCCATATTTTCCCATATTTTCTGAGAAATCGACGATTAATTGTGTCTGTGTGTTTTGCCCCCTCCTGAATAAGTGCTGCATGATGCAGCACACGTTCCCACCGCGTCTGCGCCCGTTGCTACGCTTCCACGGCGGCCCTCTTCCACTGCATGCTTCTACGCTGCCCTCATTCTGGCGACTCCCCTGGCATTTGCTTCTGGATGGGCCGGTGGGGACACATTTTTTCCTCGCGGGCCGACGCGGTAACGCTGTCGCCGAAGGGGAGGTCCGGGGCACGGTCCTGCCTGATTAACTACCGCGCCTCGAGCGAGACGGCCGGGCCAGCACTCAGGGGCGGCTGCCGGCACTGCAGCTGAGGGGGAGCTGCTGGTGGGGACACGCGGAGCGTCAAGAATTTCGAGGCCAATCCAGCCGTAGCGACGAGGGAGAGGTAGCGGTATCGACATCCGTGCCTCGTCCTAGTATTGGTGCCTTCTGCGGATTTGGTCTCGGCCGTCGCAAACGACGCGGCCGAGAATGCCCCGCGCGCGCGTGCTCAGCACAGCCGGCACATACCACAAGCAAGCAAAGCACGTGCGATACGATACGACACGATACAGACATGCATGTGCACATCCTTCGTCGACTCTGAATCCCGTAAGGCGCCCCAGGGAATCAACAAATCTGGGGGGGGGAGGTCACCCGCTGGCAGGCCAGTTTCATATCGGGCGTGCCCACTGTAGAGAGGAGGCGTGCTCGGCGTCTCCAGCACTCGGGGCCGTACGGGCCGTTCGGGCTCTCTTCGGGGCAGGACGCACTTCGGGCGCGGAGTTCCTGCACACATCGTGCTGCGCCAGGGAACGCCGAGTGAGGATCGAAAGAGTTACCTGGCCACGGCGAGCCTCGGCTCTGAGGGGCGGCACCAGAGCGCTCCTGCTTCTGGGCCCAGTAGCCCTGATGTCAGCATCTTGACTGCAGGACCCCTGCTTGAGCGACTGAGGAGAAGATGCCTCACGCGGGAGGACATGGCGACGCTGCGTGGCCGCTCGCGCAGGCCACCGGCAAGGCACAGCGCGCGGAAACGTCCCGGTTGTTGGCCACGCTTGTTGTTTTATGTCGCTCATCTGGCTCGCGCCCCACATCAAGAAATGCTGTCCAAAGTGAGCCGCTCTGGTGTGGAATGTGCCTGGGTTTGGGGTCGCGTACGGAGCTGACCACTGACCACTACGACGAATTGGTGATAGCGCGACGGACGCAAGATCTAAACTGAACACGGCAGTCGATGCACTCAGCTTACGCGAGGGGAGAGTTCATCCATATCCACCGCCTGGGAAACAAGCCTCCCTGAACATCGGAGCGCGATGAACATGGAAATACTTGGCTTCCCCCTGGGGCACGAGCATAGTCAGATCCACCGCCTGCCGAGGTCCCAGAAGGTCGACCCCCCAGGCGGTGGTTGTGGATAAATCCCCGCCTCGGAGCTTAGATCCGACCTCTGGCATGCACAACTTAAGCATCATCATGTGCACCCTCGGCAGCAGGAATTTCGCGAGGTCCACCAGCACAAACGCCCAGGGGTCCCCCTATCTGGTGCCATCCTGGCGCTCAAGGAGCGCCATCCCGCCCGTCGAGCGCTGTCACACCCCGACGAGCATGGCGGGCTCCTCGGAGTTATGGATAAATCCCCGCCTCGGAGCATGCACAGCGTAAGCATCATCATGTGCACCCTCGGCCAACTCTTCGCACGCTGGCGAGAGCCCGACACGGGCCAGCGGCGCGGACTCGGAGGCCTTGGAGCACGTGGGGCACTTCGGCCTGCTCTCGTCTGCGCCAGGCGCAGGAGTTAGTGCAATGACTGCCTGCCAGACCACCCCAACCCAACCCGAAGACCCGAATTTGACCCGAATTCCGGGTTAGGGGGGGTACGGATACCACGTGTTTTTTTCAACGTTCCCCGACCCCCCCCCCACCCACTGGAAATGGAAGGCAAACTGAGGGCTTCGGGTTGGGTTGGGGTGGTTTGGTGGGTGGTGATACAAGGTGGCCGCAGAAGCGAAGTCCCATCTGAAGCCAAATCGCGTGCGAGTCCCGATATATAAAAAACATCAGAAACAAAATGTACCGCTATGCCCCTCTGAAGATGGAAAGGGAAGGCAGCTCGGCTAGGAGGCGGACGGGAGACACGCACACACGTGCGCAGACCGTCGAGAAAGCCGAGAAGGGAATGAAGCAAGCAAATGACTTGTGTGCCTCACTCCCTTCGCAAAGCAGAGCATCGAACGAGACTTGGGTAGTGCCTGAAAGGGGTGGGCGCCAGGGACTCAACGCTGGACGTCGGCATGGCTAATTAGCATCGCTGCTCGCCTTGCTGAGACGCCCCCGCCTAAGAGGCTCGAAAGGGGCATTCCGCACCGCACAGGAGCAATGAGCAATGAGCAATGCGAGGGGAGTTCCAAAGGAATTACTCTGCTCACGCCGAAGCAAGCCTAGAACTCTGCGCGACCCGTCTTATAAAGAGCAAGTTAACCGTGGAATAAAGGGGACACCCCCTCTGGCAGAACCAAAACAACTCCTGACGACGGCGAACCCCAACACGCCGCGCAGACGTTTGCAGGGAACCGTCTAGGGGACGCACCGCAGAGGAGGAGAAAGAGGAATAAGTAACACCTGGCGGACAGGCCCATCTACCTCAGAGGCCGAAGGGAAATGGCGAACAACGGCTCTTTAGTATTTGAACCTCATCTCTCACACAGTTGGGACACCACTGCAACACAACAGTCGTTACATAGTATCGCTAATGTGGGTCTCTCCGCGCTCAAGCATGTACCGTATGAGGTCGATTGACGGGCGCAGTCGGTAATTCCCCATATTCCAAGCACGTTGCTATCATTGTTGGTTGGACCACTCCGCCTCACCTTCGCTTTCACATCCCCCACCTTTACCCATGCGCGGAGCCGCACAAAACAACTCTGATCCGCGCACGCTCCCTCACACTCAGGCTTACCCAGACTCAGAGTCACTCGTGCCCTGGGTGCCACACACACACACACGCACACTCAGGCTCAGACTCACGCAGGATCCGCTCACTCATGCTCAGACCCACGTGCATCCCAAATGCGCAAAGTCAGATTCACTCAAATTCCCACTCGCTCACACCCAGGCTCATACTCAGGCTTACCCACACTCAGACGCACTCATATCTATATTCGGACTCACCCATAACCAGAATACCCTACACTTGGGCTTCCCAGGGGAAAAACGACCCTGGGTGGCGTGTCACATCATTTTTTGATCTGCGAGGCGAGAGCGAATCTCTTCCGCTAAAAGCTAGGCGGGCTACGCACAGCTTTACTTAGGGAGACAGGGCACAAGAAGGCGGGGCCTCAGGCGGCCAGAGCGGGCGGGGCCCGGGGAGCAGGCGGCGCCGAGATGGATGTGCAGGAAGAGGTACGCCATGGACAGGGGCCGAGGGCGAAGACCCGGAAGGCGAAGGAAATGGTGTTGCCGTCAACGCGGGTGGCGTGTCACATCAGAGCCCCAAGATCACCCCCGTGTAAAAATCACACGGCACCTGGGCCTCCCACGGCGGAGGCCGACAAGGGGGCGTGACCACTGGCCCCTGCGCGCCGAGACTGCGGGGACTTGACAGCTCGAACTGCCCTGTGTTACCAGCCTCGAACTTACCCCTGTCCCTAAGATTGACACGCCAAAAGGCGATGACAATCCTAGGGATAGGCCGTCCAAAAAAGAAGGGAGTCCCTAAGATTGGCATCGTGAGGAGGAGATGCCCAGCATAGGGATGGGGATATGCTCCCGGCCGGTAGCTTTGGGCGGGGCAGACGTGTCTCTTCTCAGAGCCTCGAGATCACCGACAAGAAGCAGGCATTGTGCTTCGACCTCCCCGGAGGGAGCCGACCAGGGCCTGTGGACGCGCCCGTTCGTGCCCAGACTGTGGGGACCTCGCGGATCGAATTGCCGCTCTGGCGGGGCAAGCGCATGCAGCTATGGCGACGAGATCTATACATATCCACTGCTCCTGGCCAAGCCCATCCTGGGTCCAGGAGCGGTGTATATGTCCCCCTGGCTAGGCCACGAGGGCGTATGCACCGCTCCCGGGCCCAGGATGGGCCTGGCCAGGAGCAGTGGATATATATATATATATATATATATATATATATATAAAAATCTATAGATCTCGTAGCCCTAGCAGCTCCAGAGCCCCAGGATCACCGCCGCGGTGCAGCAAGCATCCGTACTTGGGCCTCCCAGAGTGGAGCCCGGCCAGGGGTGTACCACGTGCCCGCTCGCGCCCAGATTCAGGTCGGGCGCGTCGCCCCACAGGCGGATCTTGGACGAAACACAATGAAGAGGCCCACAAACACACAAATAAATACGCACAAATAAAACGATTCCCCATATTTTCCCTTATTTTCTGAGTTTCTGTCTTCCCCACCACTTCCCATATTTTCCCATATTTTCCTGGGGGTCGACGATTAATTGTGTCTGTGTGTTTCTTCCCCTCCTGAAACAAGAAAGAATCAAGACATGCTCCCAAAATGCCCAAAAGTATTCCAAAAATCATCCCCAGGCTATTTTTGGACTATTTGTTAAAATTCCTCTTGTAGAGGGACAGGCTCGACTCAAGCCCAGATTTGGGGGGAGGCTCTCAAATCGAATGGCCTATTTGCCGGGGGGAGACGCCTGTCTCTGTGCAGAGCCCCAAGATCACCCGGGTATAGCAGGCATGGCAGCTGAGCCTCCCAAGGGGGGAGCCGACCAGTGGTGTCTCACGAGCCCTCTCGCGCCCAGATTGTGAAGGCCTCTCAATTAGAATCACAGATTTGGCGAGGTACACAGGTCTCTTTTTCAAATCTCCAAGACCATCGCGATGCACCAAGCATTGGGCCTGTCATCCTGGGAGCTGGCCAGGGGTGCTTCATGCACACGTTCGCGCCCAAAGTGTGGGGATCTCCTAGGAGCTCAATCGCAAGATCCCCTCACGGGTGTCTGGACTTCCTCATACCCCGATCCGATCACATCCGAAGCAACACATACCCAGAGTTATCCCGCCGTATGTATTGAGGATCACTCGCACCCAGACCCATTAATATTCAGGCGCCCATGCGCAAACTCACTCATACCCAGTCGCTCGTGAACAGACTCGCTCCTATTCAGACTCACGTGCACTCGATAACTCAGAATACAACCCGCTAGAGGTAGGATGCTCATCGATTACTAGAACCATACATAACATACACCGCGCGGAGTTATATCTGAAAAATATGGGGGAACGCTTCACATCGAACACTTTGTTGTCCACGGGGCTGGCTGCCGAGCGGTTGACTGACTGTCTGATGACTGACTGCTGACCGACTGAGTCACCAAGGCTGCTCGGTGTCAAGTCTATCTGCGGTGCTTGGCAACTTCTACTGAGGGTTGGAGGGTGAAAGGTGTTCCAATTGCAGCTGTATCAATGGCAGTGGGATCCGGCAACTGTGCCAGAGTGTGCAAGAATATGTATTCGGCAATTTCTGCCCAGGGGGGGAGATTCCGCGGATGTTTCTCATCAGCGGCTGGGGGATATTGCAACATCACCTGCGTAAGTTAGCACACTCGGTTGCCAAATTCAACACGGGAAGTGACATGACTTCAGTGGCAACTTCAACCGTGGAGGGATCTGGCAGTCTGGACCAGTGGGGATGATAAAGAGGCCACGTCTAACCGAATGGTGATCTATGTCGGCTGCGATTCGATCAGTCCTGGATCAGTGGAAAGAACACATTCAGTTACGCGGAGGATGATTGTGTTGCATGATTGGCCGAGAGCGAAAACAATTCGATCCATGGCGGGGGGATTTGGCAACTTGGCCGGGGGAGACGTTGGATTGAGACGAAACCATATCACGGTGGCAAGACTACCCCTTGGTGTGGGATGTTGCATTGCTGGCGATCCTGGTCGTGGGGTGAGCATGCAAAGTTTAGCGAGGAACTCTGGTCAGCAATCGTAGCCGACCAGTGAAGCTAGAACGTTGTATTACGTTGCATCCCCTGATGGCAAGTAATCCACGAGTGGGGAAGATACTTGAACGGCAGTTTGGCCAGAGGAGTGCAGAGATTCCAGCGACAATGTGGTTGGTCCTGCGAGCAAGGCACGGCGGTTCAGTCAGGGGGGGCTTGTGGTTGGCAGCTTTAGGCGAGGGGTGAAGACAACTCGATTGCACAATTACCCGACGAAGGGGGCCTGGCAACGTTCGCCAGGGTGCCGGGGATGCTTGGCCGGCACCTGCAACAGGGGGCAAGCGATATTCCTGGCCATCGCTCGGACGTCCATTCCCTGTGCTATTTTCGGTTTCGTGCGTGGTTTTTCGCAGGATGATCCAGGATGCTCCTCAATGATCCCCGCCGAGGACAAGCGCACACGTCCGAGCGATACCAAGATTCCAGTAGCAGTTTGGGCCGTTGGTGGGAGACAGGACGTGCCGCTGCGCCTGCTGGAGATCGTGCTCGCGCCAAAACGTTCGGGCTTTGGTTGGGGGCCAAGCGGCCAGCTGTCCGGGGATAACAATCTCCCGGGGGGGGGGGCGGGGCACTTCCTGGGATCACATCGGGTGCCAATGGCCTGCGTGTGCGTCGCACCCGTTTGGCATCGACTCGGGTCCTACAGGCGTCCCCTGGGACTCCAGGAAGTTCAGGAGTCCTGGGTGCGTCCTGGACGGAGGCATAGGGGATGGTTCATGGCGCCGTCAGTTGCCTATTTTCAAAGCCCTCGAGGCCGTCTAGGGGCCGTCTCAATGCCATGGGCCCCCGGGGTCCCTGTCGTGTACGAGATGACTCGGGCCGAGCGAGAGCCGTGTGAAATACCACGCGCCGTCGCTCTTTCTTTTCCGATGGCGTTGCTCCACGGCCTAAGTGACGACCAAGTTGATGGAAGCTCAGGGCCACGGACACGTCACCAGGGATGGCTACCACGCCACACGGCGGCTGCACTCAGAAGTAGTCCGTCCCGAAAACTTCCTTGTCGAACGCGCGCTTCTTGGCGTTCCTGCTCCTGACGACGGGATCCTCGGCCCCGGGGACCAGCACCGGACGGTCCAGGCGCTCCGCATACGGCGGCTCGAGCACCGCACGCTGCGACGGCGTCAGTCCTTCGAGCATCTCCTTCGGCCACTGCGGGGAGTAGGTCCGCCCGTAGCAGGACGTGGCCGGGGCGAAGCGGTAGAGGGCCACGCGGCGCTCGTGCTCTGCCCTCCACGGCTGCGCGCCGTGCACGGTGGCCTCGGAGAAGAAGACGACGTCCCCTGGGCGCGTGACAGGCTGATAGAGGTGCTCCTGGAAGTCGTCCCCGTTCATGAAGGCTTCTGGCACGCCGAAGTTCATCTTGTGCGAGCCTCGCACGACGATGAAGCCGCCGTCTCCCGCGGCGTGTGGCGACAGCTGCACGGACATCGCCAACAGCGAGTTGAAGAACTGCCCACCCACACAGCGGTACTGCAGCGTGGGGTTGAACCTGCCCGCTGACGTCACCGGGCCGCCGTGCAGCTTGAACCCCTCGCTGCCCTTGCTCTGCAGGATGACCATCGGCAGGTGGTCCATCCGGTACCCCTCGCCGCAGAGCTCGTTCAGGTACGGCACCAGGCGGGGGTGGGCCAGCCAGGAGCGGAAGGGGTCGCTGTGGGGCGGCGGCCAGCCCAGCATGCCTCTGGCCATCGCTCGGACGTCCATTTCCTGTGTTTTTGTCGGTTTCGTGCGTGGCTTTTTCGCGAAATGATCAAGGATGCTCCTCGATGGTCCTCGCCGGAAGAAAAATGCACACGTCCGAGCCATGCCAAGGCCTCCGAGGTCGCGCCGCCCGCTCTCGCCGTCCCCGGCCAGCGCGGAGCCCGCGCGGGCGTTGCGCAGCTCTGGGTCGCGCCTCTCCCGGATGTCCGCCGCGTGGGCGTCGATGGCCGCGTTCGCCGCGGCCACCTCTCGAGGAGACGCAGTGCAGTACAGACGCGGCCGCCAGGAACCCTCGCAGGAAGTTGCCAGCCTCGAACGTATTCCTATCCCTAAGATCGACACGCCGACAGGCGATGACAATCTTAGGGATTCGCCCTCAAAAAATAAGGGAATGCCTAATATCGGCATCGTGATGAGGAGATGCCCAGCATACAGGGATATGTTCCAGGCTGGTAAGGAAGCCCAGCTCTGAAGACCCGCGCGAGGGGTGCGACTGGGGGGAGGCCCAGGGCACCCTGAATGCAGCAGCTTCTTCAACGGCCGCGGGAAGTCAGCGCGCAGCGCGAGGAGCGAGGAAACCCAGGGTACCCTGATGAAAAGCGCATGGTTTCTTGATCCGCGCCCCTACTGCACTCGGGTTCGGGGGACTCGGGTTGGCCTGACGGGGCCATCATGCAAATGACGAGGCCCAGTCTGAAATTTGACGCCAACTCCCGCTGCAAACATCCCACGAAAACAGGACCGCCAAAATCCAGGGCGCGCTCGTCAAAAGGCGTTGGCAAACCCGAGTTCTGGCGTACTCGAGTCTTACGTGTCCCCGAACCTCTTCTGGTGACAGCACGCCCCGCACCACCAGGAAGCCGTTGAGATCGAAGAAGAACTTCTCCGAAGCAGTCATGCCAGCGCCGCCATTTACTGGGGGAGCACGAATGATGCCGGCACTGCTACTCCGCGACCTCTCCATGGGTGCGTTCGGACCAGGACTCTAGAGCGATTCCGGTCGTCGCGATGCGAGGCACCCCCCAAGAGAGATATCGTGATCGGTACGTTTTGCTCCTCAGCATCTCTTCGAGGAAGAAGGGGCCCTCGAAAAACACGGATTCGGGTCCCTTCGTGGATTTACTGACCCGGGTCAACCCAAATCAGAGTCAGCCAGGCTTTGCAGGATCCTGCTAGATCCTTCAGGATCCTGCACGCAAGCCCGCACCCCCAGCTCTGCAGGATCGTGCAGAATCCGGCGCTCTGGCCGACCCCCGCTTGCATGGACCCCCGTCTCGAGGCTCCCGAACCCCAGGGCGTTGACTGGGACCGGCTCTGCGTCCTGAGTCGCCTCTCGGCGGCCAGGGGGCCCGGAGAGGGGGCCCCGGGAGGCCGAAAACGGGGAGAAACCTCGGGACACCCCTCCCGCAGGACACCCCTGGGCCCGAGGACATCTCTTGGCTTGAGTGAGCTTCGGAGCAGGACTCCTGCTCCGAAGCTCCCTGCTGCAGGAGCAGGAGCGCAGGGTCCTGCGCCTCGTCGCCGGGTCTGGGCTCCTGCAAGCAGGAGCCCAGACCCGGCGACGAGGAGCCACTCCCAGAGGCCCACAGAGAAGCAGCACGCGGCTGCGTTACCTCGACCGATGCCCCCACCCCCCCCCCCGGGAGCGCGAGGCGGGACACCCGGGGATGCGGCCGCGCCACGCGGTCGTCAGTCGTCGCAGACGCGAGGCGGGACGCCCAGGGAGCACCAGGAGCCCCCCGGGGGCCTGGCGGCCGCGGTGCGCAGGGCGTGCGAGGGCGGGTCGGGGGCTCCTTCCGGAGCATCTTCGTAATTAGGGTGGAGGGCTCCGGGTGAAATCCATATGGGATTCTGCACCTCGGCAATCAATCCGTCTTGTGATTCGCCTTTTGAAGGTTCAAGCCTCGAGGACCCATCGAAACGGCATTTCAGACTTCGCCACTTGCCCTCCACCCAGAGAACATGCTCGGTCCTTTCTCCAGATCGAACGATCGAACAACGCCAACCTTTCGGATGGGGAGCGAAAGAACGACCTCAAGACCGCGGTGGGCCCAGGAGGCGGCAGGGCTGTTTGTTTGGCAGCTTCAAAACACTATATGATTACACCACGGAAGCGATGAGGATATGTGAGTCGATGCCTACACTATGCAAAAAACGGCCCCCTGAAACAGGAGGGAAAACTCCGGGATTGGAAGTGGAACCGGACAAAAACAGACGGCGACGGAACCCAGAAAAACGGCGCCGGAACCGGCAGAGCAGACACGACGAGCGAAAGCGGTGAAACCAAAAACGGCCCCGTCGCTTGAGGACCCCTCCTCTCCGTGGCGGCTCGCTCCTTCGGGGGCGCGCAAGCATGGATCGGGGGAGGCGCCCTCCCCAAAGTGCGGCCGATGCCGCCTCGCTCGGCGGCGGGCGAATCCGCGATCCCCCGTGGCAGCGGGGCCCGCGTCGCTCATCCACGCCCCCTCGAGCCATGCTTGCGACCGCCCGAGAGCTGCAAGCCCCTTCTCTCTCTTGAGCAGGGACCGACCGTCCCGGCACTCCTATAGTCCTACCACGAAATGCTCTTAGAACCCAGGAGTGTTCTAAGGACAAAAACAAGGTTCTTAGAACATCAACCCGATGCGTTAAAGCAAGACAGACTCCGCCAGACATGTTCTAAGAACACTTCGCGGGAACCACAAGAGGTTCTTGGAACATTGCTTGGTGGGGCTATAGGCACGCCAGGACGCCTCGCCACTGCGGGCGGCTCGGTGAGGGGGCAGGTGAGGGTGAGGAGGAGGAGGAGGAGGAGGAGGAGGAGGAGGAGGAGAGGAGGAGGAGGGAGGGAGGGGAGGAGGAGGAGGAGAGGAGGAGGAGGGGCGCGGGAGGGAGGAGCTCGGGCCGCCGCCATCCCCCGGGCGGACGGCCGCCCCCCCCGTGCGGCCCCGGCAGCGCCCGGCGGCCGGCCGCCGCCGGCCGCCGCGGGGGGGCGCCTCGCCGCGGCGGGCCGCGGGCCGCCCGCGAGGGCGCGCCGGGGCGCGAGGAGCGCGGGCGCGGCGGCGGCCACCACCGCCAGCCGGGTGCCGCCAGGAGAGGCCCTGGCCCCAAAACGCCAGGAGGGCGCCCACCACACTTGATGCGGGATGACGATTGATAAAAGATGGGAGACAACGATTTAAACATAGTCTTCTGCTATTTCTGCACAGCTTTCTGACTGGAGGAGAGCGATGAACAAATTGTTTTCCCGCCCGCGGCCGGTTTTCTCTAATCGCCATCCCGGGCGCCGCCGCGTGAACACGACCCCCGGTCATTTATCAATCGTCATCCTCCATTACACTTGTAGGTGGAGAGCCCAGGGCTCGCTACAGGGATTGGATTCCTTCCCCGAACGACCCAAACTCCTCCCAAACCCGCCCGAAACCTCCGAAGAGCCTCTCGGAACCCTTCCGGGAGGGTTCTCGCAGGGTTTCGGTTGAGAGGGAACCAGTCCCTAGTGGGCCCTGGACTTTCGAACACTACAGCGCCGAGACAGGGCCACATGCGCATGGTCTGGCCCGCATCGGTGTATGCGTATAGCTGGAGCCCTCCGAACCCAGGCCCCTTCGCGTCGCGGCAAGAAAGATCACGGCGGCGGGTTTTGGCAACGGACGTTGGCCTCTGGGAGGGGCCCTTGCGGGGTCCTGGGGCGGGGGCTGTCAAGAGAGGACGGCTTAGGACGAGACAGCGGTCCAGTGGAAGGGGGGCCCACGTTGCGGAACAGCATCTGCGCTGGCTGTGACCCCAGCTTTCCCACGGACGCCCAGATGACCTGCAGGCCCCCCTCCCCCGTTGCCTGCGCGAAGGCCCACGGAGGGTCCAAACATAGCGCCGGCCGTTGGAGGCCTCCCAAGTGGGGTCCTTGCGAATGGAGTCGGTGGGTCGCACCACATCGCCGATGCATCGCCGATGCATCGGCGATGCGTCGGCGACGTCAGCGATGCGTCGCAACCGTCGGCGTGGAGAAAACCGGGCTCTACATCGAGCCGCATCCCCGATACATCGGCGATGCGGCGCGATCCACCGACCCATCTCGTTTTAGGTCGGCATGTCCTCCTACAGGCGGATTTGGGAGGAAGGAAAATTAAAAATAGTCAAACATGCAAACAATAGTCAAAAAGAGAAGAAACATCGTCTCCATACGATTGTTTGACTATTTTGGACTTTCCCCCCCTGTAGAGGGACACGCCCGACTTAAATCTAGTTCGACCCAATCTGGGAGGCCTGGACCAGCCCAGCTCCCAGCGCGTCGCGGAACAGAAAACACAGCGGCAAGTTGCTTCTCGGCCTTCAGCCCCAGGGGGGCCCTTGCCGAGCCGTGGGGCCGTTAAAGGACGGCTCGGAATCAAGAAGCGGTCCCGGGCAATGAGGTCGAGACCTCGCAGGGCCTGAGAGTGTGACCCCAGTTCTCCCAGGGACGCCCAGGTGACCTCCAAGCACCCCGCGCGAGGACCAAAGGAGGGTCCCCAAATAGCGCGGCGAAACAGCTCTGTCCCCACTTCGAAATACGACGCCCACATCCTCAGTGGCGCGCGCCTCACGGCAACTGCAGAGACATCGAGCACTGTGAAAGTATGAGCCTGCGGCGGGAAAGCATCCACGTAGACACCCGACATCAGACGAGGACGCGCTGTGAACGCCCAGCGGCCGAAACGGCAGTGCTCGTGACAACGCGGTCGGATCGGTCCCGAGCAATACGCACGGAGAGCCCAACAAGAGCGCGAACAAACCGGTGGCACCCTGGGCCAGGGCCACCTCTGCCGGCTTCCGGGCCAGGCAGGCCCCGGAGGCACTCCGCGAGGCTCGGCGCCGCGGGCGGAGCATACGCACCCACGCCAAAAAAGGAAAACTGCTGCGGACACGCATCGGGGCGTCTGCTGCTCAGAGCTTCGCGCGCGCGCGGCTGGACCCTGCCCGCGGAGCTGACGCACCGACATCGTCAAGATCGACGACAAGGAGCGGCAGGCCGTCGTTCGGCCGCATCGGGGGGAGGGGGAATCCGCCTCCACGAGACAGCCCAAATGTGGCCCCAAGAGTCGGCAATCCGTACTGATCCACTGAACTCCGCCACCAGGCCAACCCTCCCAGCACGTTGTCGAATGATGTGCTAATCGTGTGCTTCCTGGCTGTGAGGGCTCAACTCTGCAGGGGAGAGCCCTCATCGTACCCCATGCTCCCTTTGACCTCCCTACCGTCGTCCAGGGAGCCAGCACGAGAAAAGGGACAAACAGATTGCCCAAGATTCCGCCAAGACTGACCCAAGCAGCCCCCTATCAAGGCCCCAAGAGGCTTCCGTACAGCCCTCCCGGGCGCCACCGACGTGCCGACACGTGCATAAACCACCGTTCCCGTACTCCAGATTTCGAAATAAAGGGAGGGGAGTCTCCTTTCGGGGGGGGTCGCTTCCAGGCTATCTGGGAGGGCCTGGGGGGGTCTAGGGACGATGTTTTGGAGGGTTCTCCCAGGGGGGGGGTCTGAAATGGCTTGTCTTGGAGGGTCCAGACCCCCTCCCTTTTATTAAGAGATCTGGAGTACACTCGTTCCGCCCTGGGATACGAGCACGCGGCTCACGCACGGCCAGAAGACGGCCCAAAGACTCTCGGACGGCCCGGCAACGCCCCAAGGCGGTCCCAGGCAAGGCCCGACGCGGCCCGAAGATCGGGCCCCCAGAGGCATCCGAGGACGCTCCCCAAGAGGCTCCGAATGGCCTCTCGAATCCAGAAGTCAACGGGCGAAGAACGGTATAAAATAAACTTCTCCGCCGTCGGGGACACCTACCCCAGGGCGGCTGGAAAGTTTAGACCCTTACGGTGGCACCGTAGGGGTATAAACTTTCCAGCCGCCCAGGGGCAGGTGTCCCCGACGGCGAAAAAGTTATGTTATACCGTTCTTCGCTCGCTGAAGAAGGGGGAGGCCCAATGCGGGAGCAAGGGAATTGGGGGACGAAGAAGACGTGGGAGCACTTCGACACATGAAACAGTCCAAACTTGAAGAGATGTCAGACATGCCATGTCAAACCATTGTGCCTTTGAGGGCTCGAATGTCCCAAATCTTGAAACATGTCAGCATCGGGTGGGTGACCGTGCGAACGTGTACAATCAGCATTTGGGGTCCTCTGCAAACTTGCAATCGATGAGAAGTCTGATTGTACAAAATTCAAGCCCGAACCGGCACATCAAATTGCCAAAACCTACCTTCAACTATTCACGCTTCCGCTTCACGCTTCTGAGACTGCCGAACTTGAATGCATGTGTGAATGCCCGATGTACACACAAGACCGCATTGGCGCGTCGCGCCGTGTGCATTGCTCCTCAAATAGTCCAACGTGCAGAAGATCACGTCCACGAAGTGGCAGTGCATGGGACTCTCAAGTGTGGCAGCAGACTGGCAGCTAACGGCCGAATCCAAGTTACGCAGCACTGCACAAATAATTGGCACTGCGAAGATCGGATTCCCCTGGCTTGGCGGGGTCCCCCAAAGGCTGGCAGAGAAATGGACCGAGGGTTTACGAAAAGGCGATTATGCAAATGCTTTGATTGAACAAGGTGGGTCTCAGAACGCCCAGGCCCCAAACGGCCCCAGGGGCCCCTCGAACTACTGCCACAGGCAACGTGGGCGTTGAGCCACCCCGAGATGGATCTCTTCTCCTACACGGTGGGATGCGCTCGAGAATCGGCCGCTGGTCCCTCTTGAGAAACCACCCTGGTAGTTCTCTCGAGCCACACTCGGCTCTGGCGACGATGAAAGGAAGCGTGAGGGGGGGCAGCTCAGGGGGGCGAAGCCTCGAGCTGGATGAAGGGGAACTGGGACACACAAATGAATACACACAAATTCCCAGATGCCCTACATATTTTTGTTACCCATATCTTCTGGGTGTTTGTCCTCCCCCCCACTTCCCACATTTTCCCATACTTTCTGGGGAATCGACAATTAATTGCGTCTGTGTGTGTGTTGTGTGTTGTGTGTTGTGTGTTGTGAGTTGTGTGTTGTGTGTTGTGTGTTGTGTGTTGTGTGTTGTGTGTTGTGTGTTGTGTGTTGTGTGTTGTGGTGTGTGTGTGTGTGCGTGTGCGTGTGCGTGCGTGTGTGTGTGTGTGTCTGTGTGTGTGTGTGTGTGTGTGTGCGCGTGCGTGCGTGCGTGCGTGTGTTGTGTGTGTTGTGTGTGTTGTGTGTGTGTGTGCGTGTGTGTGTGTGTGTGTGCGTGTGTGTGTGTGTGTCGGGCCATCGAGGGCGCACGTCCAGCAACTGACCGCGGC
This sequence comes from Prorocentrum cordatum, assembly GCA_963575745.1. Taxonomy (NCBI): domain Eukaryota; class Dinophyceae; order Prorocentrales; family Prorocentraceae; genus Prorocentrum; species Prorocentrum cordatum. Next base: position 67,939 of record CAUYUJ010000639.1, read on the forward strand.
CTGTACCAGCGGGGGCCCACATGGGCCGCTTAGGGGCCTCAGGGCAAAACCTGAATGCACCAGCGCAGGCAATCCCCGAAAGCTTACCGAAAGCGAAAGCCCCAGAAGCAAAGGCACATCGGCCCCTGCCCTCCAAAGGTTTCAGAGCGGACCCCAGGAAACCCCGAGGCTCCACGACGCAGCAGCCCAGAGGCCAGCATGCAGGGTCAGGCACTTCGGCCCAAACCCTGACCAAGTGAAAAACAGTTCACAACCTGAAGCAAACGATCAGAAGCTCACCCAAGCCGAGCCTCAATCAGAAGAGCAGGACGGCCGATCCCCACCTGAACGACCCCCGCCTGCTCGTCATGCCTCAGGCCACCACGGCACACCAAAGGCCTCAGCATCAGGTGTCGCCATCGGCCAGCTTGCGGAAGCAGCGCCAATCCTGCTTCGACAGCGCTGCCCCGCCAACGCTGGAGCCGCCGATGCGGGTCAGGCGAGGCACGTCCCAGACGACACTCGCCACGGCGTCCTGCATGTCGAGCTCGCCCCCCACGCCTCTGACCCCAATGGGCACGTGACGAACCTGACGGAGGGGAACGAACGGCTTGATGACCTCGACGCGATCCCCGACCTTCGGGGCCGCCGCAGCACGGCGCGCCAGGCGCGCCTGCTGCTTGGTCTTGCTCCGCGCCGCGGGCGACGCACAGAAGACGGCGACGTGGTCGCCCTGCTTCTCCGCCTGCGCGTCGTGGAAGACGAGGTCCGCTTCCTCACCCTCCTGCTCCGCCACGTCAGCCAAGTGGACGTCCAGAGCGCCGAAAGCGCCATTGAAGTCCATGCCGCCGTCGTTCACCATCAGCTGGGCCACCTCCACGGTCTCCCGCACCTCCTCCTCCTCCGACTCCTGGCCGACGACGTCGCGAGGGGAGGTGGGGAAGGAGGGGCCCTCGGAGAGGTCCAACGCGTGGTCGATGTCCTGGAACTCCTCGCCCTCCGCGTCTGCTGGAACGAGGGTCGGCTCCATCGCCACGTCCGCCTCCGCGACGTCGCACTTGGGGTCGCCGACGCTGGAGCCCACCAGGTTCTCCAGGGCCGCCGCATAGCGTCCCCTCACGTCCTCGAACGCCAAGGCGAGCCTGTCGCGCTCCTCCGCGCGGTCCTGGAGGCGGCCCTCCGCCTCTGCGAGCGCCAGGGCGAGCCTGTCGCGCTCCTCGGCGCGGGCCTGGGCACGGTCCTCGGCCTCCGCGATCGCCGCGCTCGCCTCCGCGGCGGCGCCGGCGGCAGCCTCAAGCTGTGTATGGGGTTGAAGTACAAGAGTACAGAACCCCTGATCCGTTGGTAGAGAGATGGAGGGATAGATGGATATCTTTCCCTCCCAAGCGATCAAGGTACGATCGCTCCAACTCAGTACCTGAGCCCAAACGGCCAGGTGCGGGAGAGGTAAGGATAAGGAGTATATATGAGGGTATTACACGGGTTCCATACACACCCCCCGTCCCGAATCCCGCCCGTGAAGGCAGGACTCGGGATCAGGAGGATGGAATCCGTAACCTCAGAACTCCTTTACCTTAAGTCTGAAAAGGCAGCTGGGCTAAAAGTCAGCGAAGCCACAGCTGCAAAGTGAGGTAAGAAGAGATACCTTGGGTCTCTTTTTCCTCTCCAGGCGGTCTTTGCCGCCCCCTCGGTGCGCCCCCCAAAACGCTTCGGCACTCGAGGGAGGAGAGGAATGAGACAAAGGTAGGCGGAGAAAGAAGATCAGAGCACCAAGGCAACGTAAACCGCCTCGCAAGATTTGCAAGGCAGGTGTTGCCACCAGCTATCAGATTATTCTCGACGCAATATTGTTAAATTGTTAAAATATGCATGCTAAGATCGTGTTGACGAACACAATCTTGAAATCAAACACAAGTCTGCCTAAAAGCGAATGTATGCCAAGATCGTGTTGACGAACACAATCTTGAAAGAAATGCAAATCTGCGTTAAAGCAAGTACCTGGCCAGGAGAAAATGTCGTGTTGATGAACACGAAAATGATGTATAAAATCTGTTTGGCGACTCCCGTTGGCGTTGCTCCTTAGGAGGCTGCCTCGGTGATCGCAAAAGATATCTATATGTGTGTATGGCCACTTGTGTGAAAGATTGAAGTGGCCTAAAAGAATGTATTAGCCACCGCTCAAGGCGAACTTTGATGAACGGAAGTTCTGCACTTGAGCAGTGGGCCTTGCGGCCGACTCACTACGCGTCGCCGTCCTTGTAGAACCTGCGGTCCCACACCCTCTGGCCGTTGTACGTCACATAGCTTGTCGTAAACGTTTCCCAAGTGGTCCTCGGGATCCAGTTGCGGAACCAATCGTTGTACGTGATATCCTGGATGTACACATACTCGTCGTTGTTGATCGCAATGTAGATCCAACATTTGATGTAATAACTCCAGTATCGAAGACCCCAATCGCTGTCCTCGAGATTGTGGCGCCAGTAAGCAGCGTAATCAGATGTACGTGCTCTCTTGGCGCGCGGCATCGCGGGCATGTAGTCCTCTGCGCCTGAGGCGCTGGATGCAGCGGCGTCGCCAGGAGCAGGGCGCGGCGGCGGCCGCGGCGGCGGCCGCGGCTCCATGGCGTCATCGGACTGTTGGGAGTGTGTATCTGGATCGGTTCTCATCCCTGTACTACCCCCCCTCTGGTCAGTGTGTGACGGATCGAGGGAGCCTATCAGCTCGTTGGCAATCGCGGCAAGCTTGCGCTGGGTGAACTGTTCACGGGTTCCGTCCCCTCGAGGGAGAGAAACCGTAATCAGTCCGCGCGCCTGCCGCGTCTGCCTGTCAATGCGCCCCTCGTTCAGCCACCACTTTCTCCGACCAGCCTGTCCTGTCCTAATACTGACGTCAAGGATGTCCCACGCGTCGCGCATGTCCTCGACTCTCCAGGGCTTCTTGCCGACATTCACGCGGGCCCCTGTCATCTGATGATGGAATCTGAGGTCGTTGAGAAAGCGTTGAATGAGATTGGCGTATGGGTAGTACAGAGGTCGGTCGTCCTCGGATTCGCCCATTAATCTGCATTCGTGTGCAGGCGGGCTACCGGCTTCGACCCACTTCTGATACCTCTTCTTGGACGTATTGGCCAATCTCCGCAACTGATCTTTCTCTGTGCCTATGGGGGATCGCGCACCCGTCATAATGACATGTGCGCCATCCTTCATGTATCTCGCGACCTGGTCCTCGGACAACGTCGTCTTGATCCAGTTCGTCAACTTCTGGAGGTACGCGAGGTCACTCTGTGTGGCGGTGCTCTTACCTGTGGCGCCTACGGCCACAGTGTATTGCCAACATATATCACAGAGTGTGCCGTCACCTGTGACGATACCGAGGGACAGATCTCGACCGCAATTGTTACAGAGCGGTATGGGATGCAAGATCGTCTCGGGGGCCCCTGCCGAAGTCAGGTGATCGCGGGATCCCCAGCGGGTGTCCTGACCGCGAGCGAGGCTCTGACCGATCTGATTGATCGCCTCACGATTGATCTCGGTGTTTGGTCTGGAAGCGATCGATCTGCTTAAACCCTCGATCTCGATCCGAGACAACCTTTCCCCTGGCAGTCCTTTGTACTCTATCTTGACGTTGTCTGTATTCTCAGTACCGCCATGGCATACGTTCTCCTCACGAAGACGTCGAGCCTGCTTCTGCAAGGTGGCCTCGTTGTCGCCCCCCTCGCGCTTGAGTCCCGTCTGCTCGGCTATGATACGTACCATAGTCTCCTGATCGGGAACTGCAGACGCAACGCTGCCTGGGTCCTGGGGAATATCCTGCTCGGCGCCTTCCTCTCGAGGCGCAGCAAGTGTTTCCACCAGCTCTTCCCACGCGGGAAACTCTGGATCACCGTATGTCGCAGTACAATTTTTGTATAGGTTACGCAATGCCTGAAGTGCAGGATGGTTGTCATGGATGACTTCCTTGGCGAAATCTGGTAGCTCCACAATACTATCTTTCAAGATGTTCTGGTATACTTTGGAAATCCATTGAAAGATGCCAGTGGTCGACTCCTCGATAGTCTCTGGGTCGAGGTAGTGTACCAACTTTTTGAAGAAGTGATCTGCACCACAATTGGGTAAGTCATGCGCCCACTTGTGGGTATGATTGTAGTTCAAATGATATGACTCCGCGTTCCATGCTTTCGATCCAAATCGAATTTCAAATTGCAAATGTGACTGAATTTTGCCCATTACGATTCTGTCTGCGCCACTGTGTATTTCAATGATCTGCCTCATCTTGATCATAGGCGAATCCACCAATAACGCCGATGTCCAACAATACACGCGGCAATCATCAGACTGTCTAATCCATCTTGAATCCTCGTCGGGGTCGTAGTCTGGATGATCAAGGAAATTCGATGGCGGATCAATGATGTTATCGAGGATGCTTGCCTCGATCTGCTCTTCTGCTTGGATGTCTGCCGAGAGGTCTGCCCTCAGGTTGTCGTTCGCAGCTTTCTCATCTGCAGTAAGAACGATATTTGATATGTCCACGATTACGGTGATCAGTGGATCATGCGATGATGCTGTACCCTGTCGAGGAATGTCGCCCGTCTGAGCGTTGTCCTCGGCAGGTGTGGCCACCAGCTCGTCTGGATCAGGTGTCCGTGGAGCGGGCCTTCTTGGTGGTGTACGCGGAATACGTGGTCTATGGATGCTAGGCATTCCAAGGTATGGTAAGCTGCCGCTAACCTTGTGCTGCAGTATCTCCTCGCTGCAAGATGTCGGGCCTTTCAGGGCAGTCTCCATCCACGTTGGATCGATGGCATGTTCTTCGATACGAATCGGCAATGCAAATACAACGCCCTTGAGGGGCATGCTTTTGTCATTATACCAGATATTTACCCATCGTAAACCGTAGTTGAGAATAGGTACTTGTACCGCAAAGAACTTGTCGAAGATGCCGAAATGGATGATTGGACCATATATGTGTCCCTTGGACAAGGCAATCTTGGTATTGTGATTGCCTTTGGGCCAATGGTTGTCGTAGTGGAAGCATTTGGTAGAACCCCAATTCTTAATGACAATGAAGTCGCCCATTCGAACATCGTTAAATGCAGGACGACGATCCCAATCTTTTTGCATGATCTTTGCTGTGATTGGTCGAAGAGCTTCACGACAATGTGATAATGCAATCAACCATTCTTTATCATCTGCTTTGTGATTGGTCTCCTGGATCATAGCACGTACTATTTGCTCGTCCAAGGCGTCCTCTGCGGATGTACGGCCAGCAGGGGTTTCCCCCGGCCTGGCCGAGGGTGCTGATGCTGGCGTCATCCTTGGAGGCTCCATGTCTTGGTCGGGGTCGATAGGTGCCAATCCAGGTGGATCGTCAATAAGTTCTCCAGGAAGGCAGGCGCAAATCTCGTACTTGCTCAATGGCTCTCTGGCTGCCAATGGCGGGTAGTTCCATGGGTCGCCGTCTGGCCACAGCTGCTGGCCATGCATGTGGTGTGGTTTGAGGCGGCGAATTGCAATAATTGCCGCAGCGGGTACCACGTCCTCAGTCATGATAGCGCCCTGAGCACCCAACCAAAATCTGCAACCTGCTTTTGTGGCGATCTCCATGTTGATCACCAGCTCGACTTCGTTCTTGTAGCTGTTGAACTTGTACGATTCCACTGAAGTATGTGGGTTCTTTTGAACGTTGTTCAAATATGTGCTAGAACTGAAGAATGCCTCAGATCGCTGCGATGGTTTATAAGTTCTGTCTCTCTGAGAGTGTGGTTCAACATATCCAGGAATGATCCCTGTCTTCAGTATGTTCTTCCAGGCGCGGGATGCTGTTCCATGATGGAGATATTTGATATCTGTCCACTGTAAGCTCTCCCATCCCATGTTCCATGGCTTTGAAGATGGGTTGACACAACTGTGACCACCGACGCACCGAATAGCAATAACGCTGTTCCAGTCAAAAGTGCTGGGGTCACCTCCGTCAGGAATCGGCTTGGCGTATATCTCGATTCTGTTTTTCTGCGGGTCAATATGCTTCTGGAACGCACGAATAATGAATATCGGATAGTAGTCGTTCCAATCGGTGTATCCATCATTTTCACCGTCTTTCTTGAAATGTGCCACTGCCGCTTCCATGGATGGTCCATTGTGTCTTTCTTTGCGATCTCGGAATTTCCATTCAACCATTTCTTTAAATGATTTCCAATTGCTTGGAATCTTCCAATCATTCTTTGTTGTTCTATCCCAGATATTAATACGTCTGTCATGAAATTGGTGGATCCAAAACTTTTTGTAGTGAATCTCATGGCGTAACATAGTCGTGATGTCTTTGCTCATGTATTTGTTTGTTCCCAGCCATTCTTCATCAATTAGCTCAGGACCATAACGTACATCGTCGTAATGTGGTAATGGTATCCATTTCCATTCTGGGAAACAACCAGATTGTGCAATGTCAGGCGCATGAGCAATTACACTATCATCATGCAGTAGCTGCTCGTACCACTCTCGGTCTTCGATGCAGGCAAATCCATTGGTCGCTTTCGTGCCCCGCAACATTGGGCACATGTATGGATGTTCATCTTTGACGCCATACTGTACCTTCCATTCGCGAATAGTGCATGAGTTGTCGAAGATCCCGAGCTTGCTGGTATCCTCGTGCATGGAACGCTCACAACTGTCCTGCCATGACAATATATTCATCTCATGTGGAGAAGGCTCCTCCTCAGCAGGAGTTGCCTCCAGCTCCATTGCCTCAAGGTCGGTGCCGTCATCAGGGATCGGTACCGCCTCAGCTTTTGGGAGCTGATCTGCTGGTTGTTGTTCTGCTTTAGGCTCTGGAGTCGATGGTTGCGACGCTTTGATCGATTGCGGTCCAGGTTGCAGTGGATCGGGCAATGGGCCTGGTGGGGCTGGCTGTGCTGTGTCATCAGCTGCCCTCCATACGGATGTAGGAACATTAGGGTCATCACCCAAAGCCACTCGATCCAGTGCATTCTGTTCGAAGAATGTTTTGCATGCCTCGATGTTCTTCTCGTTCTCGGCAGCTGGGCCGATGCGGTGAGAAGACAATCTGTTTTCTTCTGCAATGAGTCTTGATTTGGTCGCATTATCGTCTCCATCCAACTCTTTGATCTGACGTAAGAATTGCTCGAATACAACCCAAGTAACTGCATGTGCATCTTCAACTGTTTTGACGATCTTGGGTTCTAGAAGTTCATCTTTCTCAAGAGAATGCCAAGATGCCCAAGCCCCAGGGTATTCTTTGATCAACAGCATAAGGTACTGGAATAAGTCATTGTATGCCATAACCCATGGATCATTATCAGGAAGGGTTTGGTCAGGATCGCTAGGGTCCGTTGCTGGCGTACGTGTAGACCTTCCAGGAGTCGGCTCGGTCGTGTCGCCCGTCTCGGCAGGCAGTGATGCCGGCAATGTGCCGTCATCCACGCACAATGAGCCATCTCGTTTGCCGTCTGTGTCATCAATGTTGCGAGGCTGAGGTCTCTTTTCCATTCGTTTGTCAACTTTTCTCTGAAGTCGAGGGCTGCCATGATTTCCTTGGCCTGAGTGTAGGCCTGGTTGTCCGTGACAGAAGTCAGCAATGGCGGCCTGAATGGATATGGCTGAGAAGGAAGAGACTGTATCAATGCGCAAAAATTGCGATAGCATACTGCGTCGCAGAATTGCGTTGTAAACATTGCCATGTTATGGTTGTTCTGTTTGGCGTGCCAAGCCTGTGGGGTAACCCTGTCGTACGTATCCACCCAATGGTCGGATGGAAGAACAGTGATACCACGGTTCTGCATGATAGTGATCAAGTCGCTCGTGTGGTGATCAAAGTTCGGGTGTACGCCCCATTGCGCTGCTTTTCCAGGTCCCATGACCGTGGGGCAGCGGAAATACTGCATCACATCGACAAAACGTGATACGTCCACGAGCACGTGCACGGGCATGAGCGTCGGGACGCCGCCCTCACATTCCATCTTTTGGAGCTCGTGTACGTTGGTAGGAGCACGACTGTGATGTCGGCGCATGTCGATGGTGTTCTGTCCAGGATTAGCACATGCGATGTCGTTCGCACTCCATACTACCATGGCATTGAGTCCCCTGTGATAGTGTCTTTGTTTTATGGATGATGGGAAATCATTGGCCCAGTATTCCCAGATGGTCTCGTTCAGCTCGCGCCACTTCTTGATGGAAGCGTTGTCGCTTTGAAACATGAGGCCTCTGGCTTCGCGGATCTTCCTGATCATATTGCGCTGCTCGAGAGTGTTCTCAAACTGATTGTTGAGAAGAGCGTTGATACGGCTTTCCTCTTTCTCGAAACGTTGCTTGCGTAGTTCCTCCATTCCGTATCGTACGCCCTCATAACCAGCTTCAGGCAAGAGAACGCAATCTTGACCGATCGGCGTGTCATTCTGTCTGAACCATTCCCTGTAATTGCCAAAAGAGAATGCCCACATCATGATGTCGTCGCGGATCATGGTCGACAGGTGCTCAAGAGTAGCGCCACCCATGTATTCCGCGCGGTTAAGGCACGGCATGAATAGCGGAACAAGAGCAGTATTTGATGCTTTGGCGAGGTCGATTCTCTTCTGGGCAGCGTTGAGCTCGTCGATGCCGAAAGTGGGGTACTTCTTGTGTTTTGCACCCTTAGCCCCTTTCTTCGGATGCATGATCCATGTTGAGTCCGTGTATAAGTTGGTCCATTTGTACGCATGACCCGATGGCCCAAATGCATGATGTAATAGTAGTCCCAAGTCCTCTTGTACGAGGGAGTGCCACCCATTGTCTGACAATAGGGTAGAAACCAAGCGACCACCACAGAAAGCACTGTATTTTGCGTGGTCCAGCTCGAATGGGTCAACATCATTGCCAGGAGTCATGCCGGGATCATTCGAACCCATGTGGTCAGCAGCGTCGCCGAAGAAGTCGTTGCCCTCGTTGTATGGTGTCCAACGATAGGTACGCTCTGTTCTTGTGGATCATCCAATATCGCCACCCAACCATTCGGATGGTCGGATGGTGTTGCCACCGTCTTGGAGTTTGATCCGATACTTCCAAAGCCTCCGCGCGCAGTCAACCATGTAGTCAGCTTGCGGCGGAACTGCTTTGTTTGGGTAAGGTCGGAAAAAGCTCTCGTGTTGGTGACCAAGTTATCCTCGACGATATGACCGATGTGCCCAGATGTATCCGATGTCCTGGCGATGCCAGGTGGACGAGTAGGTAGCTTGGCCATTGCACGATCAATTTTAGGAGCATAGCATGGCGTTACCAATCCGTTTTGGTATACATCGGATGGTGCACTCAGACCATTGTTGTAATAGTTTTGCGTATCCGTAACGCTGTCCTCGGTGTATTGTCCCAGAACTGCACTGCCAATTTTGGACCAATCGTTGTGAATCATCATCCACTCCGTCTTCAGTATCATTGTAGTAAAGTTTGATGGTGGACATTTGCGGTCTGATCCTGGGATCGTCGCATTCAAATGATCATGTAGTCCACGAACACTATCTTGTACTGAAGGATTACGATTGAAAAGGCTGGAAATCATACACATAGCACGCATGAATGATAGCCACGGCGTAGCTGTGAACGTGTTGTACTCATAGTTGGCGTTGCCGCCGACGGATCCACTCTCGGTGCTGGCCCATTTCTTAGCCTCGACGGACGCGAAGCGGGCAAGTTCACGGATAGAAGACTCGTCGGGTACGCGGAGATCAAATTCTCCGCTCCGGTCGGCACGCCGTTGATGTATGTATATGTAACCATCTTCGGGATCACGAGGACGACCAGTTTGAGCGTGGTACGCAAAGCCCACGCGGTCATCGTCCCTGGCGTTCGGGTCGTACTCCTTGTCGTAGCCGATGGGCCAGCCGACGAGGTTGAGCGGCTGTGCCTGATCCATCTCGTGGATGGAGGGGTCGGGATTAGAACCGATCTCACTTATGTTCGCCTCGCAAGCGGCAAACAGGATGCTTGTAAGCTTTGTAGCTCGAGTCGTAAAATTGCTGCGGTGTGAACGAATAATCAATGTCCTAACTCTCTCTGCATCTCGTTGAGGTGAGGGAGGATGGCGAGGATGTCTACCGTGCGGTGAACGTGCGCGTGAACGAGGTGTGCGCGACGCAGTATCTGCGGCTGGTACGCCATAGTGGTACATGCATGCACATAGTCCCTCATGGTTAGCTTGTCCAACACACTGAAATCCGCATTCTGATCCTACCTCGCCCCATCTTTCTTTTTCCGTCAGCAATATCTTGCATATTTCTGGGCATCCATTCAATTTAGGAGGTTCCGCTTCATGAGGTAAACCGTCGGGCCTCCGAGGCCCTCGTATCGGCGGACATTGTATCGGAGTAACAGGAAAAATAAGCGAGTGTTCCAAGAGGTCCTTCCAAAGGTCTGCTTTCTTGGTCTCGAAATGTTTGGTCATCATATCTGCGATCTGCTCTTTTGTTCCTACATATTTAAGCTCGATATGTTCAATTTGACATGTTTCGCATATCCAATCCAGATTGATACGATGAGTACGATGAAGATGACGAAGTGCTGGTGTACGTCCCTTTTGGACAATTTTGATAACGGCCTGGTTATCCTCCAGGACGATGAGTCGTACTTTCGGTGCACTGATCTCTGGAGCTGGCTCTGGATCCACGTGTAGTACGGTACCTTCATGGGATATTGTACGTCTCTTTGGAGTCGTAGGTAAATCCGTATTTAGCGGTAGTTGCCTACGGCTAGGAGAAGATCCCCGAGTAGGGGGTGCCTTGCGAGGCGATGGTTTACGCTTCTTTTTGGCTGCCAATGTAGGACACATCGCCGGGTCAACGTGTCGATGGCAACTCAGGCATGTATTCTTCTCTTTGCATGTTTTGGCAACTCCCACCACGGCTTCCCAGAATGATAGTAGTGGTAACCCTTCCAGTCGTAGTGCGGAATCGAGAGCAACGATCTCCGATTCAGTAGATGAATGTGAAACAACCGTTTGTTTCTTACATACAGCGTTGACTGGAAAGAACGTATTGGGTCCAACAAGCGCAGCAAAAACACCGGTAGTGGATTTGGAGGATGTAATGCAATCAGCGAACGAGGCGTCAGTGAAGAGCATGATGGATAACTTGTCTGATGAATCGCCTATCCATCCGTGTAAGCAATGTGTACGCGTCGTTTTGATGTAGCATATCAACCGATGTAGACGTTTGTCACATGTAGTATTCCATTTGGTAATTTCTCTGGCCAACATACATACCGGATGTAGAAGATCGAAACGACAGCAACGTGCCAAGTACAGGATCTTCATTAGTACACTTGCCGCGTCCTGGCCGAGAACGCCCTCGTCTGAATAGTCGGACTCAGTGAAGGAGGTGTCCTCGATGCCAGGGGTCTCTGCGTCGGGTAGATCATGGTATGTGGCGGGTATGGTATTGGTAGAAGTTGTGTCGATCGATTTTGCTGGGCTGGATGATCTTGTCCGTGCGTTGAGCACACTAGTAGGTCTGGCGACCGACCCGGAGGAAGATGGCGATTTGGATCGCGAAGCCCTCGGCGAGTCGGATCGTTTCCGACGTGACCCTGTTCCCTGGGCGCGCTTGGAGGCGCATTCCAGGTACCGCTCAATGCACTGATCTGTAAAACCAAGCATGTCATGTCGGATACCACGAATGTGTTTTGCCGCATTGTATTATTTCTCGTTGTGTGCAGGTAGCATAGGGCGTATTGTGGACATTCTTTTGTCGAAGATGCTCTGCGGTACGTCATATGCTTGTTGTCCACAACCCAAATATTGTGAGTATGGAGTAGGTGGATCCAAATCGATACCGCTTTTACGAATATAATCCCAGCCAGTCTGTAGATTATGAGCTGGGCCGGCCAATTTGAAATCGTCCACATATACTGAAAGTATCAGTCCCAGTTTGTTGTGTCTCCATACACATTCCCATCCTGAAATAGGCTCGAAACCGACGCTTTCCAAGCATGTACGGCATTTTCGTTCCCAAAAGACACCTGCAAGAGGGTGTCCGTATAGTGCCAATCGCAATCGGCACACTGGGTTATTGTATTTTGACCATGATGTCGGTTGTCGCCATTTAGGTATAGTAATCCAAGTATCAACTGGATCAATTCGTCCGTCGCCGTATAATAGTGCCTGCGTGTAAGCTCCAGGTGCGTCACTTTGCTCTCCCGCATATTGCGGTAATAATGCAGTAGCATCGCAAAGTTTGGAAGCCTCTATATGCGAAGCACTGGAAGCGGCGTCGGCGAATATGGCGGCCAAACCAGTTTCATCTTTGCCTGTATTGCCCTGAACCACCACTCTGCCCTTGAATTTACGTAGATCAGGAGGAAGTTCTTCATGTTTGACTGAAGATAATTCCAATATATTGAAGAAATGCACCTTTGTTCCATTGCGAATAGCTTGTGACTCAATGTCAGCTTTTTCTGCAACAGTCTCCAACATCCATGTTTGTTTCGTTTCCAATCTCTCGTATTCTTTTCGTAGGGCTTCTTGTGCACGTGGTTCTGCGGCAACTTCTTTCTTACTCAGGTTTCTGGTAACTAATGCTGGGCGTGACCATGTCGAATCTGGTATTTTATCTCTGTGTGCCGGCATGTAGTTGGTCTCACGTGGCATGGTTGGTATTGCTACCGACTGGGTGAACTTGCGTATGAGCGGGTTCAAAGTCCCAAAGTCGGTTCCTTCATTATCCACAAATACCAAAGCACGTTCTTCTCCATCGTGCTGTTGTGGTAGTTGACGGTAGTATAGTACCGTGGTAATGTCACGTGGCCCACCAGGTAATTTGGCATACAGTATTTCTTTGTTTGTCACGCCTTTGACATTCTCGTCGCGGATGACGTCACCATTGTCAGTGTCGTATGTAATCCGTCGTTCCACAGTATTCCATGTGGGTCCGCCTGATGTAGTAGTACGGAAATTGTTGACCTGTTTATCCTGTCTTGTCCACACTCTCAATGCAGCACGATCACGAATCTCACGGGCTCGTTTAACGTCGTTGGCGTAATCGATTTCTTTCTTTTGCTGTCCACGGGAAAGTGTTTTCCAATGCTCGGGAAGAACGTGATCAGGACGTGTAGTAGTCTGCACACGTGTCTCGCGTCCACGAACCACCATTTTGCCGTCTGGCGTTATTTTTGGAAGCTCATAGAACTGAATCGTGCCTGTCCACGGCTCGCTCAGCTCCCTGCGGTCGTTGGCGCTAACACCATCCCAAACATCTCGGAAGTTACTTTCGCCCTCGAAAGTAGAAGTCGTTTTGAGATCTCGTGTCACGTCGAGTTGGTCAACAGGTACTGGTATATTCATGACGTCGTCCGTTGGGATGAATAGTTTCTTTCTTGGGGTACGAATGTGTCTGATTACGCAATATCCACGCTGTTCCCAGTAGTCTGGCTCCGGCGCTGGTGCAGCAATTTCAGAAGCCGATGTCTGGATATCAATAGCGTTATCTTCCGTCGTCATCATAGACGGATCATCCCATTCTTTAGGGTAAGAAAGTGGAGGATCAGGCATTGGCTTGTCACCCAAGGGGCGAGAAGTAGATGCCTTCACCTCGTCGTGTGCCTCAGGGTTATGATGTCGTAGAGTACCATCTTTCACGGGGTAGGTGAACTTGCCATCAGGGATGATGATGTCTTTGACTCTGTGCACATGACACAGATCACCATCAGGGTTCTTGGCGTATGTAGCCGTGTCCAAAACAAGGTAGTCACCTGACCATCGTCCACCAGAGTGTAAGTGGTATCCCATGAATAACCCTTCCCGAGTATTTTCTTTAAACTTTGCAGTCTCGTTGTTAATCTCGGGGTTGAGGCATTTCCAAAATATCCGAGCACCGAATGGTATGCAGTGCCCAGGAAAGCTTTCGCCAAATCTTATTTCATGAGCTGTCTTTTCTGCATGCTCCTCGTTGAGGGCAGCGACGCCCGTGGATGTATGCACAAAGTTGTGTCCACAGCAAAAGGCTTGCATGGCCTCTTTCCACCATTCGTGTCCCAGACCAGACATATGTAACACAGCTCTGGTACCAAGGATGACAATTTTGACAACGCGCTCAATCAATCCATTTGTCTGTGGACGATGTGGCGTACTCGTGTCGTGTCTCCATCCCAATTGGCGGCAAGCTTTCTGAAGCTCTCCAGAATTGTCTGTGTAGATATGCTTCACCTCATCGTTCGCGGCGATGAACTGTTGAAAGGATGCCTTTGTAGTAGCTGCGTCTTTGTGTAGCGCTGGGTAGGCCATGAAGATGCCAGTATATCTGTCAAGGACAACAAGTGCATATTTGTCGCCATGTTTGTCCGCGGCATCGTCTTTGGCCAGTACGATATGGTCGGCAGTTAGAGCTTCACCGAACTTCTTCGGGACAAAAGCCTCGTAGGCGTTATCCTCTTCGGTGGGGTCTGCCGGTGGATGTGGTTTGTGCTGTCGTCTACACGGGGCATTCTGTGCCATCGTACGAGAACAGATCTCACAGTCGGGATGTTTTGGGCTGTGAGTCATGTAATGCATCGGGTCGATCGGTTTCTTTTGTCTGTTGGGCAGAACTCGATCGTTGTCTGGATGCGTTCGTGTGGGTGTCTCTGTCGGTATGTCGTTGTCTGCTTGAGCTATATCGAACCCCCCGCATTGTGGAGGAGAACACTGCATCTGAGACGTAGGCGAGTCGGTGGTAGAGTCCACGTTGGTCTCGTCTGTTCTTGTGTCGGGAGGTTCTTCGACCGTGATGGTCCGTGCTCCTCCTCCCTCTCCGACATGTGGTCTCTTGGGGCAGGTCCCTATGTGGGGTCGTAGCTCGTCTGCAGTGGTTGGTTGCTCTGTAGTTTTGCAGCACCAACAAGTGTCGTTACAGCGGGCGGATGAACGCTTTCGCTGACGACGGCGGGGTGCTGACGAAGTGCATAAACGTGGTGGTGGTATCCGTGTTAAGTCGTCGAGTCGTAACTCTGGCACTCGATTGTTGACTGGAATCTTATACCATTGGCCCCCCGGATCCTGAAGCATGTAGCCCAGCTCAGGATCCCAAAGCTGTCGAAAGCCATCAACCTCGATCAATTTTCCAACTGATAGTAATGATGGGCAGTCTGGTAAAGCAAGGGCTGAACTATGCAGTCCAACTTCGGGTAGCCGTATGTCGTAGTGCTCGTTGACGGTACGATCACCATTTGCAGTTTCCAGAATATGCTCTTCGCGAATAGATATGCGATCCGACTCGGTCTGCGTAAGTTCATGTTTTCCCTGAATATGATGGGCAGAACCACTGTCAAGAACCCAAGACCTTGTCAATGCTGCAGTCGAGCGTGGAGTGTCGACTGCTTTGTCGTTGTTGTCGTCTGGGCAGTCTTTGATGACTGCTTGACAGTGTCGTCATGCTTTCGGATCGCAGTTGGTGTGGCCACCGACTCTTTGTTGTGTCGGTAGTCGTACAGTTCGTCGTACCATAGTTGTGCCTCTTTTTGACATTCTCGTAAGGCCTCTGCACTATCATCCCACCATTTTTGTGGTAATGGATCTGGTACTTTGACGATGTCACCCTCATTCGGCAGCTCTTTCCACCTGTCCAGTCTGGCTCTGCCAGATATGGTATGGAAATAGTAGTCCACGTTGCGTACGTCGAAGCGTATCCGACGACGTATCTTGGTAGATGTCGCTGTGGCCTTGGTGTTGGCCATGAGGGTCTTGTCGCGGATGACGTAACTGCGGTCTGAACGGCGTGAATGTCTAAAGTTGGCAGGAGAACGTGCTCTAGTGTTGGGTGAACCACGGGACGATCCGCGGCTCGGATACCGCTTGCCACGTCCTTTGTCACTGCCATATGATCTATCACGGCCGCGTGGACTGCCGCGTCCGCCGCCACGATTGTCTCGTCCTCGGGAGGTAGATCTCGAAGATCTGTCGTAACGACTTCTCGATTGGCTGCGAGAGTCTTGGGACCTCCTGGATGTCGAACGGGATCGGTCGTATTGGCGTCGGTTGTCACGTCCCTGTCGTGAATCGCTTGCGTAGCGAAACCCCCCGCGTTGTGAAGACCGTTGGCTTCCTGATCCGCGGGATGGCGATCGGCCACGGCTGTCCTGGCTGGAAGTCCGCGGTCGACTCGGGCTTCGTTCAGGAGTCTTTGCACCAGGTGCGAGATGAGCGTATTTGCATTTGTCGCCTTTTGTGCACTTGTTCTGTGCGAAATCCTTGCACTGTGCGACGTGCGGGTAGTTACACTTATCACCTCTGGTACATGTGTTGCGCTTGGCAAAATCGAAGCAGAACGGCCTTGATGCTGGCTTCTTGTGATTCGCAGGAAAGGACATGCTACGGCGGGGGTTGCCACCAGCCGTTGATGTTCTGGAAGATTTGTTGTTCTTCCAATCCCTGGAATATGTATGTAAAGCCTTGCACCGTTCACCATTGCGACAATTGCCTTTCTTCCATGCAACGCACGCGTTGACCTGAGATCGTGTCTCGTGTTCGTACCGTAGCTTGTTTTGATTCTTCTCCAATTGTTTAATCTCCAGTATGTCCAGGACACGCTGTCGAAGCCAACCGTAGGTACGATTCGGGTCGCTCATCTTCATGCGCTGGTACTCGTACATGTCTTGTTTCATCCATGCATGTCTACGAATCTGTGTGCGGAATAGCGATTCCAATATCTTTGGATCGGGTACTTCTCGGCATTCCAAGAGTAAGGCGTCCCAATCGGTAATGAAACGTTGCAAATCTTCGTCTCTCATCCTCAGTTCTTTAAGGCGCTCGAAATCGTGCAGGTCGTCGTCGACGTCTGTCACTTTGTAGGACTGTAGGATATGCCAGTATATCTGGCGTCCTTTGAGCATGCGTCCTGCTTTGTGCTCTCTGGTCTCGATGAGCCTGATTTGGTAGCGTAAGTCTGAGGATAAGATGTCGCTCAGAGCGGTTGCGAGTTTGCAATCGATGCTCTCAAAGTCTCCACTGTCTTGTAAATCCTCGAATGTACATTCGGGCTGTTCTGCCACGCATAGGAAGGCGTATGCTTTGGATGGTCGCCCTGAGGCGGCCCCGAAGTTCTTTCGCACTCTTTGCTGCCATTCCAGCAGCTGCGTGATCTTAGGCAAGACAGGTACTCGAACGGTGTCTGACTCCTTGATAGGCGTCGTTGTATGTACCGACACCGCAGACACTGGTTGTGAGGGTATCGGTGCACCGTCGATGGTTGGTTCTGTGCGCACAGGAGACACATGTCGTGTCTGTGCAGAAACTGCCGCGGAGGCTGCTCCTGGAGATGTACGTCGTTGTTGTCCTGCTGAAGCTTGTGGTGCTTCGGCGGACGCTGCCGTCGGCCTGTGCGGGTCGGCTGCAGGTCGAAGGTGAATGTTGGTGTCGTTAGTGTGGTCGATCAGCTGATTCGTCCAGCTCGTCATGTCTTCTTGTATTTGACCCACCTTTTGGCGTGTATACTCATCAGTATCCCGAGACCGTTGGGAATACCGATCAAGTCGATGCTCGCATGCTCGGAGACGGGCGCTTTGTGCCTCCACCTCGCTTTCCAGACGTGCGAGATAACTCTCAACACGTACCTTCTCAGTATCTCTTTCATGAATAACCTGGGAGAGCTCTAACTGCGTGTGGTCCGCCGCCTTCTCAACCTCCTGCAACCTGTCAGTGAGGCGGGCGAAATCGTAAACCGTGGGAGGAGAATCCAGCTGATCAGTCTGGGCTCGTCCGACACGCAACTCTGCCAGGGCGTCCTGTACACCAGGGAAACGCTGCTCTATGTCAGAGATCCGGTTAGCGAGTGGCTGCACGACAGCGTTGGTCGCATCAAGCCTTTGAGTGATGACTCTCTCAGTACGCTGCAACATGTCGATCAGGTTCGACGAGTTTGTGTGTGCTTCGGTACGAAGCGTCGCCGTAGTGTGGTCTAGGTAAGATCGAAGATCATTGATCTGAGACTGAACGTCGCCGAGGTCTGTGGCCTCGGTTGGGGTTGGTCGGTTACGGAGCTGGTCGTGGATCTCATCGTGTAAAATCCTGACCGCAGAAATGCCTGTGTCGCGTACGATCACAAGTTGTTGCTCCATCTGCGCGAGATAGTTGCGCAGGTTCTCGACCATCGCCGTTCGTTCACCTGAGTGTGACACCTCACGATCAACCTGGTACTGCAGTTCTCCTATGATGCGTCTATCTTCGGCGATCCTGGAATCGATGATCCCTAAGGCGCCGTCAAGATCGCGACGTATGGCTGCAGTATCAGTGGCGTTCGTCTGAACGCTCTGTAGTAGTCCAGAGTATTGGCTGGACACGAAGGTTTCAACCTGGTCTCTGAGCTCAGCTATGTCACCTGCGGCGGACGTCTCCGCCAGCTGGTCGTCTGAGATGGAGAGGTGGGGAGCGTCAGCTTCCCTGTGTCCCCTGTCGCGGGGAGTGCATGGCCTCTGAGAGGCAGTGCGCGGGCTCGACCTGCGCTCGCCGCATGGGCCTGGGGCTCCACGGCGGTTGCGCGCGGACGAGCTGCGACTCGGACCATGTGTGTGTGATGTCTCATCCGATGATACCTTGGGGTACCGCGTCTGTGGCTGTGCCGACACTGGTCTACTGAGTTCCTCGAAGGTAGCTACGTGCTCCGCCACAGGGACGGTCGCAGGGCTGGGGGTTCCAGCACCTGAGGTCCATCGGCGGTTAGCGCGGAAGCGCCCTGGAGTATCGAGACCGGTAAGGCTTTCGCCTGACGCGGTTGGGATTGCTCCCGACGGGGAAGGGGAGGGAGGATCAAAGGTCGGCGTGTGAAACTCCTTCCTTCCTGTTCCTACTCCTTCTCCTGTCCCCCCGCGGGCGGCGCTGCGGCGAAGTTCAGCAGCTAGACGCGCCTCGGGTCCTCGGGAGCTGGGGGGGGTATCGGGGACACCAACACAGTCCGCACTAATGCTCTCCAACTCGTCACCGAGCCGTCGCACCGTGGGAGAGCTTGGACGCGAAGCCCCAATGGAACCCTTACGGCGCATGCGCCGAAGCGGCTCCATTGGGCTCGCATGCAAGGTCACCGCGGGCGAGTCGGTGAAGGTGAGCGTTAAAGGGCTGATAACCTGTGTATGGGGTTGAAGTACAAGAGTACAGAACCCCTGATCCGTTGGTAGAGAGATGGAGGGATAGATGGATATCTTTCCCTCCCAAGCGATCAAGGTACGATCGCTCCAACTCAGTACCTGAGCCCAAACGGCCAGGTGCGGGAGAGGTAAGGATAAGGAGTATATATGAGGGTATTACACGGGTTCCATACACACAAGCCGGGCGCGGGTCTCCCGGAGCTCCGCGGCGAGCGCGCCGTGCTCCTCGAGGGCCCCGTCGACGCGGTCGGCCGACTCGGCGTGCGCCGCCGCCACGGCCATGGCAGGCGCCTCGCCGAGGGCCCCGCCGAGCGGCCCCAGCATGGAGGGGAAGGGCGGGACGGGATCGAGGACCACCTCCTCCTTGCCTTCCTCCTCGTCGGACGCCTTGGCACGCCGCCTCGGCCCGCGGGCACGGCGTCCAGCCTCGCGCGCCGTGGTTGGCACCTGCTCGGCGCCGATGCCGAACTCGGCGTGCTGCGCCCAGTCGCGGTAAGCCTTGCGGCCGCCCGAGGGGCGGGGCAGCACGCCCTCGCGGCCCGCCGCCACCTGCTCCGTCAGGTGCGGCCTCGCGAGCCTCTCCCGCGCTCGGACCTCCTCGTCCACGGCCGAGTCCTTCGGCTCCAGGTCGAAGGCGAGCTCCACGCCAGTGCGGAGGACTGCTGCAGCCGCAGCGGCGAGGTGGTGGCGCCCTCCGCCTCCCTCAGCCGCCCCTGCAACAGCAGCCCGCACGAGCGGGGCAAGCGCCACCAGCGTCTGGCAGCGCGCGACCGCAGCCATTCCCTTCGCGCCGTCGCCCAAGGCCGCCATCGCAGGGGCCGCGACACGGGGGGCAGGACAGAGCCGCTCTCTCCTACGAGAAGGAGAGGCACGGCGCGCACCTGCCCGCCCTGGCACCAGGGCTGGCTTGAGCCAAAATGGCTACGGATGTGTGTGTGTGTGTGTGTGTGTGTGTGTGTGTGTGTGTGTGTGTGTGTGTGTGTGTGTGTGTGTGTGTGTGTGTGTGTGTGTGTGTGTGTGTGTGTGTGTGTGTGTGTGTGTGTGTGTGTGTGTGTGTGTGTGTGTGTGTGTGTGTGTGTGTGTGTGTGTGTGTGTGTGTGTGTGTGTGTGTGTGTGTGTGTGTGTGTGTGTGTGTGTGTGTGTGTGTGTGTGTGTGTGTGTGTGTGTGTGTGTGTTGTGTGTGTGTGTGTGTGTGTGTGTGTGTGTGTGTGTGTGTGTGTGTGTGTGTGTGTGTGTGTGTGTGTGTGTTGTTGTGTGTGTGTGTGTGTGTTGTTGTGTGTGTTGTTGTGTGTGTGTGTGTGTGTGTGTTGTTGTGTGTGTGTGTGTGTGTGTGTGTGTGTGTGTGTGTGTGTGTGTGTGTGTGTGTGTGTGTGTGTGTGTGTGTGTGGTGTGTGTGTGTGTGTGTGTGTGTGTGTGTGTGTGTGTGTGTGTGTGTGTGTGTGTGGTGTGTGTGTGTGTGTGTGTGTGTGTGTTGTGTGTGTGTGTGTGTGGGGTTGTGTGTGTGTGTGTGTGTGTGTGTGTGTGTGTGTGTGTGTGGGTGTGTGTGTGTGTGTGTGTGTGTGTGTGTGTGTGTGTGTGTGTGTGTTGTGTGTGTGTGTGTGTGTGTGTGTGTGTGTGTGTGTGTTTTTTCCCTCCTGACTGGCATCGGCGACAGCTCGGCAGGCAGCCCCTCGCGACTCCGCCACGCGCCTGGGCGCGGCGGGCCCTCGGGCCCCCCCGTCGGCGATGCCTGGGGCCATCGGGCATCGACGCCTCCCTCCCCGACGAGCCCGCTCCCCCCCTCGAGGCTGCCCCCGAGGCACGTCGCCCGGGCTCTGGCGACGCGGGCGCCCTCGCGCGCGCTCCGAGGGCACAACTGCCCCCCAAAAGAATCAAACAATCGTCCAAAGATAGCCTGGGGGCTAGTTCTGTGTTGAATGCTATTGGGCCTTTTTGGGGCACTTTTGGGGTACGTTTTAATCTTTCGTCTAGGGGGACACGCCCGACTTAAGACTTGGCACCGGCTTCGGGCGCTGTGGCGGCGCGCGCGGGCGGGCGCCGCCGCCTCCTCTGTGTGGGCGCCGTCGCCTGCGCCGAGGTGCACCGAGAGCAGGGCGGCGCTGCTGTCCGCCTCCTGCGGGGGCGGCGGCTCGGCCGGACCCAGGCTCGGGCGCCTGCCCAGCTCGTACTGAAGCACGACTCGGGCTCTGGCGTCGAGCTCGTGGTCGGGGTCGGGCTCGGGCTGGGGCTCGACCGCTCGGGCGGCGGCTGGGCTTCGGCGCGGGCCCGTGCGCACCCGCGTGCGCCCTGCCCCCCCCCCCCCCCCCCGGGGCGAACGCGCGTCGCGTGGCTGGTGGCCGACGTAACCGCCGCAGCATGAGAGGAAAGGGTCGGGGGAGAGACATCTGCGCCCAAACACAACACGACACAACACAACGCAACGCAACACAACACAACACAACACAGCGCAGCACAGCACAGCACAGCACAGCACAGCACAGCGCGCACACACACACACACACACACACACACACACACACACACACACACACACACACACACATACAACACGTACGCACACAACACATATACACACAACACAAATGCACGCACGCACACCTGCACCCCACAGCCCCTCCGCCCCTCCCTCCTCGCTGGCTCGTGCCCTCGCCCGTCCCTCCCTCCACCCCCTGTCTCTCGCCCTGGCCTCTCCCTCATCGCCTGCTCGAGCCCCGTCGCAGCGCCTCGCCCCGCATTCCCTCCCCCGGACTCCTATGCCTCCTGCCTCCATCTTCCTCCCCGTTCGACTGCTCTCCCCTCCTCTGCAGCTCCTCGTGCATCGGCACTCCCCTTGGTAGGACGGCCCGGTCATTCCTCTCCTGTTTCTGAACGGCGCTTGCATGACTGCCGCGCGCTCAAGCTGCGATGACGACGTCGCCCCAACATCTGCAGCCAAACATGTACGTGCACACGGACGCGCGGTTTTCGCCCGCGTCCAGGCACGAAGGGCCAGCCGAGCCCTCGACTCACGAACTCGTGCTTCGAGCCCAGCGCGGCACACCGACCGCTTGTCGAGGCTGGGGAGCTGAACTTCTGGCCACGCGCGCACCATGGTGTAGGTGGCGCCGTGGCATGACGTGACCACGGGTGGTCGAACCAAGGGACGCGATATCACCGCCGGACGCCACCAGGCAGGGAATCTTCCAAGGCCGGAAGACTTCTGGACACAGTCCTGAACGCACGCCCCACGCCGCAACCAAAGAGGAGGAGGAGGAGGAGGAGGAGGAGGAGGAGGAGGAGGAGGAGGAGGAGAAGGCATGCTCAAGACGAGGAGGAAGAGGAGGAGGAGGAGGAGGAGGAAGAAGCACAACGGACTAAAACACGATAGGCAAATGTCCTCGGGTATCACCTCTCCCCTGTCGACGGGACCTGCCCAGGCCGTCTGGGGCCCTTACTCCGCAGGCCTGCCGTGGCCGGGCGCTGGCCCTTCCACAGATCTCCTCGCGCATGCAGCTGAAACTTCAATCACCACGTGCTGTAGACGCCCTCGCGCACGCAGCCGAAACCTCGACCACCTCGCGCCGCAGACGCCCTCGCGCACGCAGCTGCCGAATCGACCACCACACGCCGACACAGTGAGGCGCACGCCCCCGTGGCACGAGACCAGGAGACTGCCACACGACGACGACGACGACGGCGACGGCGACGGCGACGGCGACGACGACGACGGCGACGGCGACGACGACGGCGGCGGCGGCGGCGGCGGCTGCGGCGGCTGCGGCGGCGGCGCACGGCACGCCCGCCTGGCGCCGCCCGTGCCGCTCCGCCGCCGCCGCCGCCGCCGCCGCCGTCGTCGTCGCCGTCGTCGCCGTCGTCGTCGCCGTCGCCGTCGCCGTCGCCGTCGCCGTCGCCGCCCGTCGCCGTCGCGTCGCCGTCGCCGTCGTCGTCGCCGTCGCCGTCGCCGCCGCGCCCTGGGCGCGGGCGGCGAACCCGCCGCGCCCGGGGCGCGGGCGGCGAGGCCGCCCCGGGGCCTGCGCGAGCCGCGCGGCGCCCACCAGCTCGCCCGGCGCGCGGCGCGCCTCCAGCGCCAGCTCCACGGCCCAGACGTCGAAGAACACCACCTCTCGGCCCGGCCCTCCTCCTCCTCCTCCTCCTCCTCCTCCTCCTCCTCCTCCTCCTAAGGGGCCCAGGGAGGCGCAGAGGAGTGGACAACTACACATCTCCCAGGATCCCCCATACGTCCTGTCATAGATTTTCCCTCAGCTTTTTGTAGGCTCCTGCGTCTCCCACGTTCTGGCACGTGGTCCTGGACTTCGAGACTTGTATGGATCGACGAGTCCCTCCTGCTGAATGTCTCCTCTCCTCCGACCCCGACCTCTGACGGCATACTTCCCCTCGCTTTCGGCCTCCAGTGGGGGGCGTTTGGTGGGCCACGGGAACTGCCCCAGGGGAAGCGTCCGGAACCTCCCAAAACCGCGGGATTGAAGAAATCACATCGGCAGGTGTCAGGGTTCTCCTCTCGCCCGGCTCTCTTGCGGGGAGATGCTCTTGCAGGCCTCAGCTGCGGGAGCCGCAAGCGACCACAACAACATCGAGGACACACCCTGGGGGATTGTTAAGTCTATCTTTGCCTGGGGGATGTCTTGCGCACGCCAACAATCGTCAACACCGAAACAAGCTTAGCAGTGGATATGGTCGAGGTGGGCGCAACAGGACGGCCGAACCGACCATGATCGCTACAAAAAAGTGCTCATGTCCAGGTTGGTAGTTTTCCCAAGGGGCCCCCCAGACACAGCCACCTCATAATGGTTATGGTTTTGTTGTGCCCGGATGAACTATGTCGAATCACGAAATTGGATCGGAGTAGAAACGGATCGGGTCGCCAACGAATCGTCACGAATCGAATCCAAATCGGATCGCCGCGCGCGGCTCTGGCTTGCCCCGGTCGATGCTGGTGAATCGAACCGAATCGAATCGGATCGGAATCGCAGCCGCCAAGCGACTCGCATCGAATCGGATCGAATCGGATCTCATGTGGCCTGGTCTTCTGCTTCCCTTCTCCTTCTCCTGGGGAACATCTTTTGGGAAATCTTCAAAAGCCCGATTTGGGGGCCACTGAGCCCTTTTCAGAGGCCACTTAGCCGGATTATCCCGGATAGCCCAATAGTAAGCCAGACTAAGCCCGACTCAACGGGACCAAGCGGGATCAAGCGGTATTGTGCTGGTGAAGGCCGGTGTTCCATCGCGGACGTACCAGCGCCAATGCTGAATCAGATATCCCAGGAGTTGGGCCCGAACTTCTCACCCTCCCTGCCAAGCTTTGTTCCAGGGCTGAACCTAAACGGTGTTTTTCGGTTTCGTTTTGCTTTCGTTGTTCCCTCGTTATGCCTCCGATCCGCCTGCACCGCAACACGAAGCCGAAGCGAAAACGACCCACGAGATCGCCCAAACGACCGTTTCGGTCCACCCCTGCTTTGCTCCTCGATCCTCGGAGGTCGCGTGGGGACGGTCTTCGGGCGTGCTCTTGGCCCCTGGGCCGGGCCGCGGCAACGCCTCTGGAGGCCTCTGGGGGGCACTCTGCAGGAAATTGGACGCCCCACATGAACACGGAAAGAATGGGCACAGTGCCCCACAGCAGATGTTGCCCGGAACCAACAGCGGCCGCTGTTGGGCAGGCGGCCTTCTGTCTCAAATGGACACTGGCCGCGGCGGCGCGGACAGCGAGTCCTGTTCAAAATGAGCAGGGACTGCTGTTGGGCTGTGGGGAAATGGGCAGGAGGAGGAGGAGGAGGAGGAGGAGGAGGAGGAGGAGGAGGAGGAAAGAGCAGGAACCTCTCCGGGGGTCAGGATCTGGGCCGGCGGCCGGTCTTACCACCTCCGCCGCCCCGGCCCCCCTCCTCCGCCACCCCCACGGCTTGAACGGCGCAGGGCCCCGGAGGGCATCGGGTCCGAGCCGCTCTGCCCCGCTGCCGAGGTGATTGGACGAATTATCGGGAGCGGCCAAGAGGGGGGTGTCCAAGAGGGGGGGGTGCAAATCATGACTGGCGGCCAGCGGGGGGGCCAGGGACGTCATGAAATAAGAAGAGGCGCCATAAAATCTGGGGAAATATCATGGCCCCCGCCATGATATCCACCCCCCCGTAGTCATCAACCCCCTCTTTGCCGCCCCCGACCGTTGCCAAGGTGATTGGACGAATTAGGCCAACGGTGTCACCGGAAATCCATACGCAAGCAGGCATGCAAAACCGTGAGAGAAAAAACATGAGGCGCCGATCCTTCCCACTGTGGCCCCCTTCAGCAGGCGCGACTTCGCGCAAGAGAGGGTGCCAATTCTCGCCGTCGAAATTCATGACTTTTTAGTTGTGCGGCGTGCCATGTGTTAATATGTAGGCTGAACGTGGGACCTTTATACAGTCAAAAACCCTAATAAGGACGCGCGGCAAGGACGCAAGACCCTTGGAAGCCGAAGTTGGATTTTTTGGGGGCGGCGGACGACGAAAGCCTCAAGGACGCAAGAGCAAGGAAGAGCAAGGACGCAAGGGTACCCTGAGCAAAGTCGCGCGTCCTTATTAGGGTTTTTGACTGTACATGTTTCTGGGCGGGAAGAACTCGTGTGATCCAGGTTCGTTTGCTCACCACCGCTTCTGCCAGACGCTAAGTATCCTCTCGTGTTTTCACGTCCGCGGCGCTGACGTAGCGTCTGCGAGTGATCCCGCAAATTTGCCACATTGGGTGTTCCATCTTGGTGTTCCAACATGTCATAATACAATCCATGCTTGCCACCGTGGACCCTAAATCGCAAATCGAAAAGCAATGTGGATATGCAAGCTGTGGCGCAAGCTATGTGGTGTAGAGCTGTGTGGAGCGAACTCTGTGGTGCACTCTAGGTGGCGCCAGTTGTGGCGTGTAGGTGCAAGCTATGGAGTGCAATGATGTCTTTGGTGTAAGCTGCGCTCATGCGATGAAGGCTACGTGATGCAACCTATGTGGTGCAAGCTGTGTGGTGCAAGCTGTGTAGTGGAAGCTATAAAATATGAGAACACGCCAGCGGAACGCAGTAACATCCCATCAAACCTGGCTCGGAGTGACCAACACGGTTCAGCATGGCCCGCGCACATCATTTCTTCCTCACTCGTTTCCCTCGCCATTCATCTCCTGGCGCATGCGTCCACCCCCATAACCCCCTGGAGCCTCCTGGGGCCTCCTGGGAAGGATTCGTGGCCCAGGAGAAGCCCAATCTATAGGAACAGACGTACATAAAACACTGCAGATTGGACCACAGGAGAAGGGCAAATCTATAGGAACATACGTAAAACATTAAGGATTGAATACACAGGAGAAGAACCATCTATAGAAACATACGTAAAACACCACGGATTCGTGGTCCAGGGGAGGCCCAATCTATAGGAGCATACGTAAAACACATGAGATTAGAGCCACTCCTGTAGCCGTCTGAGGCCTCCTGCTCCTGGGGCCTCTTGGCCCTTGGGGCCTCCTGGTGCCTTTCGGGGCCTCCTGGTGCCTCCTGGAGCCCCCTGGGGCCTCCTGGGGCCTCCTGGGGCATCCTGTGGCCTCTTGAGCCTTCCTGTGGTCTCCTGGGACCTCCTGTGGCCTCCTGGGGCCTCCTGGAGCCTCCTGGAGCCTGCTGTAGCCTCCTGTGGCATCCTGGGGGGGATCTGTGCCCACGAGTCTGGCCACCCAAACAAGCAAGCCGATCGAGCCATCTGCATGGTCCGGCCCCCCTTGGGGGCGAACATCAGCGCATCGCTCGAGACTTCCTCAAAATCTGTTCCGAAAGCGGAGAATGTTGAGACCCAAAACAAGCACCCCGCTCGAGACATCCCCGCCATATTGGCGCGAACGGAGGAGTGAGACACCCCCTGGCGGCTCCCGCCCGCGCCTCGCTCGAGACATCCTCAGCATTTGTTCCGCCCTCCTCCTCCTCCTCCTCCTCCTCCTCCTCCTCCTCCTCCTCCTCCTCCTCCTCATCATCATCATCATCATCATCATCATCATCATCATCATCATCATCATCATCATCATCATCGTCATCATCGTCGTCGTCGTCGTCGTCGTCACCACCACCACCACCACCGTCATCATCATCATCATCATCATCATCATCATCATCATCATCACCATCATCATCATCATCATCATCATCATCATCATCATCATCATCATCATCATCACCATCATCCTCATGGCATAAGATAATATCAAACGAGATGGTATAGCATGACATACCATGCCATGCCAGAACATGGCATGACCTGCCATTACATACCATGACATAACACAGCACATCATGCCATACCATACCATAACATACCACAACATAGCATGATGAGGAGGGATGTGTGTGAGGGAGTTGACGCGGTCGGAGTAACAACAATAACCCCATCATTTGGAGATTGGGATCAAGAACCCCATCATTTGGATATGGGAAATAAGCATTCAGTATCTAATCTTATTAGTTGCTCGCGGGTCGCTGCGTTCGTTTCACTGCTTCGTTAGTACACAATCAATCAACACGGGGGTCTGCACCAAACTATGATTCGCCAAACTCGGTCATGCTCCCATCGCAACCCGTAATCAGGACACAATTTCGCTCGTTACGCACTGTAGGTCAAGCTGGAGCGCATTCGGATTCCCGACGCATTACCGTTGAATCGATTCACCTGGGAACAATCGTCAAATAATCCTTCTCCTGATGCTCATGTTCGCCCTGCTTCCATTCCCCCTCTCTCTGTCCCTCCTTCCCTCTCTCTCTCTTTCTCTCTCCTTCTCCTTCCTCGATCCTCTTCCTCCTCCTCCTCCTCCTCCTCCTCCTCCTCCTCTTCCTCCCTCGTTCCTGCTCCTGCAAGTCGTGATCTTCCTACTCATGCCGTTCCTGCTCCTGGTCCTCCTCTTCGGCACCCGTCCTCATCCGTCCAGGTTATCCTCTGGCTCATAGGCCTCTCCTCTCTCCGCGTCCTCCCCATCCTCTTTTCGCTGCTGCTCCTGACTTCTTCCCCGCACAAGGCTGGTATGTTCTACTGCTGCCCCCAGAGGTCCCCCAAGGTCCGGTCGGAAGTCGCCAAACGTCAACGAGCTGAAATCTCCCCCCTGAAAGAAAAACGAAGACATCCCTCTCCATCGCGTTCATCAGTTCCATCGTATCGCTGCAATCGCGGCACACTGCCTGTCCGTGGGCACGTGAGGGCGGCCGCGGCGCCTCCGTCGACGAGAAGTCGCCCTGGGGGGCCGCCAAGTGTGGTTTCTTGCCGCGACTCACTCTCCTCCGTCTCCTCCTTCTCCTCCACGTTGATTCCTCCCGTCCCCTCCTCCCTTTCCCTCCTTCTCTCACTCCTCATGCGCCTCCAATGCATCCACACACATTACCATGTTGATTGTTAACGCTCTTCCGAAGTGGCTTACAGTTGACTCCGGACATGCAACACCAGTACTAAGAATGGAGTTCTGACAACTCATGGAGTTGTGACAACTCGAGGAGCACGAAGTGGCCTATAGTTGGCCCCAGAAATCCAGAATCATCACCAAGAGTAGAGTCTTGGCAACTCGAAGAGCACGCAGTGGCCTACAGTTGGCTCTGGACATCCAAAACCAGCACCAAGAATGGAGGTCTTGCAACTCGAAGCTCACGAAGTGCGTAACTGTTGGTTCCGGACATCCCAAATCAGCACCAGGAGTGGATCTCTGGCGAATGGTTCGATCTTGGGCCGTGATGGCCTCCTGGCCCGTCTAACGCCGTCGGAAGCCGTCTTGGGGGTCTCTCTGGGCCAATTGGGTGCTGCAGGACCGTCTTGGAAGCCATCTTGGGTGCCCTTGCCGTTCCTCGTGGCCGCCTCCGCCTTTGTCATCGCGTCGAACTTGGCCTTAGAGATACGCTCGGCTTCGCGAGCTAAGGCGGCCGGGCCGCATCGACTGCAGGCTGCTCGGCGGCGGCAGCTGCTGTGGCTGTGGCGTTGTGGCAGCTGATGTGGCTCCTCCAGCTTGAACCCCTCCGCCATTGTCCGTCGTGGCATCCCCGCCCTTGTGGACCTTGGCGTCCGTGCCTTTGCGTTTCTTGGCCATCCTGCCCGTGACCTCGCGCTGCGCCGTCTCGACCTTCGTGAGGCAAGCCTGCAACTCCTCCTCCTCCCGCGCCGAGACCTGCTGCCGGACCGCTAGCAACTCGCCCCTTAGCTTCTTGAGGGGCTCCTCGTCGGACTCCTCGCACTCCCACTCCTCAAACCTCTAAAAACACCTCGGCCTTCATTCAGCGAGCGAAGAACGGTATAACATAAACTTTTTCGCCGTCGGGGACACCTGCCCCTGGGCGGCTGGAAAGTTTATACCCCTACGGTGCCACCGCAAGGCCATAAACTTCCCAGCCGCCCCGGGGCAGGTGTCCCCGACGGCGAAAAAGTTTATGTTATGCGGAGGAGGAGGAGGAGGAGGAGGAGGAGGAGGAGGAGGAGGAGGAGGAGGAGGAGGAGGAGGGGGAGGGGGAGGCTGCATGTGCCGGCCACAGCGCGAGGCGTGGCCGCCCGAGTGCTTCTTGGCCGCGTCGGCCTCCGAGACGCCCCTCGGCCCTGGCGAAGCCGACCGTGGCAGCCTTCTTGCCCGCCTCGCGCTTCGGCGAGGGCGATGGCCGCCTCCCCAGACCCCCTCGAGCAATGAAAAAATCACGACGGGAGGTTTTTCGCCATTTTCGGCCTCTGGGGGCCCTCGCCGGGCCTCGGGCGCGTCAAGAAACGACTCGGGATGACGAACCGGCCCTGGGGAAGGGGTCGGGACCTCTGGGGGTGGACGTAATGAAAAAATCATTACGTCGGGGGTCTGGGCCCGACGTAATGATTTTTTCATTACGTCGACCCCCAGAGGTCCCGACCCCTTCCCCAGGGCCGGTTCGTCATCCCGAGTCGTTTCTTGACGCGCCCGAGGCCCGGCGAGGGCCCCCAGAGGCCGAAAATGGCGAAAAACCTCCCGTCGTGATTTTTTCATTGCTCGAGGGGGTCTGGGGGGGTCGACGTAACGAAACAATCATTACGTCGGGGGTCTGGGTCCTGCTCTTCGACCCCGGCGGTCTGAAAGGTGCCGTCGGGGCCGAAGAGGCCTCGAGGAGCCACCTGCTCGCGGCGGTGGCTCGCCGCCCTCCTGCTCGTCGTCGGCCTCCTCGACGGCCTCGGCCCCGGGAGGCCGTGCCGAGGGATGCCGAGGAAGCGCGCCCCGTGGAGGAGCGCCCTCTGGTCGGAGATGGCGGCCTTCAACAAAAAGAAAGAGCTGGAGAATTAACATTAAAAGGAATCAAAATCTGAAAAAGCACATACAATCCATACTATTCAACCTTTTCTATTCAAAGAATTGGATCTAAATCGATTGGGGTCGTCCGCGAGGGCCTCCGCCTTGGCCAACGAACGAAACGCGCGCGAGGGATTTGGCGCAGGGCGCGGTTGCGCGGCACCAGCGACCTGGGGCAACGTGCGCGCGGTCCACATGAAGCACCGTGTAGCCATTTTGGCTCAAGGTGCAAGTTGGGCTGATGCGTTCGCGCAAGCCTTTTTGTCGTGGCCAGGTGCGCGTCGAGCTCCTGCGGAGCGGCTGCGGGCTGCCTGCCGCGCCTGCCGCCGGGGCTCTCGGAAGGCCCGCGAGACCCCTTGGAGCGCCGGCCTCCGTGCCGCTCTCGGTCAGCGCAGCCTCGTCCTCGAAGGATACCGACACCGTCCTTGACTACCTACCAGACCACCCCAACCCAACCCGAAGACCCGAATTTCGGGTTGGGGGGGTATGGGCTCCATACGCGTTTTTCCGATGTTCCCCGACCCCCCCCCCACTGGAAATGGAGGGCAAATGGAGGCCTTCGGGTTGGGTTGGGGTGGTTTGGTAGGTGGTGAGTCCTGGGGCGAAAAAGCCGAACCTGCTTCGAACAACTTGGACTCTTCCTTCTGTTGGCCAGCAACAAAATCATTGTACTCGACGTCTTGCAGCTCACGTACTTGCTCCAAGGGTGCGCCTGCGGTGCCATCGCGGACTGGTGCTGACGGGAAGCGCAACAAGAAACTACTCCTGTCTTGGTTGCCGCCCGTCTCGGTGGATTGCCGAGGTGGCCGAACTCCCCCAAGCACCGCGGGGAGGTGCAGGAAGTTAGGCTCTTTTGCCCAAATGGTCGGAGACCAATGGCGCTTGAGACGGAAGAGGAAGAGGGGACGGCGGAGGGAAAAGGGAGAGAAGAAAGAGCAAGATTGGGGGGAGGGAGGCAGAGAGGGACGAAGGACGAAGGGAGGGAGGAAAGATATACGAGGGAAAAGCATATATATATATAGAGAGAGAGAGAGAGAGAGAGAGAGAGAGAGAGAGAGAGAGAGAGAGAGATGAGGGAGGAGGAAAGGAGGAAGGACAGAACAGAGGGAGGGGGGGGAGGGAGTGAAGGAGGGAGGGAGTGAAGGAGGGAGGGAGGGAGGGAGGGAGGGAGAGAGGAGAACGACGACGACGACGACGACCCAGACATCCGACGTCGCGACTTGTCGCGACATGGCTCCCCAAAGGTCTTGACCGACTTCTGAGGACCAATTTCTCATCTCGGGTCGTGGTTTGACCGCTCCCCGGGCCCGGACATGGCCCCCAAAGGCTCGAATTTGCGAGAAACGTCGCGCCGTGACTTCTTCCACTGTGGACGCCCGACACAGGTACGCACGGACAAAAGATGATGCCCAACAGGCACATGTTGTCCAAACCCGACAGCGGTCGAAGTTGGGCATGCGAGCCTGTCTCAGACGGACAGCGACCGCGGCGACGCCGACGGCGAGCCCTGCTCAGAATCAACAAGAACTGCTGCCGGGCTTTGCTCGGGGACGAAAGCGGGGGCGAATAGCCCAGGGAAGAGCCATACGCGCACGCAGGGGGGCGCCGACGGTCCATGCCTTCCGCGGAGCTCCCGGGCGAATGCGTGCAACGCCCGCCCCTGGACTGCTCGCCCCTACATCGTCGCCTCGGATCGCATTCGAAGGGAATGCAGCCGGCGCCGAAGCGAGAGCGCGAAAGCGGCTCGAGGGGGCCCGACAACGATGTTCCATGCCAGCGCCACGACACGACGACACAATAGGATCACTGTCGGGCACCCTCTGCCGACCCCAGCGCTTCCGACAGGACCTTGCGGGTCGGGCGAAAGGGGGGGATAGCAAAGGGGGGGTTTGAGAATCAGCTCACGTAGCTGACTTTCCCGGCGCCTCCCGGCGCCGGGGGCGGCCATGTATCGAGGCGAGGAAGGGGCCCCCTCGGTGAGGCCGAAACCAGCTGCACGCCGCAGATTTCGTACCCCCCCCCCTTTCCCAATCCCCCCCCGTTCGTCCGGCCCCAACCTTCTCTGCGGCACCCTCCCGGACGCCCTCGTCCGACCGTCCGCCCGTGCCCCTTCCGACCGCCCCGACCCTGACCTTCCAGAGAGCTGTCTTTCAGCACGGGAGGGCTAAAAACCTAAAAAACGGAACGAACCAGCCCAAAACCAAGACATATAGAATAGCTCTGGGACAGGTTCTTCAGTCGCGTGCTATTTTTGTTGCCCTCCTGGACGGTCAGGGGAGGCACGGCGGCGGCGGGTCCGCACCAGAGGAGGAGGAGGAGGAGGAGGAGGAGAGGAGGAGGAGGAGGAGGAGGAGGAGGAGGAGGCACGGCGGCGGCGGCGGCCGCGGCGGGCGCGGCGGCCGCGGCGGCTCCTCCGAGGCGCCCGCCGCGGACAGCCCGCGCCCCGCGGCGGGGCGCGGGGCGTCCTCGCCCGGCCCGCGCGGGAGCCGGCGCCAGCCGAGCGCGTGCGAGGGGCCGAGGAGCTCGGCCACGAAGGACGCGGGGCCTGCGCTCGCTGGGCGCTCGCTGGGCGCTCGCTGGGCAGTGTCGGCCCTCCTCCCAGGCCCCACTCGAGCCGATCCTCCCCCTCCCCCCCCTCCTCCCTCCTCCTCCTCCTCCTCCTCCTCCTCCCCCCTCCCCCTCCTCCTCCTCCTCCTCCCCCTCCCCCTCCTCCTCCTCCTCCTCCTCCTCCTCCTCCTCCCTCCTCCTCCTCCTCCTCCTCCTCCTCCTCCTCGCCCGCCTCGAGCTGGTCCTTCGCCCTCAGCTGGGCAAGCATGAAACGATGGCAATGTCAGGGATATGCCCGGAGAGATTCTGACAATGTGATTCTTTCCCGGGGTAGCGGTCGTTACCCCGGGGGGGTGGTCGACTGCGTGCACCCGCCAGGGTGCGTCCGAGCCACCGGCGCATCAATCGCGAGTGTGCCCCACAGCATGTATGGAGGTCCAGGCCCCCCCCCGCCCAGTACGATCGTTAGCGTTACACCGGGGGGGGGCTGTGTAACGAGCATTGCCCTGGGAAGGGGAAAATCCCACCAGCCCTCTGGGCGCAGGTGGTCTAGAGCGTTTCCTTTTCCAGCCTCTTTCCCTGCTCGGGAAGTTTATATTCCCCGCCCCTTCCTGGGTCTGAACGGGCTTCCCCGCGAGGGGTTAGAGCGTCCGAGATGGTCCAAAATAGCTTCAAGAGGACTTTAGCTAGCCCAAGATGGCATCCAAAATCGCCCAAGATACCTCGAGACGGCTCAAGATAGCCTCCGACACGCATCCAAGAGGCCTCAAGACGGCCCCAAGACGGTTTCAAGTGCCCTTCGAACTTTCCATGGACCCCCCCAAGAGGCCCAAATGGGTTCAAAACCTAAGGAAAATCAATGTTTGTTTGCCTTTTCGCTTTTTCGCTTTCGATGAGCTCTTGAGGCGTCAAGATGGCCCCATGATGGCCCAATCTAGCCCCAAGCGAGGCCCAAGAGGGCTCCAAGACGGCCCCCAAAGCGCCAAAGAGCGCCCCAAGAGCGGTCCAAGAGTGCCCCAAGACGCCCCTTTTGGGCCTCCGAGGGGGGGGGGGGGGGGGGAAATTTACGACCCCCCTCTTTTTGAGCGAAGGGGTCCAAGACGGCCCCAAGATGCCTCCCAGACCCCCCAAAAGAGCCACAAGAGGGCCCCAAGACCCCCAAAAGAGCCCCAAGAGAGCCTCAAGAGAGCCCAAAGAGACCCCCAAGAGAGCCACAAGATGGCGACCAAATGGCATCACGAGTCTTCGAAGAACCCCTCACCACGACATATGCCCAAAGCCCGACTTCTCGTCCTCCTTGTCATCTTCCGTTCCTTCCTTGCTTCTTTCCTGCCGCCTCCCTGTTCCTCGTCATCCTCCTCGCGCCGCGTTCCTCCTCCTCCTCCTCCTCCTCCTCCTCCTCCTCCTCCTTCCCTTCCTCCTTTTGTCCTCCCCCTCCTTCTCCTCCTCCTTCTCCTCCTCCTCCTCCTCCTCCTCCTCCTCCTCCTCCTCCTCCTCTTACCCCCAAGATGGCCCCAGACATCACCAGCACCAGCAGCACCACTTGCTCCAAGATGGCCCCAAGAGGGCAACAGAGCACCACAAGCAGAAACACCAGCAGCATCACAACCACCGCCACCACCACCACAACCATCACCAGCACCAGCAGCCGCACCCGAGTTTAAGATACACTTCAGTGCGGAGGCAAAGATCAAGGATGCATATGGGGATGCGACTCTCAACTGTGCGACACGGGCGACGAATGATAGATAGATACAGTCACCTGTGCCAGAGACGCTTAGCACAGGGAACACCCCGGCGTACCTTTCACTGGCTTCCATCTAAAACTTCGCTGCGCGAAAATATGTGCGATCCTTGTTTCTCACGGGCCACGGTGGATACGGCCACCTGCACTAGAGACGTTTACCACGGGGAACACAACGTCGCATTTTGCACCGAATACCATCTTAAACTTCAATGTGGGAAGCTATGTGTGATCCATGTGCTTCTGAAGACGGCCGCGCGAATCTATGCTTCCGGCCGTCCCTGATTTACCAACTCCCCTGCTGATCGTTTCTGGATGGGCTGGTAGGGATATGCGAAGCGTCAAGAACTGCTCTCTGCTTGGATATCCCAATGTGTGCATCTATTCGCATGGAGCTTTCCGCCGTAGGCCTCTAGGCGCAAAACACTTCGAATAAACACTGGCTTGAGTATTGACAGACCAGATGCGAATCTACCTGTCAACGAATTGAAGTGTGAATGAGTCTCAGTAGTGGGGCCTCGCGTGACCTCCTGGGGAGGATTCGCGCCCCAGGGCAGGCCCAATCTATAGGAAGAGACGTAAGACATGTAGGATTGGAGGCACAGGAGAAGGACGATCCATAGAAACCAACTTGCAACACAACGGATTCGTGCCCCAGGAGAGGCCCAATCTATAGAAACGAATGTAAAACACTTGGGATTGGAGCCACGCCCGTGGCCTTCTGAGGCCTCGTGCTCCTGGGGCCTCTTGGGGCCTCCTGGGGCCTTCCGGGGCCTCCTGGCGCATCCTGTTGCCTCCTATGGCCTCCGGGGGCCTCCCCGGGGCCTCCGAGGGCCTTCCTGGAGCCTCTTGGGGCCTCCTGGGGCCTCGCGTGGCCTCCCTGTGGCCTCCTGTAGCATCTTGGGGGCTTCGTGTGGCCTCTTGGGGCTTCCTGTGGCCTCCTGAAGCCTCCTGGGACTCCTGGGGCCTCCTGGGGCTCCTGGGGCCTCCTGGATCCTGCTTAGAGCCTTCTGTGACATCCTGGGGAGGAATCGTGCCCACGAGTCTGGCCAACAAAACAAGCAAACCGCTCGGGGCATCCTCGCAATCCGGGCCCCCACGGGTGCGAAAACCAGCGCCTGGCTCGAGACATCCTCAACATCTGCTCCGAAAGCGGGGGATGTCGGGTGGTGAAACAGGCAAGCCGCTCGAGACATCCCCACAATCTGGGCCCGAACAAAAGAATGAGGTACTGCCTGGTGGCTCCCCTTGGGCGTGCGAAAACCAGCGCCTCGCTCGAGACATGCTCAATATCCTGCTCCGAAAACGGAGGATGCTGGGGGCGCCAACAGGCAAACCGCTCGAGACATCCCCGCAATCTGGGCACGAACGGAGGAATGAGATACCCCCTGGCAGCCCCCCTTGGGAGTTCTGAAACCAACGCCTCGCCCCAGGCATCACCATCATCATCATCATCATCATCATCATCATCATCATCATCATCATCATCATCATCATCATCATCAGCATCATCATCATCATCATCATCATCATCATCAACATCATCATCATCATCAGCATCAGCATCAGCATCAGCATCAGCATCAGCATCATCATCATCATCATCATCATCATCATCATCATCATCGTCATCATCATCACAATCCCCACCATCAACATCATCATCAGCAGCATTATCATCATCACCACCATCATCACCATCATCAGCAGCATCATCAACATCATCAGTACCACCATGATCATCCTCATCACAATATTCTTCACCAGCATCATCATCATTATCATTATCCTCATCATCACCACCACAATCATCATCGTCATCATCATCACCATTAGCAGCAACATCGTCATCACCATCATTGTTGCCACCATCAACAACATCCTGCTCATCGTCAGCATCAACAACATCATCAGCATCAGCATCATAATCATCATCCTCATCATCAGCATCAGCATCATCAACATCGACATCATCACCATACCATCATTTTAAAATGCAATACAAGATCATACCATAGCATAACTTAAGTAGTGTTCCTGAATGTGGCTCTGGGTGGGGATGAGAAGGAGGACGTGGTGGAAAAATATTCGGCGCGGTCGGAGTAATAACAAGAACCTTTGGATATTGGGAACAACAATAACCCCATCCTTTGGATATGGGGACAACAAGAACCCCATCCTTCGGATATGGGGAATAAGAAGAACCCCATCCTTGGTGTATATATATATGGGAAATAACAAGAAACTCATACTCTGGAGATGTGGAAAACAACGATCACACATGGAAGGGATTCTTGAAATCGGCATCGAGCTAAGGTGATGCCAAACATTGGGAGCTGGTTTTACTCCACTGCTGAGCTGGTTCGATTGTACAAGTGCCACGTGCTGTCGTACATTGAGGGCGCTACCCCGGCAATTTACCACGCTGCTGAAGCCACTCTCCGCCATCTCGACGGGCTGCAAGACACATTTCTGGAAGGCGTGGGCTTGACACC
This sequence comes from Prorocentrum cordatum, assembly GCA_963575745.1. Classification (NCBI taxonomy): domain Eukaryota; class Dinophyceae; order Prorocentrales; family Prorocentraceae; genus Prorocentrum; species Prorocentrum cordatum. The sequence goes on from CAUYUJ010000639.1 coordinate 105,054, forward strand.
CAAGGAAGCACTACTTGAACACAATATGGGCCCACTGGGGTTGCGGCGTGACATTGCAATGCTTGGTCTTCTATACAAGGTTGCTCATGGGAAAGCACCGCCATCGTTGGCTTCTCTGTTTGAGCCGTTCAGAGGCCAACTTGCAAGGTACGGTTTCTCATCAGATCCGCGTTTGCACAGCAAGGCGTTGCACGAACCTCTCCAACCCGGCCATCCTCGAATGCTTCATCGGTCAATATATGGTCTGATTGCTATATTCAACCGCTTGCCTGGCATCGTGGTGCGCGCCAGGTCTGTCAAAGGTTTCCAACGTTCGCTGCAACGTCTGGCCAAGGATGATGCTGTGACTGGCAGCCATGAGTGGTCTCGAATTTTCCGCCCGGGCTGACGCCGCCGAGAGAATGTATGCATCGTGTGTTTTTTTTGATGATTCGAGGGTTCGTCGTAGAAAATTGGGACAGGTATACGTCTCAAACTGGTAGTCTCCGCTTACCCGTCCTCGCCCCGTCCTCTGGCCTCGAGTGTTCGGTCGGGCATGTCCTCCTACGGGCGGACTGTGAAGGACCCATGAAGAGTAGGTCAACCAAACTCAAAAATAGCCCACATAGTCGAAACATCGTCCCCCGACACAATTAATCGTCGATTCCCCAGAAAAATATGGGAAAATATGGGAAGTGGGGGGGAAGACAAAAACCCAGAAAATATATGAAAATATGGGGAATGACTATTTTTCTACGATTCCTGAATACCCCTCCCGTGAAGGGACGCCTCCGACGTAACTCGAGTGCTCTCTGTTGGGGGCGGGGCGCCCCGGGCGGGGCCGCTGGGGCGAGAGCACCCTCCGGCCCGACGACGCCGACGCCGAACGCCTTGCCGGCGGGGGACCAACGACCCCCGACGACCGACGACGATCGAGGGCGATCGAAGACCGAAGACCGACAACCGACGACGAGCGACTACTGGGCATCGCTCGGACGTCCATTCCCTGTGCTTTTTTCGGTCTCCTGCGTGGCTTGTTCGCCACATGCTCAAGGATGCTCCTCGATGGTCCTCGCCGAGGAAAAAAAACGCACACGTCCGAGCGATGCCGAGACGATCTCAGCGACGATCGACGGCCGGCGATGCACGACGATCGATCGGCGGCCGGGACAGGACGATCCTCGATCCTCGATCCCCCCCTTGGTGAGGGAGGGGGGGGAGGAGGAGGAGGAGGAGGAGGAGGAGGAGGAGGAGGAGGAGAGGAGGAAGGAGGAGGATGGGAGATGAGGGGAGGAGGAGGGAGGAGGAGATGAGGAAGGAGGGAGGAGGAGCAGGCGCCCCTCCTGCGCCGTCGGCCGCGGGCCCGTGGCGGTCAGCGCCAGCGCGCCCGCTCCCCGGGCACGCCGTGCCGCCACAGGCGGCCCCCTCCGCCGGCGGCCGCGTCCGCGGGCGCGCCACGTCGGCGCGCGCTGGGGCGGGGCAGGTGCGCCGGGGGCTCCGAGCGGAGGTGAGAGGCTCGGGGGGTCCTCCTCCTCCTCCTCCTCCTCCTCCTCCTCCTCCTCTCTCTCCTCCTCCTCCTCCTCCCCCTCCTCCTCCTCCCCCTCCTCCTCCTCCTCCTCCTCCTCCTCCTCCTCCTCCTCCTCCTCCTCCTCCTCCTCCTCCTCCTCCTCCTTCCCTCCTCCTCCTCCTCCTCCTCCTCCTCCTCCTCCTCCTCCTCCTCCTCCTCCTCCTCCTCCTCCTCCTCTCTCCTCTCCCTCGTCCCCCGCGTCCTTCTTCCCCGCTTTTCCTCATTCGGCAGTCCGCGAAGGCGCATACGGTTCGCTCCTGGGTCTGCGCAAGCTGATCCAAGACTTCAGTTTGACGGTTTCTCTAGCTGTTGATCCACTGTATGCTCCTCCTCTTCCCTGATCAAAGCATCTCGCCTGGGCATTATTTGTGGATGAGCTGGTAGGGGTGTTTTTTTTGGTCACGGGCGGACAAGCAAAACACCACGGATGGCACAACCAAATCGCAAATCAGAAGGTCGCTTGGTAAACCAGGAGACAAGACACAAGCCGACCTGCAATAGGCAAACTCATGCTATGAACTGTGGCAAGAGCAAACAAACGACACCTCAGTTGAGACAGGAGGGAAGAGGACGAAGGACAAGGACAGAGAGAGAGAGGAGAAGGGAGGAAGGACAATCGCGTCGTGTGGGCACCCCCGCTGGCCCCGCCGGCGATTGGACGCAGTGGAGGAGAAAGGGGAGGGGGAGGAATGTGGGGCAGAGGAAAGGACAGCAGACGGAACGGCTCCCCCAGGAATTTGGCGGCAGTTTTTGCAACCGAGCTGCGCCCTGTGGGCGTCAACCACAGCGGACGCCGACTGCCGCCGCGCACGCTGCCACGGCGAGGGGCACAGGAGCAAGGCGCCCCGCGCAGCCTATCACAGCTGCAAACCCAAGCCCGCGCGTGCGCGTGCGCGTGCGC
>CAUYUJ010000640.1:0-35961 GCA_963575745.1 Prorocentrum cordatum
GTAGTAGCAGTAGTAGTAGTAGTAGTAGTCGTAGTAGTAGTAGTAGTAGTAGTAGTAGTAGTAGTAGTAGTAGTAGCAGTAGTAGCAATATTAGTAGTAGTATTAGTAGTAGTAGTCGTAGTAGTAGTAGTAGTGGTAGTAGTAGTAGTAGTAGTAGTAGTAGTAGTAGTAGTAGTCGTAGTAGTGGTGGTAGGAGTATTAATAACAATAAGAAGAATAATAATAAAAGTAGTCGTGTCGGAGGAGCTGCAATGCTCTCTCGTGCTTCATCCTTTTCCGTCCCCGTCGTGCTTTCCCGCCTCCCCTCCTTCCCCTGTTGTAGCGTCTGCGCCAACTACGCCCGACAGGTAGGGAAGGCATACCCCCAAGGGTGGCACGATCGCAGACGAGAAGGCTGATATCGCGGGTTCGGAATATAAGTGTTTAGTGGCACACGAGAAAAAGTAGAGCAAGCAGTCTCAATTGATTGATTGTTGTTGCTGCTGCTGTTGTTGTCGTTGTAAACCAGGGGACGGGGGCGCAATTTCAGCTTCACGTCTTTCAATAATACTCCTTGCGACGCACCCAACCCATCGGCATCAAGGGATGATCTAAGGCGTGCCGGCAGTAGGGTGAAAGCAACCATGCCAGAGACGGTGAACGGCGCATACCTATATCGTGCGACGTGTGCGTGGCCGACTCGCAAAACAGAGGTGCACGAAGGCAAATAGGCAGTGTACTGGGAAGGAGAAGCGAACAGCAGACATCGGGGTGGAAGAACAATCACCTCGGCAGAAGCAGCGAGATGATGGAGCATGGGAACAAGAAGGTTACACAGGCGGAGAGGCAGCCAGATAATGAAGTGTCGCGTTTCTGCATGCCGAAATGCTCAAGACGTACTCATCGTCGTCGTCCCCTTCCTCCCTTTCCTACTTCTCGACGTCCTCCTCTCCCACCTTTTCCGCCACCTCGTTTTCATAGTTCTCCTCCTTCTCCTCCTCCCCCATCCCTCCTCCTCCAGATCTGCGTGGGAACCGACGGTGTAGCGCACCCCAGCAGCCTTCAAACCTGCGACAATTTCACACTTCGCAGCCCCCAACGGATGGCGAGGTCCCGTTTGGATTTGCGTGTGGCCCCATTGTGCTGGCTCCCCCAGAGGCGTTCGAACATGGCGACAATAACACTTCGCAGCCCCCGCAGGGATAGCGATCTCCGCGAAATCTGCATGGGACTTCACTGTGCTGCCCACCCCACACCAGCCCGCAAACGTGGCCACAATTCCACACCTCGCAGCCCCCGCCCCCGGGGATGGCTGGGTCCCCTGGCGCCCCCAACAACCCTCGAAACTGGCGACAATTTAACACTTCGCAGCCCCACCCTTCAGGATAGCGAGGTCCCGTTTGGATCTGCGTGTGGCCCCACTGTGCTGGCTCCCCCAGCAGCCCCCGAAAGTGGCGACAATTTCGCGCTTCGCAGCCCCCCCAGGGATGGCGAGGTCTTTTTGGGATCAGCGTGGGACCCCGCTGTGCTTGCTCCCCACAGCAATCCTCGAACATAGGGACACTTTAACACTCCGCAGCCCCCCAAATTTGGCGAGGTCCCGCTTGGATCTGCGTGGGGGCCCCGCTGTGTTGCCCCGCCCAGCAGCCTTCGAAAGTGGCGGCAATTTAGCACTTCGTAGCCTCCAAGGGATGGCGAGGTCCCTATTGGATCTGCGTGGGGCCCCACTGTGTTGGTCTCCTGGCAGCCCTCAAAAGTAGCGACGATTTCACACTTCGCACCCCCCCCCAGGATGGGGAGGTCCCGTTTGGATCTGCGTGGACCCCACTGTGCTGGCTCCCCAGACAGCCTCGAAAGTTGCCACTATTTGAAATCTCGCAGCCCCCCAATGATGGCGAGATCCCGTTTGGACCTGCGTGTAGCCCCACTGTGCTTGCCCCCCCAACAACCCTCGAAGATGGCGACCATTTCGCACTTCGCAATCCCCAAAGGATGGCGAGGTTCCGTTTGGATCTGCGTGTGACTCCACTATGCAAGCTCCCCCAGACGCCTTCGAAAATGGCGACAAGTTCGCACTTCGCAACCCCCCAAAGATGGCGAGGTCCTGTTTGAATATGCGTGGGACCCCACTGTGCTGGTTCCCCCAACCACCCTCGAAAATGGCGACACATTCATACTTCGCAACCCCCAAGGATGTCGAGGTCCCGTTTGGATCTGCGTGTGGCCCCACTGTGCTTGCTCCCACAACAACCCTTGAAAGTGGCGACAACTTTGCATTTCACAGTCCCCCAGAGATGGCGAGGTTCCGTTTTGATCTGCGTGTGGCCTCAGCGTGCTCGCTTCCCCAGCAGCCCTCAAAAGTGAGACAATTTCACACTTCGCACCCCCCCCCCCTCAGGATGGCGAGGTCGCGTTCGTATCTGTGTGTGACCCCACAGTGCTGGCTCCCCCAGCAGCCCTCGAAAGTGGCGACAATTTTACTCTTCGCAGCCCCCAAGAGGGATGCGAGAGGAGATAGCCGAGAGGAAAGCGGGGGGGGGGGTGTCCACGAACATGGCGGGATAAATACCAATGACTCTTCACAAATGAGATTTCGACAACGTCACAACTATGTGCCCCAAAACAATGCATAACCGTTCGGCACATGTGTACACATATATTTACATACGCACAATTGATATCGATCACATTGCCAACGCATCCAAGAGTTGTAAGCCACTTGCTCATATGAATATAAATATGTGTGTGCTCGTATGTGAACGCCGGTGTGTCCAGTGTGTGTGTGTGTGTGTGTCCGAGTTTGCACGTTGACATTCGGCTCAGCGGGATCCTTGCGAGCAGGGGTTCGCAATCTCACGTTCGCTGTCACGAGTGTGACCATTGTTGACGCTGGCACATCTTTGTATATCCAATCGTAGTAGCCTAGCACTGCGGATACAGTAGTGCCGATTTGGGACTTGCGACGAAGAGTTCACGGATCGACCATTTACCAGGGCGGGGTCCGGGGCAACAAGACTTGATCCCGAGCTCGTTGGGCTCTGCTTTTGGTTCAACTTGTCAGACCGAGCGAGGTTGGCGGGGCAGAACTTTTATCCTTATGCGCGGAAAGCGACGGACAACACTAACACTGACGGAACGGTTCCAAAATAGAACGCCCGCACTGCTTTGGCGACCGCACGGTATTTTGCTAGACATATATATATATATATACGAACACTCACACACAGACCAGTTCCGTGAAAAGAATCACGCGAACTACCAAAATCAGTGATTGGACCGATCGCGGCTTCGCTACCACATGGCTGTTTTCGAACGTGTGTTCCTGTAACCAGTGGCCATGGCTAATCCCACCAGTCCTTTGGGCGGTGGTCTAGCACGTTTCCTCTTTCATCCTCTTCCCCTTCTGGAGGGGTTTACCCCTCCCCCTGCCCCATCTCCTGGACCTGGACGGGGCGTCCCGCGGGTAGTTGGAGCGCTGGATTTGGTATAGGATGATCCAAGAGGGCCTCAGGGAAACCAAAATGACCTCCAAACTGGCTCAAGATGGCCCGAAATAGCACAGGATGGCTTCCAACATGCTCCAAGAGGCCCCAAGACCACGCCAAGACGGCTCCAAGTGGCCGCGAAACCTCCCAAGGAAACCGCCTAAAAGCCAAAATCCTTCCGAAACCAGCGGGACATGCATGCTTTTCCCAGCCGTCCTGTGGTGTTGAGTCCTTGTTTTGAAGAGACAGCGCCCCGCGTCCTCTCCTCCTCTTCTCCTCTCCTCTCCTCCTCCCCCCCTCCCTCCTCCCATTCCTGCCTCTGCCCTCCGCGTGCCGCCATCACCGTTAGCATCGTCATCATCATCGTCATAACCACCGGCATCGCCATCATCCACATCATCATGATCACCATCATCACCATCACCAAGGGCAGCATCGTGAAACACCCTTCACCTTCAGTTCCTCTCTCCTCCGATTCCTGCCTCTGCCGTCCACATGTCTCTGCTTTGGCACACTCCTCACATGCTTCGTGGCCCCATAGGGAGCTCCACCGAAGGCCTCATTATTGTCGTCATCGTCAGCACCGTGCCTCTGCTCCCCGCATGTGCACCATGTCGGCACACAGGGAGCTCCACAGAAAGCCTCAGTGGCAAAATCCGCACGCGCCCGACGCCCATTTGGACACACCCGTCACACGGTTCATGGCCCCATAGGCAGCTTCATCGAAGGCCCCAGTAGCAAGGTCCACATGCGCCCGACGCTCAGTTTAGCGCACCCCTCACACTGTTCGTGGCCCCATAGGGGGCTCCACCGAAGGCCCCAGTGGCAAGGTCCGCATGCGCCCGACGCCCACTCTAGCACAACCCTCCAACGGTTCATGGCCCCATGGGCATCTCCATCGAAGGCTTCAGTAGCAAGGTCCGCATGCGCCCGACGCCTGTTTTAACACACCCCTCACACGGTTCGTGGCCCAATATGGAGCTCCACCGAAGGCCCCAATGGCAAGGTCCGCATGTGCCCGACGCCCAAGTCAGCACACCTCACACGGTCCGTGGTCCCGAAGGGAGCTCCACCCAGGGCCCCAGTAGAAAGGTCCGCATGCGCCCAGCGCCCAGTTTAGCGCACCCCTCACACGGTTCGTGACCCCATAGGGAGCTCCGCCGAAGGCCCCAATGGCAAAACCCGCCCGAAGCCCACTCTAGCACACCCCGCACACGGTTCGTGGCCCCGTAGAGAGCTCCACCGAATGCCCCAATGACAGGGTACCAAGAGAACTCCCCGCTCCGAGGCTTCAAACTTGCTACACAAGGGCCCGATCGAGCTCGAAGAAGGGCCCCAAAGGGCCCCAAGAGGTTCTAGACGCGCACAATAGCGCCCCAATAGCGCTGCAACAGGGGTCCAAGAGTCGATTTCAGGTGCTCTAGGGGGGCGACGCCAATCAAGTACCCCCCCTTCTTTGATTGATCTCCGCCGCGATGGCCCCAAGACTGTCCAGCTTGGGTGAACATAGCCTCCACTATGCCTCCTAAAGACCAATGAAAAACGCCAAGACGGCCCAAAACGGGTTTCCAAAGACCGCCCACGCGAAACCCGCATCCTAAATGAATGATTATTGGCTTCTCGCTTTTTCGCGTCCTTCGCCGACGCCACCACATTCCGCTGCAAGCTCGTGCGATTCTCTGATCAAGGCAACTCGCCTGGTCAATATTGCTGGATGGGCTGGTAGGGGGTACGCGAAACATCAAGAATATCCCTCTCCTTCTTGAGCAGAATCGAAGACACACAAAACTGATTGGGTGGATGATCTTGCATTACGTGCCTCAAGCCTCTTGCGTGCTAAATGAAGACAAGCTCGTTACCACTTTTTGTAGATATACGGGTCACGGATGAGAAATAGCAAACTGACAAGGACGACAACAATCATATGTTGAATTGTATTGTCTTGTATTGTGTCACATGCTCGATGCTACATATATCACTGTATGATATAAGACATACTGCATTTGCAAATACATGTTCCGGTTACAATAACCGCATTTTAGCCGGTACATGTATGTTTACGTGTATATATAGATATACAATGTAACATTCGACAATGTATCCCATATCTTATATGTATATCATAATGAGGGAGCAGAGCGGACGTTCATTGTCCTGAGGCGCGTGGTTGAGGTGGGGTTCCGCGGTGCCGATTGTTGTTGCGTTGTTGTTGTTGTTGTTGCCGTCGACATCGCCCGCGACCCGCCCGCGACCGATCCCCCGACCCACCCGCTTTGCTTTGACAAAAGAATCGGCGCCTGCGGCGAGCTCGTTGTGTATACTTTGTAAGAAAAACAGCAGCGACAAGGGGTTTCTCCAGAGCCTCGCAGGCTGCCGCCGCCCTCGCCGCCCCCTCACTCTTCTCCGCAACTGGGACCACGTACTGTTTGGCGGGAAGGATGGCAGAAATCCGAACGCTTGTCAGTCTAGGCATTCGTCTGAAATTGCCGGTCGCACACTTGACGCGAATACATGTACGACTGCCGTGGGCAAAGCGACTTGTACGTACGAGTCCCAACGTACAACGTATACGAACATTTCCACTGCTGCGGGCGAAGAGGCGACATCTCTCGGGTAGGCAACACTAATGTTTCGGATAGGCGTAAACGCAACGCCGCAGTCATGTGCTCATGGCCTTTCACAGGGGAAGTGACTAGCAACCTCCTGCTTGCATTTTTCAATTCTTGACGGTTCGTTGTAGCTGTGGGGTGCACAATGTGGGGCAGTGAAATGCAGTGCGTGCTATGAGGGACAAGATCATTGGTGCAATCCATGGGGTGCAAGCAATTTAATGCAACTTGAATGGACATTTATGTAGTGCAATGTATGTGGGTGCAACCAACCAAGACAATAATGAATTCACGACTCCACTGCTCGCGTAAACTTCCATCCTCCCACCTGGACGCGTTTTGCAAAAATCCATGCGGCTGTGATTGTGGTAACTGCTTGGCAGTGGCTGGCGCATCTCTGCGGCCGCGCTGGCGCGCGCGCTCGCCCGCAAAGCGGCCAGCTGGTTTGGCACAGTTGATGCGGCCCCACGACACTCATCGGTGAGAATTGCCCTGCGCGTCTCAAAGTCGTGCTGGCGAGCGGGCGCTCCAATGCGGGTCGGTGATTTGGGCGGGCGCGGTAGCATGATGATGCCGACATCGGCGGAAACGATGATAGTAGCGGTGATATTTTTGACGACAGCAAGGCCAATGACGGCACCGATGCTGGTGACAACGATGACGATGATGATATTTCATGTGCCAGTGATGAGGGTTCTTGGGTGATGATGGCGGCAATTGCGGCGATCGTCGATGACGATGGCGTGATGCGGCGGCGCTGATGAAGGTGACGGTGAGAAATGGCGCACACAGAACTGCAAGAAGCCTGGCAGACTTTCTGTTGGCAAAACACACGGTTTTACTCCCCGACCACCCGGCGTCTCCTCTTCTCTCCGCCTCCCCCTCCTCCAAACACTGCCTCTGCCCTCAGCATGTCTTTGTTTCGGCACACCCCGCACAACATAGGGAGCTTCACCGAAGGCTCCAATGGCTGCGTTCGCATGCGCCGCCGCGCCCATGTCGGCACTCCCCTCACGCGTTTCGTGGCCCCATACAGAGCTTCACCGAAGGCCCCAATGGCTGTGTCGCAGGGCGCCACCGCGCCAATTTTGGCAGCGTCCCCGCTGAGGGCCTCAACGGCTGCGTCCGCATAGGACCACCAGGCCCGTGTCGGCACACTCCTCACACGTTTCGTGGCCCCATAGGCAGCTCCACCAAGGCCCCAGTGGCTTCGTTCGCATGGCACCACCACGCCCATTCCACATGGAGCTCCACCGAAGGCTCCAGTGGCTGCGTTCGCATGGCGCCACCGCGCCCATTTCGGCAGACCCCTCACACGTGTCGTGGCCTCATGGGGAGCTCTACCGAAGGCCACAGCGGCTGCGTTCGCATAACATCGCCGCGCCTATGTCGGCACACCCCTCACACGTCTCGTGGTCCCATGGAGAGAGATAGAGAGATAGAGAGAGAGAGAGCATATATGTATACACACAGAGAGAGAGAGAGAGAACAAACAAATGACAAAGAGATATATATATATAATATATATATATATATATATCTATATCTATATATATATATATATATATATATAGAGAGAGAGAGAGAGCGAGAGAGAAAGAGAGAGAGAGAAAATGATATATATATATACATAAATAGAGAGAGAGAGAGAGAGAGAGAGAGAGAGAGAGAAAACGAGAGACAGAGAGAGAGAGAGAGAAAACAAGAGAGAGAGAGAGAGAGACAGCGAGAGAGAGAGAGAGAGAGAGAACTCCACCGAAGGTTCCAATGGCTGCGATCGCATGGCGCCATCGCGCTCATTATTGCGCACCCCTTACACGCTTCGTGGCCCCATAGGTAGCCCCAACGAGGGCCCCAATGGCTGCGTTCGCATGGATCCACCGCGCCGATGTCGGCACATCCATCACACATTTCGTGGCACCACAAGGAGCTCCACCGCAGGCCCAAATGGCTGCGCTCGCATTGCAATCCAGCGCTCATTTTGGTACAACTCTCACACGTTTCGTGGCCCCATAAACAGCTCCACAGAGAGCCCGAATGGCTGCGTTCACATGGCACCACCGCACCCATGCTGGCGAACACCTCACACGTTCCGTGGCGTCATACGTAGCTCCACGGAACGCTCCAATGGCTACGTTCGCATGGCACCACCGCGACCGTATCGGCACACCCCATCCACATTTCAGACTTTACGTGGCCCCATGAGGAGCTCCACCGAAGGCCCCAATGGCTGCGTTCGCATGGCACCACCACGCCCGTTGCGGCACACCCCTCACACGTTTCGTGGCCCCATATGGAGCTCCACCGAGGGCCCGAATGGCTGCGTTCGCATGGCACCGCCGCACCCATCCTACTTCGGCACACCCCTCACGCGTTCCGTGGCCCCAAACAGTGCTCCACTGAAAGCCCCAACGGCTGCGTTCGCATGGCTCCACCGCACCCATGTCGGCACACCGTTCACACGCAAAGTAGCCCCAGAAGGAGCTCCACCGAAAGCAATACCCACAACGCGGTACTCACGACTGCATATCATTGGACCCTTCGCAAGGATATGATGATTTTGAACAACTCCATCTTGAAACGATTCGAGATCCAATGGTTTTTGGAAGGATTTCGACACGCGCGCGTGGCCCACATGGCATTCTTTGATCTGGATTCGTCTACTGGGCGCTTGCTGGATCAACGCAGATCCACCGCGTGGTGCAATGAGAGCACGGGTTGTGGACCATGTTGCCAAATTCATTGCGTGTATACATATATACATCTACTTCTATATTTACATCTTTACTTTCAGCAAGTGCGCGGTGGCAGAACATCTACAATACTAGTGATGTAACAACCTGGGCTCTGTATTTTGTATGGTGAAATGCGTGCCCCTTGTGTGTTCGGTATGATTTCGACATGTGCGCGCGCGTGGGGTTCGTGCCATTTTTGGCAAATGATTCTAAACATCATGACCTTCTTGTGATAAATCGGTGTGTGCGCACGGTAATATTTGACAGGGGTGAGGGGGAGGTCAATACTGGTTGCCCAGGGATGGTATGGATCCATCAGGAAAATGAGCGACGAGGCAGGAACACATGTAATTTGCAATGTCCCAGAGGGGGTCGATAATCCAGGGGGGAGGGTGGTAGAATCTACTCTCCTTTTGAACGGAGAATGCTTATGGTGTAAATTTTGTGGTTCAAGCCATGTGTGCACCTGGAAACGCGAGCCAACGCCCGAGGCGGGCACACCCAGGAACGGGTCGAAAACCCAGAACCGCCGGCTAGCGCACGGGGCGGGCAAGAAGCGGGCACGGGGGCCCAGTGGCCGAATGTTTGAAATCACCAGCCAACGCACGAAATGGGCGTGGCAAGCACGGGCGCCCATCGGGCGAAGATCTGGAACCGCCCGCCCAGGGCGGGCACCTGCGCTCACCGGCCGAACACTCAGCCGCAAGCCGACTACTCACAGGCCCAGGAGACCCGACCTAAGAACCCACTTGTGCAAGCCCTGTTTGGGGAACGTCCTGTCGCCCACCGGGCGGCGGCGGATGGCCATCGGGCCAACACCCAGAACCGCCAGCTGGCGCACGGGGCGGCGACGAAGCGGTGACGGGCGGCCACACGGCAAAAGGGAAACGCCAGCCAGCGCACGTGGCGGCGACGGGAAGCTACTGGGCGAAAGCCCCGAAGCGCCAGCCAGGGCACGAGGGCGCAGCGAGGCGGCGACGGGCGGCTAGCAGGGATAACCCGAACGAGCTAGCCAATCATTCAGTAGTTTACTAAGTTCATTCATGTAAAGAAGCCCTTAGTGCAAACCCTGCTAGGGAAACCAAGCCGAACACATTCCGAATCGGACGGCTAATCGATTCCGTTTCCGTATGCAACGCAGCGATCAACGTCTCCATGCTCGTTCTAAACTCGTTGTCATTAACCGTGGGATGGCCGTGCGTATGTCCAACAATTGCATGAGTCATGCTGCTCCAGCACAAACCCGAACGACGGGATGTACAATTGACTTCTGAGTAGAATCTTAAGCAACGGAATTTCTCATGCCCACACACGGAACGTGATCGTGGCCGGAAGAGTTGAACACCGCCCAATTGCGTTGATGCCAGTAGCCTGCGACGCCAACTCGGTCAATACGCTGAAGTCCCATCGTGCAATCGCGAGGCAACACACACATGCACCATGGCACGGCCACGGTCGCATCCGTCCGTTGATACATCCGCGGCATGCTGATCAAGTGCCCATGCATACGTGTGAACAGATATAAGGCCGTGCAACATGGCAAGTAGCAGTATGCCAATGCTTCCACATACGCTCTTGGCCCCATGCTCGTCCATCCTGTGCTGCTCACCTCTGCTCCAATGTGCGTTGGTCTCATTTCTTGCGACGGCTATGGGCGCTGGGTTTGGGGGCAACGCCGCCTCAGCAAATCCGCCACCGCACCCTCTGCACCTCGGGGAGTGTTAGAATGCCCTTTGGCCGCCTGGTCGTTTTTCCTTGTCATTTCCACAAACGTCCCTCCTCGCTACGTGTAACTGTGACTCCCACCTCCACGTCTCGCTCCCCAATGCTCTTCACATTCCAAAAACGGCTTTGCAACATTCCATGCGGAAGGCAAGCTGGCTGCGAGATGCGCCAAGACTCGCCCAGGACAGCCCTAAGAAAGTCCAAGGGCAACGAGACGTCCCCAATTTCTTCTCAGATGCCCATGATGCCCCACAAAGGCCGAGGGCGCACCGCGGGATGCCCCTGGGGCGGGGATCCAGGACCCCCCCCACTTTCCCCAGTCCGTCGTCGGCGGAATCCCCCCTTGCTTTCCCGATCCGTCGTCGGCGGACCCCCCCTTCCTCCCTTTCCCAGTCCGTCGTCGGCGGACCCCCCCCCTGTCAACAGGGGGGCCAAAGGGGGGCGAGGGGGGGGGGGTCCGGACCCCGCCCCTGTTTGGACTCGACATTCGGATCCCGCCCCCCTCCCCCCTTCGCCACGCTGCCTTCTGGCTCTGGAGCCTGATCCCTACCACTCAACCTTAACCCCTAACCCTAATCCTAGCCCCTAACCTTCACACGAAAACCTCAACCTCAACCGAAAATCCAACCCCAACCCAAACCCCGAATCCGAATCCCTACACTCTGCCCCTACTCACTAATCATCACCCACTACTTACTACCCGCTACCCTCTACACACTACCCACTATTCACTACGCACTGCTCGCTGCTCCCAACTCCCTACCCACTGCTCACTGGTCGCTGCTCCCTTTACCCGACTCACTACCGACTACTCGCTACTCCGTACTCACTATTCACCACACACCACTCACTACCCCCTACTCCCTACTCGCTACACGCTACTCACTGCTCACTACCCACTACTGACTGCTCACTACTCAGGACCACTACTCACTACCCAGTATTCCCAACTCAGTACTCCCGATTCCTTACTCAATACTCCGTACTCACTACCCATACTCTTTACTCACTACGCCCTGATCCCTACTCGCAGCTCCGGACACCCTACTCACTACTCCCTCGGCACTACCCACTGTCCGCTACTCCCTTCTCACTACTCCCTACTAGCCACCCATAACTCACCATTCATCTTTACTTCTTGTGATGGAACACCCCTACGTCCCCACCGAGCTGGCCGATAGCAGCCCCGCCGTCCTAACTGTCAAAGAGCAACACAAACTCAATTTTTTGGTCGCCAACATGTCGTCGAGTTGCGAAAAGTGTAACGGGAATGGGACGAATTGGACCTCGCTTGGGAGGCCCTAAGCGGGTGGTCGCGTCCTACCCATCCAAAAAATACAAAGTCAACGTTTCTCCCGGTCAACGTGGACTTTCTTGTCGTCAGCGCTGCGAAAAATGTAGCACGAATGGGACGCGGCGCACATCGCGCGCGGACGCCTGGCCAACCCTGCGCAAAACCCCTCGTCCTACTTGTCAAAAAAACACCGCAACGTCGACGTTTTTTTCGCCAACGTGTACTTTCTCCTCGTCGGCGCTGTGAATCGCGTGGCGGGACTGGGACGCGGCGCACACCGCCCGGGGACGCCTGTTCGTCAACATAAGCTTTCTTGTCGTAGACGCTGCGGCCCGTCGGGTTGAGGAGCTGGGCGGGCGGCAATCAGAATGCCTCAAGCAAGTGCGTTTCAAGCAAGTGCTCAGGAGACCCCAGAGAGGTCGAAAAAAGGCGTCCAGGGTTTTTTTTTTTTTTTTTGTTTTTGTTTTTGTTTCTTTTTGTTTTTTTTTTCTTCTCTTCCATTTGGTGTTTGAAGGATTGTGAGGTTGGCACCTACTTGTGTTGACAATGTTCCAACCCGGAAGATCTATCCAAGAGGCCCTCATGCGTATACCAGAAAGCTCTCAGGACGCCCCGCGAACTCCCAGGAGGCTTTCTCCTCTTTCTCATCAGTTTCTCCCTCCCTCCCTCTCTCTCTCTCTCCCCTCCTCCTCCTCCTCCTCCTCCTCCTCCTCCTCCTCCTCCTCCTCCTCCTCCTCCTCCTCCTCCCCCTCCTCCATGCGCAGCAGGAGCGAAACGATTGGCGGTGCAACACGCGTGGCTGGAATGAGACGCGGCGCACTTCGCGCGCTGGACATGTTGTCGCCGACGATGCAACATCAGAGGCCGGAGCGGGGCGCGGCGTACATCGCGAGCGGCCTTGTTTCGCGTCGACGTTGCTCAATACGCGGCAGGAATAGGACGCAGCTCATGTCGCGCGCTGAACGTCTACCCGCCCACGATATAAGATGAGCGACAGGCGTCCGACGCGACGCACTTGCTTCTTATGTTGTGGGAGGGCGGGTGGGGAGTGGACGGAACCCTCTGGCTCGTTCGAGCAGGCTAACTTGACCACTCACTAACCCCTACTTCCTACTCGCTGCTCAATACTCACTACTCACTACCCACCACCCACTACTCACAACTCGCTACTAACTACCCGCGAGTTCCTACTGACTACTCATTACTCACTACTCACCACTGACCAGTCGGTACTCGCTACTCACTACTTCCCGCTCACTACTCACTACTCCCTACTCCCTACTCGCTACCCACTGCTCACTACTCACGATTCACTACTCACTCCTCAGTACCAACTCATCCCTATCCACCAGTCACTACTCATTACTCGCTGCTCCCTAGTCCCTAGTCCCTACTCCCTCACTCCCTACTCGCTCCTCGCACATCACTACTCCCTACTCACTACTCGCTATTCTCTTAATCCCTACTCACTGCTCGCTGCTCGCAACTCCCTACGCACTTTTCACTACTCACTCACTACTCACTACTCACTAGTCCCTAGTCCCTACTCCCTACTCCCGACGCACTACTCACTATCCACCTCCGCTGGCGCAGAAAAGAAATGCGGGAGAGGCTCCCTCCCCAACCCCGTGTCTGGCGCATAGGGAGGAGGGGGGGGGATCGGAAATCGCCCCCTCCCCTTTCCAGCGCAAAGTTGGGGGGGTCCGGAACCCCCCTCCCCCCTTTGACGGGGCGGGGGGGGGGGTCCGAGATCCCCCCCACTCTTGAAGGGGGGGGTCCGAAATTCTACCCCCCCTTTGAACGGGAGGGTGTTCTGCGAGCACAGCCCCCCTTTACAATCAGCTCGGCACCCAATGGCGCGATGCCACGAAGACCATCAAAAAGCCTTCCAGCGGGGTCCCAGGAGGCACGACAACTTTTCAGCCGATGGTGTTCCCAAAAAGACTTCAGAGCGCCACGTAACAGCCTGGCCGCCGAGACAGCCCAAGACGGGCCCAAACCGACTCAGGACCCAGGCCCAAGACGGCCCAAGACAACCCCAACAGGGCTCCAAGACGATCCACTACCTGACCAAACGGCCAACACATTATTATTACAGTGATCCTCTTCGATAAAGTTTGCTTAAGCGATGCCGCGCACGACAGCCCCAATACCTCCAAAAGGCCTCCAAAAGGTTGTCCAGAAGTCCATTAGGCCCTCCAGATACGCTTTCAATAATGCCCAATATCGCAACGCGACAACCATGAAGGGCCATGGCCACACCACGCTGCAACATCATACCGCTGCGTCCCAAACGGCATCAAATTGATTCTACCGAACCGTTTGGGAGAATCATAACTATCCTGAATGCGTGCCGATGCTGCGCTGGCATGGTGGCGGGAATTGCCGCAAGCACCTGCATAACTTACACGACTCTCTAAAGAAAAACGCACGGGGTCCAGGTGGAAAACCGTCCGCGCGAGAAACACCGCAAACTCACATCGCTCCTCTCTTGGCCTCGATGGGAGGCAGCTGCGCCACAACCGGGAGCGGAGAAGACAATGACTCGCTGAGCTGTCTGCGGTCACTCACAGGGCTACCCTCCGCGGACAAAGATCCTGGAGGAGCGTCGGCACGCCGTCGTGGATCAGGCTTCCTGCCAGGGCCAGAACATACAGGATGATGAGCTGGTGCGTTCGTGGGGTTGGGGTTGGGGACTGGTGCAAGCCATTCAAGTGCACAACGGGGCGCCGAACAACTCGAGCGACGAGCGCCGCACTTGTGGGAGCGGTGGGCCAGGGAATCTAGGAAACAAGTGGCACGCGTGCCCTGGCTCGTGCACGAAGCGAAGCAAGATCCGACAGAGGGCTTCCCATGACAGGCAACCGAACGGCACCAACCATAGGGCACCGAAGGGGGACGGCCGACTGCGGCCAACAAGGAACCACATTAAAGACAACTGAGCAATCATTATAACGAAGAAACTAACACCTACGACGCGCTTGACCGAGTGCAGACACGGAAATAAGTCGTACGAACTGAACACACTCCCCGCGATTACAAACGGACGTTGAAGCTTCTCAGCTGTCAGATCCAACGGGCACACGCGGACCCGCCAAGGAACGGATACTTGTATGGTTGGAGAAATCAAGCAATTATGCCGTAGCCAACTTTCAATGTCGTGTCCTGGCATTTTGATACAGTGCGGGCAATTCCACCTGGCCCAGATCAGTTCATGGTATTCGATGCATGCGCGCCTAGTTTAGACCGGATCCCTTGTACTTTGGCTTTGCGTATGACATCCACGATCCCGTTGCTATACCTTCTTGCAGCTGCAGTCCAGACAACACGTCGCTGATGTGTGTCAAAGTATAGCCTGTCTTGACATCTCGGCGAGGTGCAGCTGCAGGCGACAGCCTTGTCGTCATCTGAGTCTCTCAGAACTCTGGAGTTCACTTCTCGGCATCTACAGGGCAATCCGCTGACACTGTCAGCGTGTGTGAGGGATGACGGCCTCTCATCGAGCTCCAGTGAAGATTTTAAACTCTTCCCATGTTTCACTATGGCTACCTTGCGGACATCTCCACGCGCGTCAACCCAAAGCGAATCGGCTCCCGTTGGGATTTCTCTATGCTCGTCAACCCAATGAACATCGAGAAACGTCGTGACCAAGTCTAAAAAAGCCCCTTTCTTCCCCTTTCCTTTGATCCTTTCCATCGCTGGGGGTGGGGGAAGGGGACCTGTTGGGGTGTACACTCCCACCCCATGCTTCTGAGTGCTTCCAGCGATGTTGGGGCTCTTTGGCCTCCAAGATGGCGCCACATGGGTCAAGTTGGGTTCAAATGGCCTTCAGCATGCGTCCAAGAGGTCCCATGACGGCCCACAGGCAGCTCTAATTGGCCACGGTGCCTCCCAAGGACCTCAAGCCGCCCCCCCCCCAAGAGGTTCATTGAGACCCCAAGGCGCCCCCAACGAGCTTCAAAAACGTCTCCAGGAAGCTCCCGAGAGTCATCCACCCCGAGAAGCCTCTGAGAATCCCCTTGCCAACGACCCAGGCACGGTATTCTGCCTCCTCTCCAGTCTCGAAATGACCTTTAACCCATTCTGGGATAAAACGTCGGCCTTCCGTCGTGCGCTCCTCGGCTCCCTCGCGGCCATCCCGGCGCCGCCTGATCCCCATTCAGGGTCAGCGGAACGGGCCGTAAGGCCTTTCCAAGAATCCACAGTGCTGATCCCCTGATGCCCATTTGTCACCCCCGATCCTCGCTGTCAGACCCATCGCCGCCGCGATCATGTCGTCGGAGCACTGCCTGAGGGGACGACAACAGAAACCCGAAAACGTGTTTGCTTCTACCCTATTACCATGCTGCTGGGGGTATATTCATGATCGAACTGATCAGTCGCTGCTGCCACTCAAGAACGTTCAACTTCACCCGGGCAGCGACCGGCCCTCAAAACGAAGCCAATGCCACGTGTAGCGGTACATAGCCTACCGCATGTATTGGCACAAAGCATGCACGGCTAATCATACGCTAAACTGAAACAATATAGCTCTGTAGGGCATGGGCTTGACCGTCAAACGTCCCAATACCAATGCAACGTGACGCATAACTCTTACCATCAGCGACAGGAGGCCTGATGACTCTGGTGAGATAAGCCACCAACTCATATCGTACGATGGCTCCCTGCTAGGCATGCGCCACGCTACATTAGCTGTTACCACTCGGTGTGCGCGTATGCATGCAATCCGAATGCGAGCAGCGCGATCGGGCTCGTGGGACCCCCTGCAGTTACAGCGCGAATCTGATGCTGTGGCTGCATGGTGGTGCGGTGCGCTAGCCCAGACCCCGATAGCAATGGCGTGGTCTCGATTTTGATTGCTCCTGCTTGAGCACTATTGGGGCGTAGCTTGAAACACCAAGCGTATCCTGAAGCACCAAAGCGTGCCTTCAGAGGGCCACAGTGCTGCTGCACATGGGTTTGTGCAGAACCATGCTTTTGCAGAGCTTGTGCGGACAATGGGTAGGGGGATTCTTAGAACTCGGGGGGAAGAGAGCTGACTCTGAGTCGTACCGCGACCCAGGCCCTCTGGGAAAGAGGGCACCTGCCGAGTGGGAGTTCAACGACTCATTAATGGGTGGGCTTGGGCTCATCCGTATTCTCCCGCAGGCACTCAGCTGAGGCAGTAAATTTTCTAAGCCCACGGCCACCGCATCACACCCTTGAGGTGGTGTCTGCGACGAAGCTCGGCCTCAAGTTGCAGCTCTTTCTGCTCGAGGTTGCTCTGTTCCTTCGTGAGATCCTTTCTGGCGGCCCCTCTGTGCTGCTAAAACTGCGGCTGCTCCTCCTGTTCCTCTCTCCGCCCGGTGCCTTACCTTCACCCGATCGACGCCTTGATCCGCTCAAGGGGAAGAGGCCCTGCAACAATATTCCGACATCCTTTCGCCGAATTTCTTCCGCTGCACTCCTCAAGGCAGGTGTGGGCGCAAAGGCGCGACGAGGGTGCTTGAAGCAACTGCTGCGCGGCAGATCGGGAATCATCGCCCCCACTCGCTCCCACGCCTCTGCCTCCCTTTTCCCTTTAGTCCGTCCTGGCGGCTTCTCTTGTCATCCTCTGGGGGCACCGCAGAAGCCTCTGGGAGCCCAGAACCTCTAGGGGGACGCTGACGGGGACGCTGGGCCCCCTCCAAAGGGCTCTGGTTACCCCAAAAGGGTGACGGCAGAAATGCTGGGGCCCCAGGCCTCGTCTCCATGGGCACACGCGTGTGTACACACGTGTTTATGTGTATATATCTAAATATCCACAGGTGTTTGTATACGCGTGCATGCATTCGAGAGTGTATGTGTGTACGTACATGTACAATTATATTCCCCTCGCTTACATCCTATACTATCAGAGGATAGGGAGGGAAAATACCTCTTTTCGTGGCGAAAAGGTGGGTTTCAGCCGCAAGCAAGCCGCCCCACCCGTTCATTGACGGGTGGGATAAAAATTGTAGTGTGGCAGGGAGGAAACTTGCAGCGCACGTCGAAAAGGCTGCAGGATGGAAGAGGAGGAGAGAGAGAGAGAGAGAGAGAGAGGCGAAATGCAGACCTGACACGGGGAATCCAAAAGTTACAGCTACGCACCAACAAAAGCATACCCCTCTCGCTTGCATCCCTGCACCATCAGAGGATAAGGAGGAAAGTGCCCTTTTTCGTGGCGAAGAGCTGGGGTTCAGCCGCAGGCAGGCCGCCCACGACATCACTACCCCGTCACAGGGTCCTCCCTCCCGTCCCACGCTAAGGGGGGCTTGGCCACCACTCTTGGGCTGGCCTCTATGCTTCCACCCTCCAGCCTGCCGCCCCGCGGCTTGCGGGAGGGATTCTAGGGTGAAGCGGCACACCCTGCCACAATAACCCGACCCTCGAGCGACCCCGCAGGGCGGCTGGGGCTGGGGGTTCCACTTAAAACGGTGCACGTCGCGCGTTTTGCGTTGGAGGGGCCCTTCTCCCTAGTGGAACCCTCCTTGCCTTCTGGCCGAGATCAATCCCGCCTGGCTCCTGCCAGCTGCGCCCCTAGGACTCTCCCGGGGGGTACTCCTCGGGGGGCGCTTGGGAAAACTGCACCTTCCTGGTGCTCTCGTTCCCTTCCGCTTCCCTCCTCTTATCTGCGCTCCCTAGGGTGAGCTGGTAGTTCTGCGCCGACGTTGCCTCGGCCAGGCCCTTCTGGGGCTCGTGCGCCTCCTGTAGGTGCGGGTGGTCGGCGCTAGACTTCCACCTCCCAGACCTCTTCTGCTGCTTCAGGTCTGGGACAGCGAAATACACTGCGGTGGCACCTCCGGTGCGTGACGGGTGGATCCCTGCCGCCGCCGCGGCTTGGTCCAGTGGCGCCTTCGCGTCCTGCCTCCTGATCGGGCTCCCCCCCTCGCCGCGAAAGAGGGGGGCACCCCCCTTCCAGAGTCCACTGCTGCGGGACCAGGCGCCCCAGCTCGGCTAGGGCCCCCGCCGGGCACAGGTCATTGATGGTGGCGTAGTGGTTCCTGCGGCAGCCGAAGATGTTCTGGTCCGTGTTGCTCCCTTTTATATGAATCACTACTTCGTCCGCTCCCGCGAACGTGCTCCAGAGGGCGCCCTCCCTCCTCGGGGTGACATCGCCCCCGAACAGGACCCTGGCCTCCGCCTGCGGCGTCGTCGGGTCAGCCAGGCACTCTGAGGCGCGGAGCATGAAGAAGGCCACCGAGATGGCGGCCAAACTTGCCGCGTCCCCGACCTTCCCCGTTGCCAGCCTCTTCCGTGGCCGGTGCAGCATCTCCACCGTCACCAGGTAATAGCGGGTCTGCTTGGCCCCCATCCTCTTCAGCCCTCCCAGCGCCACCTAGAGGCGCAGTGCCAATTCCAAGGGGTCAGGGTGCCCGGCTGCCGCGTGGTAGTGGCCAGCCGCCATCAACTTTCCTCGCGTGGCCCCCTCCGACCTCTTCTGGGCGTGGGCGAGGTGAACGATCCAACCCAAGAGTAGATCCTCGTCCGCCCTTCGCCCGCGGGGGGTCCACGCCAGATGGCATGACCTGGCTGAATGAGGCGCGGCAGATTGCCAGAGGGACCAGAAGAGAGATGTCGCCGGGGCGCTCCTCACGGGAGCGGCCCGCTCGATCCCCCCCGGCACGGCCCATCAGATCCTCTGGGCTTCCTCCACCCTCCCAGGCAGGGGAAGGGACGGGAGGCGAGCGCGCCAGCGCCTGCAAGGGCCGCGACGAGGAGTCCATGGCCGACGCGAACGCCGTCTGGTTCAGGGCCTGGAAGGAAACCCGCAGATCCCCGCACCGCATTCGACATGTGGCTGCGCGAAGCGAGGGGGGCCCGGGCGGGGGGCGGTGAACCGGACCCACTCGGGCAGCGCACAAGCGGGGGAGCACGTGCGGGGGCGGGGAACCTCAGGATGGTCAAAGAAGGAGCTGGAGGCGAGTTCTGAACCCCCGAGAGGCCCAAAGACGGCAGCGCTGGGCGCTTGATGAGGAGCATGAGCTCCGAGTCGTAAACCTCCCTCCACGGCGGCGCGGCGAGCCCGCAATCCCGGGCCCCGCGCCCACGGAGGAGGGGGGGGCCCAGCCTTAGAAAGGGGGGGGGCGCCTCACGGAGATGAGAGAAGCGGTCCAGGATGGCTACATCTTCTGGAACCTTGCAAAGGACACGTGGACCACGTGCGCCACAGGTTGGAAACAGTGGCTCCTCTCCATGAAGGCGAGAAAGCAAAGCCCTGACCCGGCTGGCCAAGGAAGGGCCCTCCTCGGGCCTCCTCCACAAATGGGTGAGGGGCCTGTCGGGCCCGGGGCTGTTCTGGCTGAGAATCGGAACGTGCCCCGTCTCCTCCGTGCGCGGCCCCGTTTGCCTGGGGGTTCCGGCCGCGAGGGGCGGGGGGGGGTTCCGCGCACCAGAGTTCCAGCCTGGGGCCTGCAACCCTCCCCGCGTGATCCGTCCTTCCCATTTCTCCAGATCGAACTCCAAGGGTAGGGCCTCCAAGGGGAGGAGGGCCCCTTGCCGGGCGCCGGGGCGCATGCGGCGAGACCGCCCCAGCCGGTTGAGGAGTCAGACGGGGCCCCCATCCCTGGTCTCCCTTCCAGGCAGCCGGCAAGGCGCAGGCCTTGGCGCAACGGTCTCCATGGTGGTGGGCATAGATCGCGCTCTCGGCTGCGCGGCAACCCGCGCCCTCCAGGGCCACCCCGGCGCGGCCCAAACCTGCCTCTGGGGGCCCGTCTACCGCGACCAGAGTGGCCTCGTGGGCAAACGTGAACTTGGCCAGGTAGGCTTCCTCCAGCCTCACCCAGGTCCCCCGCGCGGCTGTCCGGGCCCGGTCGGCATGCCAGGCCTGGGGGGCGAGGGCGCGGGCTTCCCATCCGTCGCGGTGTGCCGCCGCCTTCGGGCCCGGGCGCGCGGCGTCAAATCCTGCCCCCATCTCTTCAGCTGCCAGGCAGTGGGGGGCCATCGTGGCCGTGAACTCCATCAGTCTGGCCCCATCCCAAAGGCGGGTGCAAGGCTGGGGGGCATTCCTGCGCGCTATCAGCTGGAAGGCTGCCTTCCGCCGGGTCTCCGAATCTCCCGGCAAGACGAGCGGCCTTCCCCGGGTGAACCCTTGTAGGATCTCCCCCCAGGGGGACTTGAGGTCGAGTTCTTCGAGACCGAGCCGGAAACGAGGTCCATGCCGTGGTTGAGCTTAGTCCATGCCCCCCGCCGCGGTGACGTGAAACCCGCGCCTCGCCTCCAGGAGCTGGAGGGGCCTGAGCCCGTGCCTTGCAATTCGGTTCTTGGCCACCCTCTTGAGCAGCCAAGCCTCTGCGTTGACGTTGCCCGTGGCGTAGACCACCGGCTTCCCCTTCCAGTGAGGCGCCTGGGCCGCCGCAAGCACTGGGAGGGTGAGCAACTCGCAGCTGGCGATGATGCCGTCTCCCCCCCCGAACTTGTCTTTGAATGGTCCCATCGCCTCCCTGACCTCCGTGGCTCCATGGGCCCCCCCATTCAATCTGCCGCGCCCGCTCGGTCTTCGGTCGCGTCTCCGCTGGTCCAGACCAACTCTTCCGCTCCCCCCCGGGAGGGCCATCCGCTCGCGCGGGTAGAGTGCCGACTTCAAGCGGGCGGCGAAGAAGGCCGTCCACGCTTGGGGCTCCTCGGCGTAGAGCCGGAAGGTTTCCGAAGCCTCCCGCCGCTCTTCCCGCGGCCTGCCCGTTTCCTCGGGGTCTGGGCCTCGACCTCTACCGTCGTGCGGGGGGTCCGAGGCGCGGAGTATTCGCCGATCCAACGCTCCTAGCTCGGGTAAGAGCGGGGGGCATGTGATCCTCGCAGAATTAAGGGCTCCTCGAAATACCTGGGCACCCCTTAGGGCAGCCTGGGTGTTTTCCGTGTCGTAGGCCGGATCGCGGAGGAGCACCCTAATCTTGTTTGCCTTCTCCTCCAGGGGCCGTGGCGACTCCTCCTCGGCGTTGACGTGGATCCCCCAACACATCTGGTCGACTGCAAAATCTCCCTCCGCAGCCTTGTTTTCTGCGTTGATCGCGAGGAGTCCGAATGCCAGACGGGCGCCCTCCTCGGCCAATCTCCCGGCCATCCAAGGGCGCCGCCTTAGCATCCAGCAAGAACTGCGACTGGTGGGGGGGTCCTCGTCATGCCGTCCCGGGTTTTCCGGCCCGTTGGCGGTCGTGGTGCTGCTTCAGGGCAGTTCCGAAGGCCATGTGCCGCCCCCAGCTGCCTATCCAATCGAACGTCAGGACCAAGTAGATGGCCGCCAAATTCCCCTCCATTCCGGCCGCCTTTCCGGGGAGCTCCGTTGCGAACATCCCGGTGTCCTGCGTCTTCAGCCAGATCCACCGAAAGGCCTCGGCAATGTCCCGCTTGGCGATCACCGCCTTCGCTCCCGGATGCCGGCTCTTCCACCAGAGGATCTCCCTCAACGGGCCCCTGTGCCAGGGTTGGAGAGCCGGGGGGTGCAGGTATTTTTGCCCCGTTTCGTTCATGGCTCGCTGGTCGTGGATGAAGCGCCCCTCCTCCGATGTCGTTCGGTCTGGGTTCATTTGGGGGGCCCCTTCCCCAAGGGGGCGAGCTGGCCTCCTTCAGGTGAGGTGGGGCTCGTATCCTTTTCCACAGAGCAGCGCCCTACCCCTCCGGGCGCCCTTCCACAGCTTCTCCATGGCTTCATCTATGTGCCCGCGCGCGCTCTCGTGCGGCTTGGAGGGGGCCTTCGCCTATACCAGGGGTTGCTTTGCTGGTGTGTCGGCCAGTGTTAGGGTCCGGGCTCGGGCCCTATGGTGTTCCTGCCCATACACTGAGGAGAAGGCTCAGATCTGGGCCTTGGCCGCTCTCGCCCATTCGGCGAAGGTGGCGGGGGTTTCCGGGGCGCGCTCTCGGTGGTGCCCACTCGGTGGGGCGAGCTCCAGCACCGAGGCCTCGGTAGGGGGTTGGAAGTCGGCACCCGTGAGGGACTCGTCCTCCTGAGGGGCGCCCGGGTCCTGCCCGAACAGCCCTGCTGCAAGGGCGTAAGCTCTTCGGTTGGATAGGGCAACGGGCCGCCCTGCGACGCTTAGCTCAGCGGCGGCGCATCGGCTCTGGCCCCGCAGAAGCGTGCAGATTTCCTTCCCGACGGCCCGCCTGGACCCGAAAGGTGTCGCAATCCCGGGCCAGGTGAACTAGGAAGCGGGCCTCCCCGTGGAGGAGCCCCAGGCAGCCCTTCCCGGCCTCTTCCAGGTTCGCCTGTCCGAGGAAGGCTTTCACAACCTCCCTCCGCGAAGGCAAGGAGGGCCCCCGCGTGGCCAGAGCCCAGGGGGAGGGGGTGCCCTCGCCTTGGACTTGCCGGGGGCGTGACGCTCCGGGGTGGCAACCTCCATGGGGGCGTTCTCTGGACAGAGGTCCGGTTCTGGGCGCCGGCTGCCCCGCCCTCTAGCGCGGGTTGCCTCCGGACCAGGGGCAACCCGAGCGCCGCGCCCCCCCTTCCCCGCCAGGGGTCTCCTTTTCGGGTGTGACGCACCACTTCTTCGAGCTGCGCGCGCATATGAAGGATAACTGTCGGCTTCCCAAGGGATCGCTCCGCTTGCTCGTGCACCCTTCCCTGGGCATTCTCTGGGTTAGCCAGCTCGAGCGGCGCAAGCCGCTTGCCTGAGGGGCCCCCTCGCGATGTCCCGACTCGGTCCAACACTGTAGGAATCGATCCAGCTCCGGCGAATTGGCCTCCTCCGTCAGTGGGCCCCTGGCTCGGCGTTCCCTCCTGGCCGCCTGGGCAAACCTCAGGAGAGCTTCCCACGTGGCGGGCCCCCCCTCTGGCAGGTCGTCCCGGTAGAGGGCCCGCTGCGTCAAGGGCCCCCCGCTTGCTTCCCCACGTCCCCCAGGTGCTGGGTGTCGAGGCCCAGCAGACGGGCGGAATCATGCGGTTTGAAAAGTCGGGGGAGTCCCCCCGCGAGGAGGCAGCGCTCCCGCAAGGTGAGCGAGGTTCCCCCGTCGCGGGTCCCATCCACGAGAGCTTGGTACGCCTCCGGGGGTTACCTCCTGGGCGTCCGCCGGAGGTTCTGAGCCGCTGAGCCGGTGTTCCATCTTGAGGGTCCAGGGGCCCAGGACGTCTAGGGGGAAAACAAGGCGAGTCTCCAGACCTGGTACCTCCACCACGGCCCAGGGCCCTGGCTCCAGGACAGAAGCACTGCCTCACCCATTGCCTCTGGACGTAGTGGGCTTTCTCCCTGGGTCCCCCGTCGGGGCGTCCGGTCCAGGGATGTCGCTTCGCAGTGCTCCTCCTCCTCCCCCTCCCCCTCCTCCTCCGCCTTCGCGTCCTCGTCCTCGCATCTTTCCTCCTCCTCTTCCTTCTCCTTCTCTTCCTCCTGCTCCTCCTGCTGCTCCTCCTCCTCCTCCTCTT
This sequence comes from Prorocentrum cordatum, assembly GCA_963575745.1. Classification (NCBI taxonomy): domain Eukaryota; class Dinophyceae; order Prorocentrales; family Prorocentraceae; genus Prorocentrum; species Prorocentrum cordatum. The sequence continues at coordinate 24,174 of CAUYUJ010000640.1, forward strand.
CTTTCCCCTTCTTCTCCGCTCCCTCCGATATGCCAGGGATGCCTTCGCACTCCCGGTGCCGCCTCCTCCAAGCACCCTCGTCAAGGATGCCCTCACACAAGTCGCGTTTGAGCCTGGTCCCGGCTCCCTCCTCCATTATTCCTCCCGCGCAGCATCTCGGAGCTCTTTCCTTCTCCCTTTCTCCTCGGGAGCGGCCAAGATGGGGGTATCCAAGAGGGGGGGGGTGCAAATCATGACCAGCGGCATGTGCGCGGCCCGGCGGGGGGGGCAGGGACGTAATGAAACAAGAAGAGGCGCCATGAAATCTGGGGAAATATTCTGGCCCACGCCATGACATCCCCCCCCTAGTCATCACCCCCCTCTTTTCCGCCCCCGATCTCCTCGAGGAGGAGGAGGAGGAGGAGGAGGAGGAGGAGGAGGAGGAGGAGGACCCATCCTGCCTCCTCCCAGCTCGCCGCGCCCTCGCTCGGGGCACCTCCGCGATCTGCTCCAGCACGGCTCCCCCCCGAGAGGACCCTGCAGTTTGCCGAGGACGCGTGCTCTCGCCCCTGGCCGTCTGCCGTAGGGCCAGAGGCGCCCGGGCCTCTCCCCGGGCACGACTCGAACGCAGAAGTGTAATCTTAGGTCGGGCGTGCCCCCCTACAGGGGGGTTTTCGGTGAAAAATAAAGAATACTCAAACAACGATCCAAAATGGCCAAAGAATACTCAAGAAGTAGTCCTCAGACTTTTTTTGGGGGGTATTTTTGAATATTCCCCCTGTAGAGGGACAGGCCCGACTTAAGTGTAATCAAATGGGTTGTTTGGGTCTGACCCCTCCTTGCTCCTCTCCCCTCTCTCTCGACCTCTGGCGCGGCCTAGCGGGGGCCCGAGTTGCGAGGATGCCTTCAGCGAGGCGCGCCCGACCACATCTTCTGAGAGCCCAGGAGTTGCGAGGATGTTTCAGGCGAAGCCACCTCGCGCACATCTTGAAGGAGCCCGCATTTGCGAGGATGTCTCAGGCGAACCGGGTCGGACCACCTAACGTGCAGCATCTCGGAGCTCCGCATTGCGAGGATGTCTCAGGCGAAACGAGCTGGACCACCTCGCGAGCGACATCTGGGAGCTCAGAGTTGCGAGGATGTCTCAGGCGGCGCCCAGACCCCTCCCAGAGCACAATTTGACAACAGACGAATAATCAAATGATTCGTTTGGGTCTGGCCCCTCCTCCCTCCTGTCTCCTCCCTCTCGGAGCCCAGGCTTTCGAGGATGTCCCAGGCGAAACGGGCCAGACCACATCGCCCGCAGCATCTCGGAGCCCCGAACTGCTAGGATAGCTCAAGCGAAGCGGGCCAGACCACCTTGCGCAAATATTCTCAGAGCTCAGAGCTGCAAGGATGTTCCAGGCGAAACGAGCTGGACCACCTCTCGCACAGCACCTCGGAGCCCAGGGATGCGAGGATGTCTCAAGCGAAACGCACCAGACCACCTCTCGCGCGTCAGCTCGGAGCTCAGAATTGCGCGGAAGTCTCAAGCGAAACGCGCCGGATTACCTCGCACGCGGCAGCTCGGAGCGTAGAATTGCGAGGATGTCGTAGACGCAACGGCCCTGGACCACCACATTTTTTTGAGGATGTCTCTGCTGGGCCGTTCCTCGGCCAGAGCTAGTTTTTACCACAACAGCACCCCGTTCAGCAAGCTATTTGGGAAAATATGTAGGGTTAGAAAACCATATATCGCGCCAATCCGACGCGAAGTGAATCGACTGCACCCATCCTCCCAGCCACGTCATAACCCGAACATTGGCTTTATAGGGGTAATCATTCACGCCCTCCTCCCCCTCGTTGCTCCCGTCTTTCTTTGTGATGGTGATCCCGCATCCCTCGAATTGTTCTTGCCTTCACTCTTGCGGAGCACACAACCTGACCAAACCCACACGAGTTCAGTACATTAGAGGCCGACATTCCGACAATCACCGGAATTTCAGCTTCGAGGTGTTGCATTTGTCAACAGCGACCGCGTCGACCACCTCGACGACCCAGTGGCTGTAAGTTATAACATGTATCGTCGTCATCGACTGTCACTGATGTCCCTTCTGTCTCGTTATGCTATTCTCCACTGGCATGGGGGAAGTACGTCCTCTCGTAGCCGTTGGATCAGTACCTGTTGTGCGGCGTAGACGCGTTGCAGCTTCTGCACCTTCTGCGCCAGCACCTCGTTCTTCTCCTCCCAAGCGACTCAACTGCGGACTCGAATCTCCCTCTCTTTCGTGCCCCCGCTTCCCCTGTCTTGCGCGCGCCAAGCTGCGGCACCACCATCGTTTCGTACCCCACAGCCATGGGGGGGAGGGTGCGTGGAAGCGAATGGCCTGTCATTCTAAGGTGGACAGACCTGCACAATAGCGACGCTGTGGAATCGATAGTCGATCGAGAACCATGTGCGCTTTTACTTTTTCTTCCCCCTGTTACTTCTCGTTTCTTCATCTGGTTCTTCACTTTATCCCACTTCTCCACGTCACCATCGCCGTACTCCTGCTTGTGAAGATGCTGCTGCTGCTGCTTCTGCTCCTGCTGCTGCTGCTGCTGCTCCTCCTCCTCCTCCATCGCCTTCGTCTAATTCTGATGGCTTCCACAAGCAATCGAGACTCTCAAGCGGCACCGTCCACAGTGGGCGCAAGGCAGCGAGGATACGAGCAAAGCTGCACTAACGGGGCCCGAACCAAACCCGTACATCCCCTCACGACGTGGGCCCTTGGGCTCTTGGCCCCATCCCGGGGACATTTTTTCGTCGCGGGCCGGATTTCGCTGCCACCACGGCCCGAACGCTGTCCACAGGCGCGCGAACTCCAACACAGGAAACGAGCGCTTCTTTCCGTGCCGCCTGGCATCCTGGCACCCCTGCGCATCGCTCTAGCGTCGTTCGGCACCTCAGGGGAACTACTCGAGGAAACATCAGCGGGTGCTCCGCCGCCCCGGCCCCCAGGCCTCGGCCCCCCCCCCTCCCCTCTCCCCCCGCCGCGCGCGTGCCGCGAGGGGTCCTCCGCACTCTCCCTGGCGGCGCGCTCAGCCTCTGCCTCCGCGCCGACGCCACGGCCGCCCTCGGACGCCACCTCGGGCGCGGCTTCGGGGCAGGGCCCTCGAGCGCCTTCGGGAGCCTTCGAAGGGCCCCCGAAGGGCCCTCGAAGTTCCAGCGAGGGCTTTTCGAAGCCTCTGGCCATCGAAAGCCTCGGGAGGCCTTCGAAGGCCTCCTCCGCCAGGTCCTCTCCTTCCTTTCCTCCCTCGCCCCCCTTCCTGGCTCCCTCTCTCCCTCCCTCTCTCTCTTCTCCTCCTCACCCGGCTGCTCCTCCCCCTCCTCCTTCTTCTCCTCCTTTGGCACTTGGGCGAGCACTTCGTCATCGTCGTCGTGGGAGGGGAGCGCGCGGATCGAGACTAGAGGATCGAGATTCGCGGGCACGTTGGTGCCCCCCCCTGGGCCTCTGGAGGCCTCCGAAGGGCCCCTGGGAACATCCGGAGACCCCTGGAGACCTGTGGAGGCCTCCCGACGTCGGTCGTCTGTCGTCGCCGTCGTCGCCGTCGCCGTCGCCGTCGCCGTCGTCGTCGCCGTCGCCGTCGTCGTCGTCGTCGCCGCCGTCGTCGCCGTCGTCGCCGTCGTCGCCGTCATCGTCGTCGTCGTCGTCGCCGTCGTCGTCGTCGTCGTCGTCGTCGTCGTCGTCGTCCTCGTAAGCGTCAGCGTCAGTCGCCGTCGCCGTCGTCGTCGCCGTCGCTGTCGTCGTCGTCGCAAGCGTCGTCGGCCTCGTCGTCGTCGTCGTCGTCGTCGTCGTCGTCGTCGTCGTCGTCGTCGTCGGCGTCGGCGTCGGCGTCGGCGTCGGCGTCGTCGTCGTCGTCGTCGTCGTCGTCGTCGTCGTCGTCGTCGTCGTCGTCGCCACGACCAGTCGCGGCTCGAAAATCTGGCCTAGATGGGCGCTGGGAGGGCTCTGAGGACTGGCCTCGAGTGGCCTTCGGCCAGCATCCCGCGGCCCGTCCGCTTTGCCTCACGTTTGAGGGGGGCTGCAAGGAGGGGACTGGCTCGGGGAGGCAGACAATGAGACCTGGAATCGGCGATCCAACCGCCGACGGATCAGCGACGGCCCCCGATGGCGAAACCGCACGCTCCTGGGCGGGGTGGGCTGTCGGGCACAGGTCGTACTAGTAGTAGTAGTAGTAGTAGTAGTAGTAGTAGTAGTAGTAGTAGTAGTAGTAGTAGTAGTAGTAGTAGTAGTAGTAGTAGTAGTAGTAGTAGTAGTAGTAGTAGTAGTAGTAGTAGTAGTAGTAGTAGTAGTAGTAGTAGTAGTAGTAGTAGTAGTAGTAGTAGTAGTAGTAGTAGTAGTAGTAGTAGTAGTAGTAGTAGTAGTAGGTCGGCAGTGACTGGGCGATCGGGCCTCGATGCGTTCCCCCGGGAGCCCACGTCGCGTCCCTGGCCTGCGGGTCAGAGCTCGGGCCTCCAGCGGCCGCTCGGGACGATGCCGGCCCCTCCTCCGCATAACACCCTGGGCGGGGCGCCGCTGCTGCAGAGCACCGCGAGGCTGGAAAACCACCGAGGACCGCCGAGCACGCCCGAGGAACCCTGGGCCTATCCCTCCCTCGCCTTGCGAGGGTACCCCGCCCCGTCGACGACGAGCCGCGCTCCCAGGCGGCCACGCGATCGTGGACGCGCGCCCGCGGAACCGCCCCGCGTTTGGAGCATCGCACGGCACGGGAACACCAGGGCCCCTATGGGTCACCCTGGGTCCCGCATTTTTGGTTTTAGTTTTGCTTCGTCACCTCTCTCCGCTTCTGTTCCTCTCCCTCTCCTCCTCCTCCTCCTCCTCCTCCTCCTCCTCCTCCTCCTCCTCCTCCTCCTCCTCGCGCAATGCGGGCGCGGCGGTCTGTCCGCGTAGCCCGCGCCGCGCCGCGCCCGCCGCGCGACGCGACGCTCGGCACTCTCCTCGTCCTCGAGGTTCGGAGACCTCGAGACGCTTCGGAAAGAAGAGAGCCTCAGAAAGCCTCAGGACCCAAGACGCCCCCGCCAAGAAGGAGAGACGCGGTGCCTCCAGAGGCCTCGGAAAGAAGGACTGGCAGGGGACGCCAAGCCCACAGGAGCGCGGCAACGCAAGCCCGAAGGGCAAATCCTGGAGCCTGGGTCCTTTAGCCCCCCGACCACCACCCCAATTATGGAAGACGACCTCCGTCGCACTATAGCGGATCCGGGGTGATGGTGGGAGGGCCAAAGCGAGCATGCAATGTGGCGGCCCCTCCCCCGGGCCAGAGCAGCAAAGGAATACGGCAGCGAGAGAGGGACGGCAAAAGAGGATGAGACGGGGAGGGGCCGACACCACGGGACACTTGGCAGGGCGAAAAGAAAAACCCCAGAGGGCCCCGCAGAGGCAAGACGGAGGAGCCTCAAGGGCGCTCGAGGAAAGGAACGAGAGGAGCGGGGCCCATCCAAAGAAAGCCTCAAATCCAGGCCGGGTGGCGGAACCGCGCGGCCGCGGGGCCAATCGCTAGAAATGGAAGACGACCTCATCCCCGTTGGCATCCGAAGAGGCGTCCCCGGTGAGCCGCTCGTTCTCAGGGCTCGCCGCTGACTCGGATGGGGCGCCGCCGTAATCGTTGTTCCTGTGCCCATGTCACGGGCTGTGTTGCGGTCGTCTCTGTTCTCGTACTTGGCATCACTAGGATGGTGCCAGCCTCCCCCTGATCGATGCGGGGCCATCGTGTCGCATGCTGGAGCGATCTTGTATTATTTTTGATGCTGTCAATGGTGATGTCGTTGGCGTTTCTATTTCTTCCTTCGGTGTTGGCTAGTCCTGAAATGGTCTCGGAGTTCGTCCTGTGCGCCCCTCGCTGATGCATTTTTTCGTATTCTTGTATCTCCAAGTGTGTCTTACGTTCGTGTCGTATCTGATGCATTTTTGTCGAGCGGGCTATGTTGGTGTATGCGATAAGTATCGCCCCCCGTATCGCGTCGAAGGCTGCTCTCACCTTCAGGCTTGTGGCTTATCACCATGGGGACGAATCGTTTCGCATGTGTTCGTCCTTGATGACGGTGCCGGTGTTGATATTGGTGATCCCATATGCAAACTTCTTTCTCGCGGGTAAGCTTGACATTCTCCACTGTAGTGTTGTCGCTTGTCTCACCGACGGGGCTGATCTTGACTTCTATACTGTCTCCACTTGACTTGGCGGCGTCCCGGATCGTCTTCAGCCTCTCGGTGCTGAGCGCGTAAGTGTCGGACATGATGAGTATGATGTTGGGCGCTCCTGCAGCTTCTTTGTCGGTCCTGTCGTTTTGGTTCGCGCTCAGCTTCTTCGTCCTGGTTATGTGCGGGTTCTGCTGCTGGTATTGGTGCCGCGTAGCCGTCGACCTCCAGAATTATCGGTCCGATTGATGGCCCTGTGAGTTGTATATGCGAGATCTCGGCGTAGTCCTCGGGTAAACCATTGTGCTTGTTCGTTCGTCGTATCCTGTTGATCTCTTCTCTGTTGTTGCCTACTTCGCCTCTTGTGGGATATATTCGCGAGTTGAGCCACGTTGCTGCGCGTATCTTCGACACCTTGACGTGTTTCGGGAGCCTGTTCGGTGTGTTGTCGTCTCTTAGGCATACCTTGCACATGGTCCTCGTCACGACGTTGGCGATGTCGTCTGCCGGTTGACTGTATCGTTCAACCAGCTTTGTGTATGCAGCTTTGCTTCCAAGCTTCGCTCCGCATTGCTAGCACATGAGTTTCTGGAGATGCTCGTCGCTGATGGTCTCGATGTCAGTGAATATCGGAAATGCTGTTGTTATGCATATCGGCTTCAGCTCCGCTCTCCATCTCGCAAATCGTACCTCATCTTCTGTCCACGCGATTGCTCTCCGTGTTGCGGCTGTTGTTGTGTTGTTGTGCTCTTTGTAGCTCGTGCTTCTTCTCGGGCGGATGCGAGCCACTCGGCTATATTTTTGATCCTCGTTGCATCCCCCCAACCTTCGATGCGCTCGTTTCTCTTGCCTATGTCCTCGTTGATCATGTTTGCCCACGCTCCTGACTTGATGCTGTTCTCGTCTATTAGCGCTTGGAGCTCCCTTCGGCATTGTGTATTGAGGCGCACAAGCTGTCGAAGTCTTGGTTGTCGCATCCGTGTCTCCACACTTGGTAGCTTCGCCTCCGTGAAAATCTCCATGTTGGTCGTCGCCATCGTTTTCATTTCTGTGTGGGTAGTGCCAACTGCTTGCCTTGCTGCTGACGCGTATGCTACGTTGATTCGTTCGTATCCCAAAGCCTTCGATCGTGTCCGCGTACCAGCAGTGAACTCACAATTTTGAATACCCAAGCGCTTTCGAGTAGTGAACTTAGGCGCCGGCGGATCTGGCTTGTCGTCCAAACAGCTTTCTTCCCATATGCCCACAAGCTTCTTTGATTGATATCGTTCGCGATGCAACCATCTGGCTCATGTCATTTCTGTCGTTGAACCTGTCCCCCAACAGCTTGGTCGACCTGGTAATCGAAGCCTTCATGCCCATGTTGGTGAAGCTCTTTCTGTTTATGATCATCTCTCTTGCTACACGCTTGCCCATCTGTGTATTCGCGAATACAATCAAACTCGAGTAGCTGGTGTTTATCGGCAATCCGCGCGTGATTGTAGCTCTTATGAAATGGCCCCACATGGTCTGTACGATCTTCGCAATCTTTCCGCCGTTGTCGGTGTTGCTGCGACTCTGACGTCGTCGACGAAGGATGTTGTCGTAAGCTCTTTTTCCTCCTCATCGTTTTGTAGGATGCGCTATGTTTTGGGTATCAGTACTGCTGCGCCTTCCTGTTATGCTTTCTGGTGGTACTCCTTCGTGACTTCGAGCACGAGAGCGTCGAGTGTGAAGTTGGTCATAGGAACTCCTGGTCTCGAGCCAAGCCTCAGCTGCCAACATAATGGTGATATGCTCGTTGCCCACGTGCTGGTTGTCGATCGCATTGTTGCTAATCATCTCGCATGGCTGGGTGCATGATCTGGGTGGTCCCGATATTCTCCATCATATCCTCTATCTCGTCCAGGTCGTGCTGCATGTTGTAGACGAGGGCGCTGATAACTTTGTGGAATGTTGCCTTGAGGTCGAGCATGAAGAGTATAAGGTCGAGCTTTTCCATTTCGCCATGTCGAAAAATAATAGGATGGTGAGGTGGTTGAAGTCCGTGCTGTAGTGCTGTCTGCCCCACGTCTGCGTGCTGAAGAAGATGTTAAACATCGGGTCCTTCATGCATTGTCTGATGTATCTGTAGTGGTGCTTGATAGCGGTGTTGGCTAGTGTGATAGACCGCTGGTTGCTGAGGGATGCTTCGCTACTTTGACCCTTCCAAGAATATGTAATCCGTGAACCTTTGTGTGGAACTCCCTCTCGGCACTATCAAGCGGCCTTAGTAATGATTGGATGCGTGTGCCTGGCCATTTCTTTCGGGGCTATCTTCGCGAGGTCGTCCGTTATGTTATCTGGGCCTGGGGCCGTGGCGCATGCTACCTTGGCGAAGATATCGGTTATCTCATAGACGCTGGCAAAATTGCGAGATTCTTGACTCGCGAACGAATCATCAACAAGTACCACAAAGACAGAGACCTCGCGGACGGCAACATGAAAAGGGACATCGACCTCCTCCTCCTCCTCCTCCTGTGCCAGGGTGCCTGGTGGAACCTGGGGGCCAGTGCTCTGGGGCGCGCCTCCGTTCTCGTCTGCAGGTGGAGGGCGGCCGTCGGCTGCGCAGCGCAGCCAGCCTTGCTGGACCCAGCGTTGTAGAGCCAAAAGGCCAGGTCGAGCCTGGGGACCAGGCCCAGCTGGAGATCCGCAGGCTAGATGAGGATGAGGAGGATGCTGATCCCTTTCTCGCGGCCTCTGTCGGTTCGGCGGCGCCCGCTGCGAACCATGGTTCAGACGAGCCGCTGCTCCTGTGCTCTCGGCTTGTTTTCTCCTCTCCTTTTTCCCCTGGGGTGGCATCGCCCGGCCCCCAGGGTGTATGTGGGCAGCTTGGCAGCAGTTGACGGCAAACAGATCCTCCTCCGCCTCCTCCCTCCCCCTCCTCCCTCCTCCCTCCTCCTTCTCCTCCTCCTCGGTGCTCCCTCCGCTCCTCCCTCCCCCGGACGTCCTCCTCCTCCTCCTCCTCATCCTCCTCCCCCTCCTCCTTCTCCTCCTCTTCCTCCTCCTGGTTCTGGTTCTGGTTGAGGCGCGCCCAAGTGGGGCGCGTTGGTGCCGAAGCCCTGGGCAAAGGGCAGGCATGCGCAGTCCCGAGTAGGGCACTGGCAGTGGGGCAAATGCCCGGCGCGCGTGCCCGCTCCCACGGGGGCCGGGTGTCGCTTCGTGCGAGACAGGTGTAGGGGCCCCCTGGGGGCCGCGCCTGCCACGTCGCCAAATGGCGGAGCGCAAATGCGCGAGCGCAAGTGCGCGCGTTGCCAACTGGCCGCATCGACTCGGGGATCCTCGTCGTCTTCCCCCTCCCCGCCACAGCTCCACCACCGCCAGCCAGGCGAGGGAAAAGGGGAGAGGGGGGAGGGCGGCGGGAGGCGACGCCCCGGGGAGGGGGCAGCCAGGTGAGGGACGAGCAGGGGAGAGGAGGGAGGAGGAGAGAGGGTGACCGAGCATAACGGTCTGGACGTTCATCCGCCCGCGGTGGGCGCAACAAAGTAAAACCAAGTGCGGACGGCCGGATTCGAAGACAGCGTGTGTGTCGCGGACGCGGTGCGCAACCTCGGTCGTGTTACGGAAACGGCGCGGCGGCTCAGGGGTAGGGGGCGGTGGCAACGCCACTTCCTGCGCCGAAGGCTGTCCGGCGAACGTGGCCGAAACTATGCTGTGCGTGTGGGGTGGGGGGGGGGGGGCAGGATTAGTTCGCCCAGACCGTCTGGTTGGGCCCGAAGATTCACCTTCCCTGGGGCAACCCCATAGCAGGGCATCACATAACACGCAGGCCCCTCCCGCGGCTTCCTTCCAGTCGCCAGGGGGAAGAGAAGGAGGAGGAGGACGAGGAGGAGGACGAGGAGGAGGACGACGAGGAGGACGAGGAGAAGGACGACGACGACAGCGACGACGACGGGAGGAGGGGGAGGGAGACAAGGCCGCAAGGGGGGCTGGCAGTCGAGCCCAAGCTACGGTCGACATCACGTAGCAGACTTAGTTGTAGTGCCGGGCGTGCAGCGGGTCGATGGTCGCAAGTGCGCCCCCCTCGCCTTTTGCGGGGGCCAACCTGCAAGTGCAGGCGCCGCCAAGTGGCGGGAAAGCATCCGAGGCACGCTGAGACGCAAGAGGAAGAGGGGCACGACGGTAATACATCGGGGGTCACTTTTTCTCGGCCACTCGGCCTGGACACGATAGCTTACACCGCGCACCGAAGCCGGCCGGCCTGTGGCCGAAAAGGTCGCAGCGCTCTGACAGAATTGGGAGCCGAATCCGAACGGTGGCACGAGGGGGGCCCCCGAAACAGCCGGCGCCCCGCAACAGCCGGCACCGCCGAAAGGGGGGCGCGGAAAAACAACGGGGCTTTTTCTCGGCCACTCGGCCTGGACACGAAAGCTTGCACCACGCACCGAAGCCGGCTGGCCTGTGGCCGAAAAGGTCGCAGCGCCCAAACAGAATTGGGAGACGAATCCGAACAGTGGCACGAGGGGGGGCCCCTGAAACAGCCGGCGCCCCGCAACAGCCGGCACCTCCGAAGGGGGGGGCCAGCCCGTCGGATTGGAAAGGGAGCGAACCTACAGACACACGCCCTCGCGCTGCTAGCCCGAAGGTAACGGCCACGCGGCCGGGAAACGAAAGCAAGCACCACACACATGAGCTCGAAGGTCCGCGGAGGCCCCGGAGGTGTCCTCAAAGCACAGGGCAAAAGGACAACACGAACCTGCAAGTAACGTGGAGAGGCACAGAGGCCCCGCGAACCGGAAGAGAGGGACGGAGGAAGAGGACAAGCGAGGTGCCAGACAGAGTCACAACTCCCCCACGAAAGTGAGAGACAGAAAACCACCGGGGGCCCGGGGGCGAGTCACGGTTACCTCCGGGCGCAGAGGGGCCCCAAGAGAATCAAACGGCAATCGGGAAGACCGGCAGGCCGAGGGAAGCCCGGCAGGCCGGACACCGGCGCCGACGGCGACGGCGACGGCGACGGCGACGGCGACGGCGACGACGACGACGACGACGACGAGGACGACGACAACAACGACGGCGAAGAGGCGCCTGCAGCGTGGGTAGCCGCGGCACGATCGCAGACGAAGCACAGTCCTGCGAGCAAGGCCGAAACACGAAAGCCGCCCCACGAGCCCCCCCGCGCGCGCTCAGGTTCTAGCGAGAGGACGAGAACTCGGGGGCGGACGAAGTCCAGACCGAAACCCTGCCCTGCCCGACAGGCGCGAAGCGCGGACGCTAAGGTGAGGGGAGGAAGATAGAGGTCACGCAAGTGCGGCGCCTGCCAGTGCAGGCCTCGCCGAATGGCGAGTGGGAAGAGGGGAGGCCAACTCCAGCCCAGCCCTGCCGTCAGGCGCGCGACAGTGCCAGAGGACTAGCCCACGGAAAACACGCGGCACGCGCCCCGGGTCACGCTGCGGGAGCCTCCATGATAGCGCCGAAGCCGTACGGGATGTCCGCGACATCCACGCCAGTCGAAGTCGACAGGCGCCCTGGCCGCGTGCGCGAAAGCGCCTGTTGCGGCCCCGGTCCAGCTGACTGGTCCTGGGGCTGCTCCCCGAACGCGACGCACGCCATGAGCTGCTCCCAGCCCGCCGCGGGAACCTTCGAGGTAGGATGGAGGCCGGTCGGGACGTCTGCGAACTCCGCGCCAGCGACCA
>CAUYUJ010000640.1:36061-73561 GCA_963575745.1 Prorocentrum cordatum
CCTCCTCCTCCTCCTCCTCCATCCTCCTCCCGTATCCTCCTCCTGCTCCTCCTCCTCCTCCTGCTCCTCCTCCTCCTTCTCCTCCTCCTCCATCCTCTACCCTCCCGCTTCCTCTCGGCCCCGGCTCCTGCTTGGGCAGCTTGGCCCACGCCGCCCAGTGCAGCCGGGCCAGGGGGCCGCCCGGCGCCGCGGCGGTCGGGCGCCTGCCGAGCGTCGGCAGGGGGGCGCCCGGGCGCTCGCCGCCTTCCAGCCAGCTCCGGAGCGCGTCCTCAGGGCCTTTCCAAACAAGATCCAGCACACTGCTTCACCAGGGCTTTGAGAACTCGCCCCGGAGAGAATGAAAGAACGGAGGATGTCTCGACCCACGGCTGCAGCCGTCTCGAGCGCGCCAGGGCCTCGGTCTGCCAGGACTCCCCGTGCAGGGGGCCCTGCCGTCCTGCTGGGTAAGGTTTCCCAGATCTCATTGCGGTATGCTTTTTCTCCATCCCCGTGTTTCCGGATCCAGTGTGCTCGGTCTCCCCAATCAGTGCTTTGCGCGGCCCGCGTAGCTCTTAACCGGAAGAGGCTCGCTCTCGACCCGCAGACCAAAAAGTTTTCGGGTCCAGGGGCGGTCAAGAACGGGTCCGGGGCGAGGAGCTACCTCCAGGGAAAGGGAAGGGACCGGTGGGGACCTCTGGGGCCGCGCATGGAACAGATCACAGCGTCGGATGTCTGGTTTTAGGACCTTCCAGGAAAGGTCTCGCCTTGGATGCATCTCGCCTTCGGAGGTGGGTGGGGGGGGGGCATGTCCCCTGGGGGTACGTGCTTTGTAGTTATTGTTTTTTTGCCGTGGCTGGATCCGCCTCGACATTCTGGCCGGGGCGCACCCCGGGACAAGTCCACGGTCTGATTCTCGAGCCTCGTCCCAAGACAACCTCGCGCCGTGAATGAGCACGGCGGGAGGGTGTGGGCTGCTCTTGGCCTCCGGGGGAGCCCTCGCCAGGCCGGCCGTCGGAGATGGGCTTAGGATCGGAAGCTGACTTTGGGCCGCGGCCCTCGGAAGTCGCCGGCAGGAACAAGACGTCACAACCCTTAAGTTCGATGCAGTACTGCCAACATGCACGGGTCGACACGAACACGAGCAATGGGATGGCAAGCCTCCAGCTCCACCTGCGAAGAGAGAGAAAAAGCCCGGATGTTTCAATGCAAGATATGGTGACATCGCAAAAACCGGAGGAGGATCCGCCCTCGGAGTCCAGCCTCCGCACTCGAGGAGTTCTTCGCCCTGCCACCTGCAGGCGTCCGCAGAGGTCTGGGCCTCCGGGGTGCAGGCGGAGAGCAGAAGCGCGGCGGCGGGGGCCTGGGCCTCGGGGACACTGCGCCAGGGCATTTTTTTTTTTTTTTTTTTTGTTTTATGTATGTATGTATGTATGTATGTATGTATGTATGTATGTATGTATGTATGTATGTATGTATGTATATTTATATATATATATTATATATATATATATATTCATATATATATATAATATATATATATCTATATTTTATAAGTTTTTTTTTTTTTTTTTTTTTTTTTTTTTTTTTTTGTTTTGATTTTTGATGTTATGGGCATCTTATCGCTTCTACGCTCAGGCAATCTGCAGCCATGGGCCGAGGCCTGCTCCATCCTGCGTTTTATCCAGCTGGAACTCTCAAGACCATGGCTCGCAGTGTCCTGGCTTCCAGAGACCGGGCGACGTGAACAGATTGCAAGATCGTGACACATTACGACCGGGATCCCAGGCCCCACCGTGCTGCGGCGTGATCAAGCCGGATCGATCTGTGACCCCCCCGGGCCCGAAATCATGCGAACACGCCGGGCTGCAGGGTTTTTGGGGCCCTGAAGTGTTTTGGGCCCCCTCTGTCCAAAGGCCTCTGCTCCAGAGGCCTCTTGGGACCTCTACCTCCGTGAAGCCTCCAGGGACCCTGCGGAGCGCAGGTCTGTGCTGGGGCAGGCCTTCCTGCCTCCTCTCTTGCGGGGCCCCGACGGCTCCCGACTCGATCGAAGGCCTAGAAGTTGGCACCGACACCACACTGCCCCAGAATTGTAATGCAACTCTCATGGTCCATTTGTTCATTTTCGTCGCCTTCGGCCTTTCGTCGTTTTGGGCCGTGTTCGGGCCCCCAGACCGAGGATGGAAAACTACCTCCAAGGAGGTCTCCTGGGCGATTCTTCGTCACGACATGTAAAAGTTGCATTGCTTGTCCATAGGGGTGCAGTATCGGCGGTTGCCTCCGCCGAGGAAGAGAATCGCGATCTGGGTGATGGTGGTCATATTCGGGCTTCTTGGGCGACCGACGCAGATTACCACCAACAGCAACTCCCAGGATCCTCAGGGCCCCCCCCCCCCGTGTTGGTGTTGGCGCCAATGTCCCAGCCCCGAAAAAAAAACAGATCTTTGGGCGTCCTTGCGCCTCTTCTCGGGTCGGGCGAAAGGGGGGGGATAGCAAAGGGGGGGGTTGAGAATCAGCTCGCGTAGCTGATTTTCCCGGCGCCTCCCGGCGCCGGAGGCGACCATGTATCGAGGAATGGGCCCCTCGGTGGGGCCGAAACCAGCTGCATGCAGCAAATTCCGTAACCCCCCCTTTCCCAATCCCCCCCTTTCGTCCGTCCCGATCTTCGCCGGGGGACCCAGTATCGACCAAAGCCACGACGTCGAGGGCGACGAGGCCGCCATGGCCGGGCCGGAGCACGGCTCGCGAGCACCCCGCGCGCAAGGGCCGCCCGAGCGCGCCACAGCTAGGGGAACAACAAGTGTCCTCCTCCTCCTCCTCCTCCTCCTCCTCCTCCTCGACATAAACATAAAAGCTCGGAGCTCCGCGCCGATTTCTCGGATCGGCGCTGGGGCCCCCCGGCGGCGCCTCCGGCGCCGCCCCTGGCGCGCTCCGCGCGCCAGGGAGGGGGGTCCAGCGCCGATCCGAGCAATCCGCGCGGAGCTCCGAGCTTTGATGCTTGTGCCACTTCTTGCTCCCCTAACATGAAGGGGCCCTGGGACACACAAATAAATACACACAAATAAAATTGGTTCCTATATTTTTCAATATTTTCTGTTTTTTTTTGTCTTCCCCCCCACTTCCCATATTTTCCCATATTTTCCTGGGAGTCGGCGATTAATTGTGCCTGTGTGTCTTTTCCCCTCCTGATAACAGCTCCGCTCACGCCGAGCAGGTGGCGGATCGCCGCGTGCCGCAGGGCACGCGGCGTGCCGTCGGGCCTCTGGGCGGCGCGGCGCGTCGCCGCGCCAGCCCGTTGTTGCTCGGGCCTCGGCGCCCAGAGGGCCGCTCCCCGGCCCCCGGGGCCGTCGAAGACGGACCCCGGAAGAGAGTCTGGCCCCCGGGGGGAAGTGGTCCGAGCTGGGGGGGGCGCCGTCGTCGTCGCCGTTCGTCGTTCGTCGTTCGTCGGCGTCGGCGTCGTCGTCGTCGCCGTCGTCGTCTTCGTCGGCGTCGGCGTCGTCGTCGTCGTCGTCGTCGTCGTCGTCATCGTCGTTGTCGTCGTCGTCGTCGTCGTCGTCGTCGTCGTCGTCTTCGTCGTCGTCGTCGTCGTCTTCGTCGTTGTCGTCGTCGTCGTCGTCGCTGCCCGACGGCGCCGGCGCCACGAAGGCATGACAACGTCGGGCCAGGGGGTGGTGCGCACCACGCCAGGGAGGCGCCGAGGCAAGCTGCACTGCCTTCTGCTGGTGCCGCTGCTGCGGAGGAGGGTCGGGTCGGACGAGTGGCCGTTCATCCGGCACCCAGGGTTCGAGTGGGGGTTGACTACGTAATTAATCGATTCAACCCAGAAGCGAGATCTTCGTCGATTCTGTGAGAGAAAACATGGTACGTTTGCAGATCTACGAACATCATACGTCTCCTACGGCAGGTTCGTGTCGTGCCGACCTCGGCGTTGGTTTCTGACACCGCGGGGATCGTTCAACCTTGAACGATCGGCCGTTTCCAAAACGTCCGCATCGTTCCGCATCGAACGATTTTGGGTCGCCCGCGGCGTTCAAGGTTGAACGCCGCTGGCGGGGTCGCCGCCAGTCGACACGACGCGAACCTGCCGTACCTCGGCTCGACGGCAATTCCCATTCTGGGGCACATCGATCCTGCAGTCGATCCCCTGCTCGACGGGCGCCCGGGCATCGAGCAAGGCGACCAGTGGCGGGGCCGAGGCCAGCGTGCACCGCCCCCTCTCCCTCCCCCCCTCCCCCCCTGGGCGTCCGATCCGGCGAGGGGGGAGGGGCAAGGACTATGTCGGGCGTGTCCCCCTACATGGGGGATTTTCGACGAGAAATAAAACATACCCCCAACATGCGCCCAAAGGCAAAACAAAACCTCAAAAACAGTCCCCGGACTATTTTTGGACTATCTTTTTTTGTTGTTAAACATATGTTTGGGGTATTTCTTATTATTCGTCGAAAATCCCACTGTAGGGGGACATGCCCGACTTAAGGCAAGGACGGAGGCCCCGGTCGTCTCCCCGTCACCTCCAACAGGGGACTCCACTAACGGGTACTTTGGCCAGTGACCCGGCGAACCCAACCCTCGCCGATGTGGACAACGCCGCGATGCCGGAAAGAGGCCCTAAAGTGGTCAACTTTCGGCGACTTCCCGAAGTGCCCATTAGCGAGTACCCATTACGGTGCCGCTCACCCCGGTGTCTCCCTGCACGGCCGGACCTGGGGCATGAGCACATCCTTCAGGAACGCGAGACCCTCCGCTGGCCAAACTGAAGAGCATCCGAGGGTGCCCTCCCTCAGGGTGCACGAGGACACCCAGCGAGCACGAAGAACGTCATGGCACCCTCCCCGAGCCGACGCCGACCTCATAAGTCGGTCCGGCCGTGGGAACACCAGCCGGCGCCTGCCGTCCCGAAGGGCGCCGGTCTCCGCCGCGGCCCACGACGCAGGGGCTATAGAGCCTCGCCCCTCGACGCCGTGGCATCCTCTCGTCCTGCGGGGCCCCTCAGGAGCTCTCGACCCCAGGGCCCGGGGGGCCTGCCCCTCCTCCCAGGCCGTGCCTCGCGTGTTTCTTCCCCCGGAGGGCCCGGAGCTCCGAAGGCCCCCCTCTGCCCCGGTGCTTGTGTTCCACGGCAGGACGTCGGAGGCCCGGGAGGCGCCACGCGGCGAGAGGAGCGCGAGACGGGCCCAGACCTTTGATTCAGCGCTTTTTCTTCTGACGTAGAGGCCCGCAGGCGGAGGTCCAGACTTTTTTCCCGGGGGCGACTTTTCCTCCCGAGTCTTTTTCCGACGGCCCCGAGGCCCGGCAAGGGCTCCCAGAGGCTTAACATAGCGAGCAACTTTTCGTTGTGATTTTTCAACGACGCGAGGTGGTGGTCTGGGGGCGGGGGTCGAACATCGAACCGTGGACGTGTCCTGGGGCGCGCCCCAGCCAGAATGTCGAAGTGGATTCAGCTGCGGCGACGACTGGCCTCCAGGAATCCCATAAGGAGCCAGAAGCTGTCAAACAGTTACGCTATCGAAGGGGCCACACATCGCGGAGAACCTCTCGCCGTTTTTTCGACGACGCGAAGGGAGAAAATGCTGCTACTCGAGAAATGGCGGCCAATGAGAAATGTCAGTGATGAGCCGACCATGATGCCCAGCTTGGAGGCGACCAAGGGACTTGAGCTGGTTGGGCCCTGGGGCAATCGGTCAAGAGGGGGAGGGGTGAAAGGGGTGAAGGTAGTTCTGCTCAAAATCGATCCCCTGAACCCTCCAGGGTGAAGTGTTTCACCCTGGGTTCGGTTTTGGCAATCGCGGGGCCCACAAACGGACCCCAGAGACGGAAAAGGGGGAAAAACCTTCTCGAACACCCAGAACCTCGAACCTTCCCCTCCCCCCCTTGCTGGCCAGAGCCGATGCTGGGCCACCTCAGGCCCCCCGCCGGCCCTAGTGCCCGCTCGTGCCCACCCCGTCTTCAGGGACTTCGCACCCCCCTATGAGGGTGGGGCGGGAAGACGGTTCGCCACTCCTGGCCTTGGCTGCCCCGGTACGCGACGCGCAGCCCGTGGCGTGCTGACACGAAGCTCAACACGTGAGTTGAAGACGTAAGTCTGGCGCGATACGCTCGCCAGAACGCGGGCCAGCACGCGCGTGAGCCGCGTGGAGCGCGGCGCGTGTTGCGCTTCCGGCGAGTGCGCAGCGAGGCAGCTCTGCTCCTGGCACTGCACGGGCGGTGCCAAGTCCGGTCGGACTTGGATCGGCCCCCGCGCCGGGGTTTCGGGTTGGCCTCGGGATTGCAGTTCAGGGCTTGTGGTTCAAAGTTTGGGGCAGGGTTTAGGGTTTAAGGTGTAGGGTTCGGGTTTAGGGTTTAGGGATTAGGGTCCACTAGCCCAAGCTCGCAGCCTGTTGGACGTGTCCCACCCACCCATGACCCAAGACATATTGATCTCAAAACGACGACGATGTTGTCTCCACACCGTGTCGCTGGCGTTGAGCCGAGCCCTCCACCGCGTCACGGCGGAATCGTAGCGATGCGTTGAGACCCGGCTTGCGCCGCTCACCACCGCCGCCCACCGCGGCGCCCCCAGGAAAGCGTCGACGAGGCGCAGCTGCGCCTTCCTCCGGGAGCTTCTCGGCGAGAGGATCCCGAGGGAGCGGGGCTTCTGGGCGGCCGTGGTCGTCCTGCCGCGCTGGCTCCGTGGCGCTTGAGCGCGCCGCGTAGTGTCAGCGCGACGGGGCGGCCATAGCCGCTCGGAAACCCAGGGGGCCATGTCCAGCCTCCACGGGGCGGCTCCTGGGGAAGGGCACGGGGGCGGCGCTCAACCCGAAAGGGTCGAGGTCGCGCCCGTACCTTTCGCAAAGGACTAACGGCGCCATGTCTGGCATTCCGATGCCAGCATCTCCTCCTCCCAGAACGCCGTTCCTGGCACTCCGAGGCCAAGAATCTGCGTGAGGAGTGCGCCGAAATGGGGGGCGGCATACGGGGCGCGGAAGGGCGTCCGTGAGAGCTTCAGGATTTAAATATTCATAGGCTCTTAGTTCTTCGTGTTGAAGGTGTAGGGTTAGGGTTCAGGGTTCGGGCTTGGAGGCCGCGCAGGGCCTCGGCGCGCGCCCAACGGGGCTCGCCCCGGGGGCCGCCGGCGGGGCCCGCCCCTGGCGGCCGGAGGCCGGCGCGGCGGGCCCCGCGTGCGCCCCCCCCCCCCCCCCGCGGAGGCCGCGGGGGGCCCTCGGCCGAGAGGGCCCCCCGCGAGGCCCAGGTGCGGAGCATCGGCGGCGACGCTGCCGCCACGCTCGCGTCGTCTCGTCGTCGTCGTCGTCGTCGTCGTCGTCGTCGTCGTCCTCCTCCTCCTCCTCCTCCTCCTCCTCCTCCTCCTCCTCTCCTCCTCCTCCTCCTCCCTCCTCCTCCTCCCCCCTGGGACCTGTTACCCTCGTGGGGGCCTCGCCACGTCTTGATCCTTGGGTCCTGCCCCCCCCCCCACCCGTCGGGCCGCGCCGTGCGGAGGACGAGCTGCCCTCCGAGGAGCCGAGCGGCGGTTGCTGGCAGCGGGCGCTGCTGCTGACGGGGCTGCCGTGCGGCGAGGGCGCGGCGCTCCCAGGGGGGCGGGGTCCGAGGAGGGCAAGGGGGGGTCTCGAGGTGTGGGGGGGGACGTGCGAAGGAGAAGGCCTTCTCAGGAGGCGGGACCTCGCAGAAGCCCTCGCGCCTTCCGGGAAGGCTTCCGTGCCTTCGAGGACAGCCTGGAGAGCTTCTCCGAAGGCCGGGGGACTTCCGAGCCTTCTGAGAAGGCCCGCCCCGCCCCTCCTCACTTCCCCCCGGGCTCGCCGCCGAGAGAAAACTGGCCGATGCTTTGCCCGAGTTTGGCCGACTGCAGAACTCCTGAACGCCAAACTGTTCGACCGCATCTCCGCCGCCTCCCGCCGACGATGTGCGGGCTTTCGCCGGCGGCGCCGCCGACGCTTCTCGTCTGCTGCCATCTCGCCGATTTTCTGCTGGCTCCTTCCGAAGGCGAGATGCGCCGCAGGCGCAGCCATGCCTTGCAGGCCCTAAACCCAAAAATCCGACGACGTTCTTCAATCGGCTAGACGTAAGAGTGACCCTGGGTAAGAGTGACCTTCGGTGCGCAGCCTTTGGGGGCGCGGGGGAGCCAAACGCAAGGGCGTGGGCCGCTGAAGTCGCATCGTGCTCGGCGATCGGGGGAGCCCGATGAGCCCGCACCAAAGGTCACTCCGGTGAAGGGCCACTCTTACGGGTAGTCGATCAAGCGCGCGGCCCCAGAGATCTCGATCCCTTCCCCCGGGCCAGCTCTCCGCCCTGCATCCATTTGTCGATTGCCCCGCGGGGCTGGGGAGCGGCACCCGGGGACCCGCAGCGCAGAAGCACGCCCAGATCCCGGCTTGAAAATAAAATCAAAGCGTCGGACGCACGCGCGCCCCCCCCTCCCCCCCAAGAACTCCGACGCTGTGTCTTCTGGCAGTATGGGCCCCCTGAGGTCTGGACCTGCTCCGGCGGCCACCCGGGCGACGGTAGTTTCGAAGCGATTGACATGTCTCAGCGAGCTGCTGTCGATCAACTTCGAGGCCCCGGACCCTCGCGCCAGCATGAGCGGAAATGCCGCGCGCGCGAGCTTGAGAGAACCACTCCTTGTCAGAGATATCATCGCAGCTCGTTCCCGCGCGCTGCCCCGGGACCGGCTTTTCGTCTGGAGCTGATCTTGGACGGTCCCGAGGCCCAGCAAGGCCCCCTTAGGAGGCCCCAAAACAGGAACCGGAAGCCTGTCGCGGCTCTTTCGCCGCGCGAGGGCGCCCAGGCAGGACCCCCGCGCTCCCGTCCTGCATCCGCGCGGCCTCCTCGTCGAGCAGCAGGCGCTCGATGAGCTCGGCCCGCCGCCGCTCCCCGGGCACCAGGCTCAGGGGCGGGCCCCCGGCGCCGCCCGCAGGGAAGGGGCGGTGGAAGGCCTTGGTGGGAGGACGCCCGCGGCCCGCCCGCGCCGACCCTGGCCAGGCCCACCCTGGCGGCCCCGGGCGCGGCCCTCTCCGACGACGACGGCGACGGCGACGGCGACGGCGACGACGACGTTGGGTTTCGCCCTCCTGGGCCCGTGCTGGGGCCCCAGAGCCGACGGAGGTGAATCCCGGGGCGAGAAGCTGGGCCCTCGGGAAAGGGTCGGGACCTCCGCGGCCGCGCGCTACAGAATGCAAATCGTCGGATGTGTCCGGGAACGTTGCTGCGTCTTGCTGCTGTCCTGCCCAAACGATACTGGCTTGTCGCATGCGCCCCCTTCCCGGCCTGGGGCCAGGACGGCGCCCACACCAGCCCAGGCCGCAGGAAGGGCCGGGCCAGACTCGCTCCGGGCGGGACCCCAGGCCCCCGACGTCATGGCATTCTCTCTGTTCCTTGCGGCCCCCTGGAGCTCTCCTCTCCTGCTGCGCCCAGGGGCCTCTCATCCTCATCCCCAGACCCCCAGGGCCTGCGGGCGGCTCCCTGGAGGGCCGAGGGCTCCGACGCCCCCCTCGGCCCCGACGTTTCTGCTCCAAGACGTCGGAGGCCCGGGAGGCGCAGTGAGGCGAGGAGGGGCACGAGACGGGCCCAGACGTCCGGCGTTGTGACTTTTCCAATGGCGTGTGCCCCCTGAAGCCTGGACCGTTTTCTGACGGCCCCTGGAGGCCGCAGACAGCGAAAAACCTCCCGTCGTGATTTTTTTCCACGGCGCGAGGTGGTCTGCCGGCGGGGGTCTAACATAGATCCGTGGAGGTGTCCTGGGGTGCGCCCTGGCCAGAATGTCGAGGCGGACCAGCCGCGGCGACGACGAGCCCCTCAGAGGCCCCGACAAACAGAAAAACGCCCGAAAACTTCGACTCACGAAACGAACACCCCCCTTCCCCTGGCGACACCAGACCGAAGTGTTGCTTTTGGTGCACCGGGGCCTCGGGCCCGTCCAGCAGCCAAAGGCCCCCGCCCGCCCCGACCACCGCCAGATCCACCGCGAGCCCGGGGCCCACGCGGATGTCGAGGTCGTAGCCCTGGCCCGACGAGCGCAGCAGCTCTGCGACCTAAGGCTGGGGGGAGGACGACTCCCAGGCGCGGCAGCGGGGTTGCTGTAGGAGGAGGAGGAGGAGGAGAAGGAGGAGGAGGAGGAGGAGGAGGAGGAGGAGGAGGAGGAGGAGGAGGAGGAGGAGGAGACGGAGGAGGAGGAGGAGGAGGAGGAGGAGGAGGAGGAGGAGGACGAGAGGAAACCAAGGATGCGTCAACGATGTTGCAATACACCATCCCGTCCCAAGTCCCATCCTGAGGTGTGCCTGCAAACATTCCTTGTCACTGGTGGCGAAAATTGTTGAGCGCCTCCCAGGGACCGCGGTGAAATGGGCCTGTTCTGTGCAGCTTCTGTCTTGCACTGGCAGACCCACGTGTCTGCTTCTCTGCGCGATCTGTGCAGGAAGGCGAGGCCTGGCGGCGAAAGCGGCAGTGACTGCGCCACCCATGTGTCGCCCTAATGCGAAGTGTGGTGTGGACCAACGGCCGCTCCTATGCTGCGCGCAGGAGGAGGGTAGGAGAAGGGAAGAACAGATGGCAAGAGAAGGATCATATCGGATGTACCCT
Source organism: Prorocentrum cordatum (assembly GCA_963575745.1). Lineage (NCBI taxonomy): Eukaryota > Dinophyceae > Prorocentrales > Prorocentraceae > Prorocentrum > Prorocentrum cordatum. Next base: position 46,601 of record CAUYUJ010000640.1, read on the forward strand.
TAGGCTGCGGGTCGGACCCTGCGCCTCAGCCCCTAGGGGAACGGGGTCTGGCCGATGCGGGCGTCCGCCGCGCAGCCTCAAGTGGGGGATGACGGATAGCCACGATACTGAGGTGCTTAGTGAGGGACACCGGTCGATGCTCCACCTCTTTATCGATTTCACTGGCCGCCACCCCAGACAGACGCTGGGAACCGCAGCCCCAGTGTCGGTGTGGCAACGCAGCTGGGGCTCAGGCCCCTGCAGGCTGCACGTACGGGCCTTGGGCTGGCATGTCCGAGCCCCATAAGGCTGCGGAAAGCCCGACCCCTGCCGCGGGACAGACGTTCTAGGGGGGGACCCAGGGGCCGACCCAAGAGGGCGGTCACCTCAGGACAAGATTTGGGCCAATATGCCTCCTTAGGTTATCCTGGGCCCCACGAGGGCTCTGGAATGGCACGAGCCAGGCGGCCACCGGGCAACATCGACCACTGCATGCATCGACAACAAAAAGCTCTTGGGGCCGAGATTGGAGGGTGCGCATGCTGGTCTGCTGCCGATCTGAGGGCCCCTGTTTCTGACCAGGCACCCGCGCGGGTACCAGCAACAATGAACATGAACGGTCTTCATCCTAGCATGAATGTGAATGCGCATGAGGGGCCTTGGCCCTAGCAAGCGCATGTTCACGCATAGATGGCTGAATCCACAGCATGAATAATATGTTGCACGAGGGTCCCGAGTCCCTTCATGCTTCTGATGCGCTGATCCAGCCGAATCGGGGTCACACGGTCGCACGCATGAAGGGCCGAGGCCCCAGCGTGAGGGGTCGACGCATGAAAGGCCGAAGCCTGGCGTGTGGGGTCGACGCATGAGGGGCGAAGCGCCGGCATGAGGGGTCAGCGCACGAGGGGTCCAAGCCCCGGCGCGAAGGGTCAATTCATGAAGGGCCAATGCCCCAGCAAGGGGCCAGCGTGTGAGGGGCCAAGGCCCCAGCACTGTACCTGTCCAGGTACCCGCGCGGGTAACAGCAACAAGAAAAAACATGAATGGGCAACACCCAAGCATGGATGCGAAGGTGTATGCGAGGCCGTAGCCCCAGCAAGCACATGTTGACGCTTGAAGGGTCTAGGCGCCAGCATGACTAGTGCGTTGCATGAGGGTCTAGAGCCCCAAGATGCTTCTGACGCGCTGATCCAATCGAATCAGTAGGCCAGGGGCTACTACGAACTTCCTTTGCAAGGGTCTGTAGTCCCTGGCCCTACAAGGCAGCGGGTGGAATGCCACCCTGTTCTGTATGGCTGGCTTGCTGATCCGATCGAATCAGCGGTCCAGGGGCTACCGCGAGCTTGCTATGCAGTGGTCCGTAGTCCCTGGCCCTACCAGCCTTCCTGCTGGCAGGCTGATCCTGTCGAATCAGCGGGTCGGGGGCTACTGCGAACTTGCTGTGCAGTGGCCCGTGGTCCCCGACCCTGAATGCCGCATGCGGCAGCGGCGGCAAACATCAAAGATGATGCGCGGATCCGGCTACAAGCGAAATCTGTGAGTTCGTAGCTCTCTGCTTCCTTGCCCGACGCATGAAGGGCCTCAACGTCGGTATTGGTATTGGCAAGAATGCCCTCTACAAAAATGCAAGGCTGGGGAAAGCCCACCCACACACAGCCAGATCAGGGCGCTGCCCTGTGGAGGCAATACACCTCGTGCGAATGCCAAAGAATATCCCGACTAATAAGGTAGGTATGGAGGAGCTGGGAAACGTTGCCCAGCTTCTTGATATATCGAGAACGCAACTGCTCGCTCTATATGGCAGTTTCAGATGGGGTTAGGGTGACCCTTGTTTAAAACCGGACTGCCTGCGTCGCCCCAGTGGGGTAACTCCAGAGGGCTTCGGTGAGGTGCTCTTCGGAGACCGACGGTCTCCTTACAGGCGCCCCGTGCGTCCTAACCCAACTACCCAACAAGAGCCCGCGCAACATTGGCACGGGGAGGAGGAGGATGAGGAGGAGGACGAAGACCAGTGTATACCGTATACCCAAGATCCATGAACGATTTTGGAAGAACCCCCCCTCGAAGCTCCTTCTTCATAGGCCCCTACAAAGGGTCATTTCCACTTGGGGAACTGCCTTGCTGGAGGACAACCGTTTGAAGACCCTGAAACATGCCAAAACATTGCTCTCGGGATTCTAATGCCACGGATCAACTTGATTGTTGCGTCTTGACGATCGTGAATCGTGCCATAACGCCATTCCTGGGAGTTCAACACCGAGAATCAATGTACTTTCCCGAAACCGTCTAAAACACCATTTGGATTGCGCTGATCATGCGAACCCGTGTATCCCTTGAACAACAACGAATGTTTCAGCAGGGACCGACCGTCCCGGCATTTCTATGGGGCTACCACGACATGCTTTTAGAATCCGAACATGCTCTAAAAACAAAAAACAAGGTTCTTACAACATAGGCCTGGTGTGTTAAAACAGGACAGCTCCCGCCAGACATGTTTTAAGAAACTTGCGTGCGGACCCCAACAATTTCCTAAAAACATTGTTTGGTCGGCCTATAGGGGCGCCGAGACGCTTCGCCACTTCTTCAAATGTGCGCGGCGATAAAGCGAGAACGCCATTTTGATAAAGAGCCGCCGTTAATTCGTGAAGCCCTTGCACCTTTTTAAAATGAAGGTGCGCGTCGCTAAGGAGAAAGCCACATTTTGAAGACGGGTCGCCCTGGACCCGTGAAACTCTTGCACATTTTTAATCCGAATGTGCGCGGCGTTAAGGCGAGAGCCAAATGTTGAAAACCACCCGCCCTCCATTTTTTTTTTTTTTTTTTGTTTTTATAAAAAACCCAGCGCACGATCTTCGTTTTGTTTTGGTTGCCCAGAGCAAAATGACACCACAGATGAGGAAAAATACGCGTCTCAAATGCAACCTCTTTGTTGCACCGTACCGAGCACACCATGCCGCTGGACCCCTTTCAAAAGCAGGGAGCAGCAGAACACGGGTGGCACTACATATGAGGAATAAAACGCGTCTCAAATGCAACCTCCTCCTTGCACCATGCCGGGCACTCCATGCCCCTGGGCCCCTTAACACAGCAGGGAACAGCAGCACACGGGTGGCACTACAGATGAGGAAAAATTTGCGACTCAAATGCAACCTCCTTGTTGCATTTGTCTGAGGGGGGGTGAGGCAGAGGCAGAGGAGGAAGCGGGGCGGGGAGGAAAGAGGAGGGGGGACAGCCAGACAAATTATTGAAATCAGTAGACCATCCCAGCTCAGATGTTCTATAAATCGAGCACGCTGAACTATAGAGAGCGTGCCAGAAAGCCCCAACGGCGGGAGACTGGCAAGGCACAGAGTTGCACCCCGATGGCAACTGATAGACTAAGTGGTGGATGAGGCTGTCCACGCGGACGTGCCGCGTGGAGGCGGCTGGCCAGCGAAGGCAGCGCGGGCTAGCAACGGCTCCCGGGAGGGAGGGAGCGGCCGACAAGACCGGGCGGCACGTCAGTGGCCCACCCCCGCGTGCAACCGGCGCAAGTGCCAATTCTTCGCACAAGAGCGGCCACCCCGGCGCACTCCGTGCCACGTCCCGCGGAGAGGAGGAGGAGGAGGAGGACGAGGAGGAGGACGATTTTGCGCTCCTGTCGAGCGGCCTGGGCCTTAGCGGCCTCCAGTGCCCCGCCAGCTAGGCTGCCCCGCGCGGGTCCGGAGGCCCCTGAAAACGGAGGAACACGCACGAGGCGGAACTCGCATCCCTGCCTCGAATGCCACTCCCCCGCGTGGGGCCCCACACCCGAAGAAGGAAAGGGACCGCCCCGACGACGACGGCGGCAGCGACGGCGACGGCGACGGCGACGGCGACGGCAACGGCGACGACGGCGACGGCGACGGCGACGGCGACGGCGAGACGACGACGACGACGACGACGACGACGACGACGACGACGACGAAAACGACGACGACGACGGGGGAACGGGGAAGGAAGCAGGGGGCCGCAACAGCAGCGGCAGGAGGAGGGGAGGGGAGAAGGAAAAGAGGGGAGAGAAGCGGTCCCCTGCCCCCCGGGCGAAGGGCCCCTGGGGAGGCGGTGGGCGGACAGAGCGTGCCCCCCTGGGCCTCCGCAGCCGCGGATGGACCTGCCGGCGCGGAGCCGCCGATCGGCGCCACGATTCGGAGGGAGAAAGACGAAGCGGAGGGAACGGAGCGGAACGCGCGGGAGGAGGAAGGAGGAATCGGCACTACAATCATCATCAGACAAGTTCTCGGAGTTTCAGCCTCAGTGCGTTGCGGCACTCCAACGGCCCGCTGGCGGCCGAGTGGCGGGCCCAACAGTGCGTGAGGTACACCCCGCACGTGGCCAGAGCACGGCGTCGCAGCGCTGGCGCAGTGTCCTCGGAGTACGCCGGCTCGAGCAGCAGGAAGCTTGCCAGGCGTAGTTCTGGCGTGGTCGGGCGCGCGATGCCCATTTCGCGATACACTGCTGCAGACACGTGTGGGCACTCTGCGTAATGCTCGATGGAATCTTCCCCGGCTGCGCAGCCGAAGTAGCACGCCGACCGCGCCTGGAAGCGGCGGCTTGTGACCCAGCCATTCCAGAGTGACCGGATGCAAGCGGCCAGCGCCCGCGGAGGGCACGTCCGGGCCACCGCGGGGAGCGTCGTCAGCACCCTGTCCACCATGGTTCCCACGGGCAGGCCGCTCTCCCACCGCGATAATCTCACCTGCAGAAAAGCACGCAGCTCGGGAGAGCGATCTGGAGCGATCATCCGCGTGCAGGTGCGCTGCCAGACCCTGCGCTGTCGATCGCTGCTGCTGACCCCCGTGGCGCGGGCCACTCGCGAGTGCGTCAGACCGCGCGCCTCGAATGATCGCCGGGCAGCGTCCAGCTGGAGGACGAACGCCTGGTCGAACCATGGGCCCCAGGCGCCGAGGCGCTCCAACGACTGGGAAGAGTACAGCCGTGCCTCGCGAAGCCGGGCAGCCCGCTCGGCCACGCGGAGACCGCCCTCCGAGGCCGCCTCCCACCGGCATACCCGGTATTTCGACGCCAGGGCCACTGCGGGGAGATCTGGAAGAGAAGCAGGGAATCCCAGAAGCGGCAGGCCGTGCACGGCGGCTGGCGGCGCCCAGCGGAAAGGGCCAGGGTAAAGAAACTGCATCGCGTCGGCCTCCAGTTTTGGCCACTGCGCCGGTGGGGCGTCCAGTTGCGCCAGGAAGCTCAAGGTCGAGAATGCATGCGCCGAGTAGGCCACCGTGTTCGTGCACATCCCGCTTCCGGAGCGGCCCCACTCCTGCGCCCGCTTCTTGAACTTCGCGCAAGCGGCGTCCCAGCCGTGCTCGCCGCGACTCGGTCCCAAGACGAACCCGAGATATTTTGCACAGTGCGCGAAACGCACTCCGCCCCAGGAGGGCGCGCCCGCCGTGACGGCGGCGCGCGCGGTTTCGGGGTCGCCGGTCCGGAGCGGCACCCAGTAAGTCTTGCCGATGTTCAAGCGGAGGCCCGAGATGGCAGCATATTCGTCGAAGAGCGTCTCGAGCAACCCGGCGGCGGCTGCGCCCTGCGGGATGACCAAAGCCAGATCGTCCGCATAAGCGCGCCGCACTGCTTTCGGAAACTCCCTGCCAAGGCGCCGCAGGAGGAGGTCGGCGGCCACGGCGAAGAGCAGCGGGGACAAAGGGCAACCCTGCCGTATGCCCGCAGTAACTGGAAAGCCGTCGTGCAGGCCTCCCCCAACAACCAGCTGGCACTTGTTGTTGCAGTACAGCGCGCCCACGTAGTTCAAGACAGTCGTCGGGATTCCCGAGTCTGCGAGGACCTCTAACAGGAACTCCTGACTCACGCTGGGGAACGCCGCAGCGAAGTCGAAGAAAACTGCCGCTCCGTCCGGCGCCGTGAGCGCGGTGACCTGCATTGCCTCGTCGACGTCTACCACGTTGGCGAGCAGAGACCGTCCGCCGACAAACCCGCGCTGCTCTGGGGAGACAGTCTGCGCGAGGAGTGGTTCGAGGCGGTGGCGGACAGCCCCAGCCAAAAGCCTGTTGTCCGTGTTGACGAGGCTGAGAGGCCGGGTGTCGCTGGCGGCGTACTGAGGGACCCCGTCGACCCCTTCTCCGGTCGCCGTCTTTGGCAGGAAGACCATCAGGCTGTCGTTGTAGCTCGGCAGATCCCTCATGATGGCTTCGTTCGCTCCTGGGCTGCTCAGCTGCGTGTAGGCGCCGTGTAAAACCTCCACGGCCAGCGGGCCGAGCCGCTTCCAAGCTGCGAAAGGCAGCCCATCTGGGCCAGGCGCGGTGGGCGGCGCGTGGTCCAGCGCGTGCCGCACGTCTTTCGGACGAAGAGTCCAGCGCGGGTCTTGGGCCGCTGGCAGCCGCGGCGCGCCCTGGCCTGCACGGGCCGCCCGTTCGTTCTGCAACCACTGCTGGCGGAGACGTCTGTCCGTGGGCCGCGCGCAAAAGGTCGCCCCCCAGTGCTCACGGAGGGCGTCAGCCATGGCTGCTGGCTGCGTGAGCACCTCCCCTGTGCGACTGAGCACGGCCCTGAGGGACCGGCAGCGGCCAGGCGCAAGTCTCGCGAGCAACTGCCAATTCCGGCCGCGCCGCACGGCGGCCTGGTGGGCATCGAGCCCCGGCAGGTCAGCGCGGAACCGCTGGAGCTCGTCCACCGCGTGCTCGCGGGCAAGCTCCACCGCGTGGTCCCGGACGGCCTGGAGACGCCCAGCCGCGCGCAATTGGAGCGAGTACGGATTGTCCACGAGGCTGGCCAAGTGAGGGTAGCGCTCTAGGCGCCGGCTTATGCGTCCGAAGTGTCCGCCCTCGACGGCCCGCAGAAATTGCATCGTCACTCCGGCTCTGTCCTCGGCCGTTTCGGCCGGGTGCCGGCCGGCCGTCTCCTTGGCGAGGTGCCTGGCCACCGCCTTCATGGCATTCTTCAGCAGCCCCAGGCGCCGCAAGGGCGATGCGTCCGGCTCCGCCGCTGCGTGCTCTTGAAACGCCAGCTCGACGCGGAAAGCCCAATCCGCGTGCTGGATTGCCTCGTGCGCAATGGGCCTGTCGCCCACCAGCCGGGTGGGCACCCTGCGGCCCGCAGCCACGGCCCGGTGGTGAGACAGCGTCGGGACCCACTCCAAAGCAACGGCGTAAATGTCGCGATCAAGCTGTTCCGCCGCGTCTTGATTCCAGTAGATCCGGTCGAGCCGCGAGCGCGTGGTGCCACTGCGGTGCGCCAGAGCTGGCTGGTGCAGCTCGTGGAGAGAAAACGGCCGGAGCGCGGTCTGCTGCCAGTGGCGCTCTTCGGCTCGGTCACGCCTGCCCGTGGGGGGCCGGAGCTCTGAGGATGCTCTGTCGGCGTCCTCGACCACCCAATTGAAGTCACCTGCTACGACCGCCAGCGCACTCACCGCCGGGCGCAGCGCCCGCGCGACCTTGAGCCTGAGGGCGGCCCGCTGGCGTGGGAGAGTCAGCCGAACCCCGGGCGGCCCCTGCGCGGGCTCATGCAGGGCGCGGGCGGAGCCAGTCGGGAAGTAAACGACCACCAGATCCAAGGAGCCCTGGGGGCCACCCAAACGAAGCACTGCAGCCCGGCCAGGCTCGATTTCAATCCAATCGCGCTCCGGGAATGCCTCCAGGAGGCGATCCTGCACGACGATCCCCACGCCTGCCCGGGAGGCCGTCCCGTGGGACCACCATGCGCGGCAATCGCGCGGGCCTCGCCACGCCTCTGCTGCCCCTGGCGAGCTGTGCGTTTCCGTCAAGAGGATGGCGTCGTAGGGGCGGGCGAGGTGCTCCACGTACCGTGTCTTGGCGCGGAGCTGGCCCGGAACCGCGGCGAAGAGGCCCTGTGCATTCCAGGTGGTCGCCGAGAACGCGCCCCGGAACTGCCCTCCAACCGGTGCCGCGGCGGCTGCGGGCGGAGGCATCGGCACTGGCGGCGGCGGGGGCCGCGGAGCCGCCGAGGCCGGCGGCGGCGGCGGCACCGCCCCGAGCGCCTGTCGTAGTCGAGCCCGCACGCGAAGGCAATGAGGGATATCTTCCTGACGATGCCGAGGCCCATCACGATGATCAGCGAGTGCATGAAGAGGAAGGGGAGGGAGGTACGGAGCAGCACGAACATGTCCGCGATCGCCCAGTCCATCTCGAGAATGGTTTGCACCAGGCGGCCGAAGCGTAAAAACAATGTCGATGATGTATAGCATGCGTCCCAAGCGATTGATCGCCTGAATTGTTGCGTCGCTGCTCCCGTCCACAGCGACGCCGCTGGCCCGAGCTACCTCGATGCGGAGGCGGGCGGCCGGGTCCCCCGCCCCCGCGCGCCGTTTCCCGGCAGGTCGCTGATGTCATGGGCGACTTGCACTGCAACCCTGTCCATGCCCACCTGAATGGACTTCCCATGGAGGGCCTGCTGGACGGCTTGGACCTCAGCCTCGGAGGCGAGGAATAAGCGCACGCGTCCGGGGGAGGCGGCAGGGTCGGTTGCTGCAGGGTAGTGCCAATACCCTGGCCCAGCAGGACTGCTGGTGCAGGCCTCCGAGAGGGAGATCCCGACCGTCTGCGTGAGGTGCGTCATCAACTGGCGGTGAACCTGCAAAGCATCGTACCCCACGGAGCCCTCGATGTGGACCTCCGTGATGTTGCGGATTGGCGCCTCCTGTCCTAGCCTCCCTCCTCTCGTCCTCCTTGATGCCGTGAGCTGCTCCTGAGTGGCGTCTGGGAGAGCCCAATTGCGGCCTCCATGGCGCGAAGGGCGATATTTCAGGCGGAGGATGGCGTTCTGCGCGTCCTGCTGCATGAGCGCCGTCATCATCGGCTTCCAAGTGTCGGGCACGGCATCGGTGTGGAGCAGGAGCCTGTCGGAGCGGACCGCGACCATCTGAGTGCTGAGCCCCCACGCGTGCAGCGCAGCTCCGGCCCCTGTGATTTCGCAGATCAGCGACGACGCGTCCGCCAGCATGGCAGTCGAGCCAAAGAACGCCCCTGGTGGGAGGGACGTCCGGCGGAGGAGGCGCCACAGGAGCTCCAGCTCGAGCGGGGTCGCCGAGGGCGGGAACGTCCACTCCATGCTGAGGCGTTTGCCCTCCGGGATCGAGAGCAGGCTGCGTCGAGGGGGGCTGGCCCGTACGTGCTGCAAGGCGGGTGCTCCCAGCAGGCGGAGCACCTCGGGAAGGGCGTCCGCTGGGAAATCCAGCATGTAGCTGGGCGCCGCCTCCACGTGCAGCACCGGAGCCGAGGCCGCCAGCGCCATCGGCGGGCGCCGGGGCATCTCCGCAGCTACTGTGAAGATGGCGAGGCCCTGAAATTCATGGCGTGGGCCATGCGATCCCGGGCGAATCAGGGCCTGAGGATCCACGGAAAACTCCAGCCGCTTGACCATGGGGGCCCAACGTTCGCTGAGGAGGGGGTGCCACCATAGGTCCAAGATGGCCTCTGGGGTGTGACAGCCACGCGGAAGCTCCAATGGAGCAATGAGTCTGAGGTATGGTGGGCCGCCTGGCGCACCTGGCAGCGCCGCGTACGAGTTGAGCAGCCGGCCCAATGCTGACCTGTCACTGGGTGCCCACATGACCGCTGGCCGGCCTTCCAGTGCGGGCCAGAGGCGAGCGTCCCCCTTCTCTGCGAGCTCCGCGAGGCGGCGGCTGCGCTCAAGGCTCAGCGTGCCCCCATGTAGAGCCTGAGCCTCGGAGGTGGTCAGGAGGAGGTCTGAAAGCTGCGTGATTGCCACCTCCGTAGCTGCCAGGGCCGTGGTGCCGAGGAGCTGGAGTGCTGCTGCGCCGAGTTCCTGCCACAGGGGAAGGGGGGAGGGGCGCTGGCGGCGGCGTTCCCTCGCGATGTCCGGCAGCAGCTTGCTGCACTTGTGCAGCGCGGCATCGAAGGCCTGCACGGCGGCGTCTGCGTGAGCGCGATCGGCCGCGGTCCATGATGGCGACGCCGCGGAGGAACACAGTAGGCGAGCCTTGCGCACTCGGATCTCGAGCCCATGGAGAGTCGGCTCAGGGCCCTCCAGAGGCGAGAAGCCCAAGCAGCGCCAGGGGCACTGCGCCTGTGGCTTGTGCGCGAGGGTCTCGAGCAGGTCCCGGAGCGCAGCCCAGGTACTGAGGCTGCTGCTGGCGATGGCGGGCCCGGCGCCGCCAGCGCGGGCCGCACTGATGAGCTCGACGTTCTCCAGGGTGATGGCCTCCACCAGGTCTTGCAGAAGAGCAGCGCCGAGCTCTACTGGCGCTGCGGCTGCAGCTGCTGCAGGTGGCGCAGCTGGCAAACCAGTGGGAGCTGTCGCCGACGCCCCTGGGAGTGCTTCTGGAGGTGCGGCAGGGGTGGCGGGTCCGCCCTCGTCGATGTCGAGGTCATCCTCATCGATGTCGAGGCGCTCGGCATCCTGGGTCAGGCCAGTGCCGTCGTCCCCGAGGCCCAGGCCTGGGTCGGATGGCGGGGCAGCCGCAGCAGAGCCTTCCGCTGGAGCGGGAAGCCCCGGCGGCAGCAGCGGCCCGGTCACCAGTGCAGCAGCGACAGCGGCGCCACGATGGCCAGGAGGCGCCTGGACGCATGCCATCGCTGTGATTGCGCAAGCAGGGACCGGAAATACCTCGGTTTACCCGCTATCGCAAGCACGTGGACTGTGGTGATGGGCCGGAGGCACGGTGGCGGTAGAACGGTGGGTGCGAAGCGGAGGTGATCCCGTTATGCTTGAGCCAGCTTGAGGTGAATCTGTTGTCATTTTGTACAAGCTTCAGGGTCATAAGTGGTGTGGAAATCTCAAGCGAAACGCCCAGCCCGCCCTAAAAACTGGCCTCGGGATGCGACAGGGGGACGTTGTTTACAAGGAAAAGCAATGGAGGAGGAGGAGGAGGAGGAGGAGGAGAAGGAGCAGGAGGAGGAGGATGATGAAGAGGATAAGGAGGATGAGGATGCGGATGAGGATGAGGATGAGCATGATGATGAGGATGATGATGCTGATTTATTTTCGTAAAACCGTTGAATACCAGCGGCAATAGACGAGCAGGAAAGCTCACTTTGTCCTGAAAGCGGCAAGAGTGTCTTGGGCCATGTTCAGTGTTGCGCGCAACTGGTCACGCAGCGTGAACCAGGCAGCTGGGCTTTCAGGTGTGATCTGCCGCTCGATGTCGGCAAGCTGAGAGCGCAATTCAACAAGCTGACGAAAAGCGGTGTTATTGGCAGCAATGTTCTGCGAGATCGTCCGAGCAGAAACCTCCCGATCGGCGCGACCAGGCTCATCGCGACCAGCCTCCAGAATACCGCGACCAGGCTCCAGAAGAACACGGCCAGGCTCTGGAAGATCACGACCCGGCTACAGAAGATCACGGCCAGGTCCCAAAGGAAAACGACCAGGCTCCAGAATAACATGACCAGGCTCCAGAAGATCCCGACCAGTCTCCAAAATATCGCGACCAGTCTGTAATAGCTCATGACCAGTCGCGAGAGGATCACGACCAGGCTCCAGAAGCTCACTATCAGGGTCCAGAAGATCACGACCAGGCTCCAGAGGAACACGACCATGTTCCAGAAGATCACGACCAAGCTCCAGATGAACACGGCCAGGCTCCAGAAGATCACGGCCTGGCCCCAGAAGATCACGACCATGTCCCAGAAGATCGCGACCAGCCTCCAGAACACCACGACCAGGCTCCAGAAGATCCCGATCAGACTCCAGAGAGACACGACCAGGCTCCAAAGGACCACGACCAGGCTCCATAATATCACTGCCATGCTCCAGGAGATCGCGACCAGGCTCCAGAAGAACACGACCAGGCACCAGAAAAACTCGACCATGTTCCAGAAGATCACGACCAGGCTCCAGAAGACCACGAACAAGCTCCAGAAGTTCACGACCAGGCTCCAAAAGTTCACGACCAGGAGCCAGAAGATCGCGACCAGCCTCCAGAAGAACCCGGCCAGGTTCCAGATGATGACGACCATGCTCCAGAGAAACACGACCAGGTTCCAGAAGACCGCCACCAGGCTCCAGAAGATCACTGCCATGCTCCAGAAGAACACTAGCAGGCTCCAGAAGAGCGCGACGAGGCTCCAGAAGATCACGACCAGGAGGAGCCGTACGACCAGGCTCTTGACGCACAACTGCGCGATCTTGAAGAACAGCAGGATGCCCAGTATGAAGCCCACCAACCGCGTCCGCTGGGAAAAGCTCCTCCTCGTACTCGTGTGTGCCCGAGCCGTCCACGGCCATGCCATCAGCCCCAACAGAGTGACGTAAACTCAAAGCCGGCTGCGCCTCAGCATCCTGAGTGAGGTGGGTATCCGTCTGGCTGCACGCGTCCACCTCCCACGAGGGGAGAACTGGCACCGAGGGGAGCGCCAGGACGGTCTGGTCGCCGCGCCTCCCCGGACGCACCCGCCGCCCACCAGACGAAGAGGGGCCGCCTGCCCGCCGAGCCGCGGAGCGCTCACGAGGTTGACCCCTGCCAGGATCCGAGCAGCGGTCTGAATCAGCACCGCCATCATGGCGCTCCCCTGCGTCCCCCATCCTGCTCACCATCATCGTCGCTGCCGTCGGGAGGCCCATCACCAGGCCGAAGACCATCATCATGAGCGGGGTGGTGTGGGCGAAGCCAAATGTGGACCTTATCGAAGCCGTTGCTGAAGTCGTGCCCGCGGTCGACAACGATCATGCGGTCGAGAAGATCGCCAACGTCCTCAAGAACCCTCAAGAGAAACTGAATACCCGTGTGTCCAACGTGTGCACGCTTAGGGTGAACAACGGCCTTGAACTTGACCATGCCCGACTCTTGCGGAATGAAGGTCAGAGAGACCACGAACCCGGAACGAATCTTGCCCTCCAGCATCGCGAGCCGCGCCTCGATCACCATGGGTGCACGGGAGAAGGGAACCGAGGGAAGCAGGTGCGCACCTGCCCAAAGCCACGCGCCTCAGCAAGCTTGAGAACATTGCTACGATGATGATGATGATGATGATGATGATGATGATGATGATGATGATGATGATGATGATGATGATGCTGATGATGATGAGGAGGATGAGGAGGAGGAGGAGGAGCAGGAGCAGGAGCAGGAGCAGCAGGAGGGGAGCAGCAGGAGGAGCAGGAGCAGGAGCAGGAGCAGGAGGAGGAGGAGGAGTAGGAGGAGGAGGAGGAGGAGGAGGAGGAGGAGGACGAGGAGCACGAGCAGGAGGAGGAGAGGAGCAGGAAGAGGAAGAGGAAGAGGAGGAGGAGGAGGACGAGGAGGAGGAGGAGGAGGAGGAGGAGGAGGGAGGCAGGCAGGCAGGGAGGGAGGCAGGGACGGAGGAGGACGAGATGAGGGAGGAGGAGGACAAGCACGAGGAGGTCTCTGGAATCAGCAGCTCTTACATTCTATGGAACCCCGAATCGCCAATGATCCAATCTCCTTCCGCGTCTGCCTGTGATTCAGGCGGGCAAGAATGGTTGACTTGTACAACCTCAAGGCGAAAGCGCCTGTCGTCGGAGGTTGCCAGGAGTGATCCTGGCTCGAGGTACACCCAGCTGTTGGCGACATTTTGGAAACCCTCGGGGCCGTCTGGGCCTTGTGAGGGGTACTCTGCGAGGCCACCTGGGCGTCCCTGGAGAAACGGGGGTCGCCGTGGGCCAAGGCCACACCTGTGGCAACACCACCGCCCGACGTTTCTCAGCCTCGTTCCTCGAACAGTGTCGATCCGCAGGGCCCCAGGGCCCACAGCGTGGCGAACTCTGGAGGATGTATCGGGCGTCGCGGCCGTTCCAAACAGAGCGCTCTAGAACGCTCCGAGAGCGGCGTTCTGGAACGCTCTGTGGAGCGACTTATCCAAGTCCTGGGCCCGCCCAGAGCGGCGTCGACGACGACGGCCCGCTGAGCGCCCACCTCGTGCCGAAACTTCAGCGTCGTGTCCGAGGCCACCGCGCGGTCGCCGAGCCCTGGGACGCCCAGCGCCGCCGTGCCCAGCGCGCGGCGCAACTCCGGCTGCAGGCCGGCGGCCTCCTGGCGCCCGCCCGGGTCCGCCAGGACGCGCAGCGCCAGGCGCTGCGCAGAGGAGGCCTGCGCAGGCGACCAGGCCTCCTCGGGGAGCAGCGAAGGCAACACATGAAACACAGACTTTCGGAGGTCTGCGCGGGCCTCTCGGGTCGGCGCTGGGGCCCCTTTGTGCTACATCCCTTGCCTGGCGCGCTCCGCGCGCCGGAGGCGGCCCAGAGGCGCGTGTGTGTGTGTGTGTGTGTGTGTGTGTGTGTGTGTGTGTCGAGCGCTGCCTCGGCTGGCTCCTGTCTGGAGTCCGCCCTCCCCCCGCGGCGCGCTGCTCTCCTTGGGGCGGTGTCCGTGCTCTCGGCGTCCGCGCCTCCCCTGACCTCTCGGTCTCTTTTCCTGGCGGCCCGCCGCGCTTTTCCGGCCATTTGGCCGCCGCTCCCTGTTAGCTGACAGGGTCTTGCCCTCCTGGGCCGCCCTGCTCCGCTCCGCCTCGCCTCGCCCGCCTCTCCCGGCCTGCCAGTCTCTCCAGCGCGCCGCGGCTTCCTCCGGCTTTTCGCCGGGGCTCCCTGCCGGCCTAACCTTGGCGTGGCTCTGCGGCTGCGCTGCCGCGTGCCGCTCTCTTGCGCCCGCCGCCCACGGCGTGGCGTCTCCTTGCTCGCTGCACCGCCACGCCCTCGCCGCCAGCGGCCCCTCCCCCGCCCGCGGCCCTGCCGCCCCCCGCGGCCGCTGCCCGCTGCCTGCCCAGCCGCCGCCCAGCCACTGCCCCGTGAGGGGCTGGCCGTGTCCCGTTCTCCTTCTTCTGGACGACCATGCGTGCGCGCGCGGCTCCGGCCGTGCAAGCGCAAGGCGCGCTGGCGAGTCGACGCGCGGCTACGACCGAAAGCGTGTGTGAGTACGTGTAAGAGCAAAAGAAACTGGCGGCCGACATCTCCTACAGTCGTGTGGCCATGATGGCGAACGGGCGCGGCGGAACTACGAATATCGGCAACAGACGGGTAGAGTGTTTTTGCGCACGCGTGCGCGAATTTGTGTGTTGCGCGCGTTTGACACGTATGTATGTGCTTGTGTGTTTTGCGCGGCGTGGCACGTGTGCTAGGTTTGGTGCGTGCCGGGTTTCGGGTCTGCGGAGAGAAGTGCCACGTCCAAGCATTGGGTATGGCGTTGGGGGGCGCGCCCGCAGTTCTCACCGGCCTACGCCCTGCTCCCGGGGCCGCGGTGCCGGGCGTGGCATAGCCAGCTACGCCGGCACGTCCACAGACCGCCGAGTCGGACGGGAGCACTGTTGGGCGGGGGCTGCGCGCTTCTTTGCTTTCCGTCGGGAGCTCTTTCGCGTCTCGGTTGCTGCGCTGCACGGTACGGCGCCTCTCCAGGCCCGTGAGTGCCCAAACCGCCCGGTTGGGCCGGGGGCAACGCCTCTTGGGCGCCCGAGGGTGCTCGGGGTACAGTGCCGATTGACACGTGGGCCAGCGCTCGAGGGCGGCCAACCCCAGGACGGGGGGCCCCCAGGTTCCCCTCGGCCTGAGTGGCCCCCGCAGTCGCCCCCATGGTGTAGTGCGTGGCCGGGTGCGGAGTGGAATGGAGACCCCCTGCTCTGGTACTTGGCTGCGGCTCCCTCATTTGTTTCACACCGCGACGTGTCGCTTCGAACTTGCGCGGGGGCGGGAGGGCACGACTCGCTGCCATGTGCGTGCGGGGGCGGTTGGATTCTTTTGAATCTTCCCCCGTACGCCGGGTAGCGTAAGGCTGGCTGCCGCCTGATCACCGGGGGCTGGCAGACTCTGGTTCTGTCTTCGCGCGGGCCTTCTGGGCCGATCCTAAGCTGTCTCTCCGTGGTGCCGCGCTGATGCAAATCGACCCTTTTTGGGTATCGTGCCGTCTGGATTGGGGTGTGGGGGGGGGATAGGGGGCGGGCGGGGAGGTCCAGGGGCATTCGTGGTCGGGGGCGGCAGATGCCGGAGTGGTCATTTGGGGAGTACGCGTGTTTCGCCTGTCAGTCGGGTCGTCGTCGCCCTCCGGGGTCACCCTTTTGCGCTGGGAGGTGGCCTTGCACCGCCTCCTCGGGTGGGGGGTCTTGCACCCCTGGCGGCGAGGGGCCTTGCGCCCCTTTCCTGACCGACAGGCGGGGAGGACGCACGTCGCGGGGAGGTTTGCCGGACGGGCTAGAATTCACAACGGCACATGCCTTGTTGGAGTTCCGCTCACACTCCATCAGCTGAGATACGGTCCTAAGGGCGTTCCGGGTTGAAGGTCGTGTGGGCGCTCCAGGTTGAAGGCGGTGAGTGTGTGTGTGTGTGTGGAACTGTCGGCGCACAGTGCGTGTCGTGCGCTTCTGAAGGTGTGCATGCGAAGCTGTCTTGAGTGCCAATATTCGATTTCTTGCTGGTGCCTCAATCATCGGCATGTTCTTCCAGGACGGGCGTCGCAAGGTCCGATATTCCGATGAGGCGCCTTCATGGTACGGTCCTTGACCCTGGTACACCCAGTATGGGGCTCCGGTTACCAAGGGGATCTCTCCGCCTCGTTACTCCTGGTCTTCTCTCCCTTCCTCACCTCTTCTGCTCTGGGGGCTTTCGGGGTGGGGTCCGTCGCGGTGGGGCGGAGGATCGGGCTCCCCCTCGTGCCTCTCCTGGCACGGGGTCCCCGCCCCCGCCTCGTCGCGGCGCACTTCACCCCTCCGGGGTTGGGGTCCGGGGTCCGGGTCCTGCTGGGGAGACGAAGGGCGGCCTTTAGGCCTACATTCCCTTCCACCAGTACCAGTACCAGTACCATGATGGCGAACGGCGGCGGCGCGGTTGGGGCGATGGGCGGAAGTCTTTATGCATGAAACCCAATGCGGTTTCCAGAGAGGGCGCGGCGTAGACGACGTGTTACAGACCAGCCGTCGGTCAGTGGAGGAGATCTGCAGGGGAAACAAAGAGGACGCGCAGTGGTTTCGGTTTAGCTTCCTTGATATCGAGAAAGCCGACCCGCGTGTGTGCAAGGACGGGCTCTGGGAGCTCTTGCAGCGCCGGGGGTGTGACGTTCGGATGATAAAGGTTTGTCAGGCGCTTCACGAAGGCACGGGGTGCGCAATGCGCGTCGCGGGCAGCCTATCCCAACCGTGGCTGCCAGATAGAGGACTCCTTGAAGGTTGCCCATCGTCCCCGCCACTAGTTAACATGTACCACGATGGGGTGACGGAGGGTTTCCGCGCCCGGCGGGAGACTGCCGCCGCGGAGCGGGGCGAGCCAGCCGGAATTCAGTGGTACTGCGGAGTAAACGCGGATTTGGTGAAGAATTCCCACATCAAGGTGGTAGGAGCAGAAGGCAGCACACACAGAGATGTAGCCAGCACGGTAATCGGTGACTTTGGGTATGCAGATGACACGGGTATCTGCGGTAGGGAAGAGGAAGTGCAACGTGCCGAAGGGGCTTTCGTGACGACGCTTGAAGACTGGGAGGAACGAGTGAACCAAGCGAAAACGGAACGTTTGAGGATCAGCGCACAGGGCCGCCGTTCGTATGATGTCGGAAGCTTTGGGGAAGTAGCGAGTGTCCAACATGTTGGCGGAATCATATCCGAAGACGGCAAGCGGGACAAGGACACTGCGTGGCGTGCCAGCAGAGCGCGCGCGAAAGTCGCGGAAGTGCGACAAGCCTGGAAGTCCGAGGGCCGTTTCGGCAGGGGGGGGCCGCAGCGGGGTGCGCCGGCACGTGCGCTTGACCTTCATGAAAGCCGCGGCTTGCCCACTATGGTAGCGTTCTGCAAGTCCAGGGCGTGGACGAAGCGACAACTATTGTTGGCGCAGCGGGTGGCGCATTATGCGGTACGCAAAGCCATGGGGATGGACGTGCACCAGTTGCAGGAATTCCATATCACGGATGAGCAACTGTTTGCGGCGGCGGGTGGGAATCCATGGTGGACGTTATAGCGAGACAAGGCTTGGCGTGGTTGGGACACGTGTCCCGTGTGCCAGTGCATGAGCGGCCCAAGCAAGCTTTGTCCCGTTGGTGCGGTCAGAGCCGAGAAGCAGGGGTCGGGATCCTGCAACCGAGGTGGCTAGAGCATGTTCTGGATCACGCAGGGGCTCTCGAAGCTGGATTGGCTCCGACAAGCGCAACTCCGCAAGAGATGGGGCCGCATGTCATGTAGCGAGCTAGGGGTGGCTCACCGTTTGACAATTGACGAACAGGACCTGTGTCGCACTGGATCCCAGGTCAGCAGGTGCCTTTGGTGCGTCCAGAGGTATGCCGCCTTTTGAAACGCCGCGCGGATGCAGCTATCGATCCCGGGGTCTGCCCAATCTGCAATTTAGTTTGTGATGCGCCGAACAGCATGCGCTTCCATTGCGACGCGGAGCATGCGGTGTGCGATCCCGACGTGATCACCACGGGGTTCGTATGGCAATGCCCAGAGTGCAAGGTCTATTGCCCGGGCAGAGACGCGTGGAGAGCACGCGTGTGCCCGGCTCGACAGAGACGCGTAGAACAGCGGAGCCTCGCAGACACCGGTCTCTGGACCGCGCGCCGCTGGCCCGCGTTGCCGCCGCCAACCAGTTGGAGAGTGTACACGGATGGGTCGGGGCAGGAAGCGGAGGTGCAAGGGGGACTGGTTCGAGTCGCTGGATGGGGGGGCTGTCGTTTTCCAGGAACCAGTGGGCACTTTGGAACCAGAGTTATATGCTCACGTGGCTGCAGCGCTTTGGGACCCCCGGTGGATCGGAGCCCAAGAGAAGGCCGATAACACAAGGGAGCTGTCGGCTATCGGAGAGACGATGCCCTGGCTGTTGAAGGAAGCGCTGGACGAAGGGACCGTCCCAGTCGAGGTTCGTTTTGACTCAAAGTATGCGGCGAACATCGCGCAAGGCGTGTGGGAACCAAAAGCGAACGAAGAACTAGCGGCGCAGACTCGGGGACTTAAGCGACAGGTGGAACTCGCGCGAGTATTGTCATGGACGCACGTATACGGCCACACTGGGGACCGCGGCAGCGAATTAGCGGACCGGTGTGCGGATAGAGGGGCCGGTGGGTCGGTCAGCGAGGATTCCTTGCGGTGGTCCGTCCCGGAGTCGGTGCGGAACCTGGGCCCCCGCCCAGTGCCAGAGCCGCCGGAGCAAATGGATTGGTGTAAAAAGTGTGTAGCGGAGATGCAGGCGCGCCTCGTGCGTAATCATTATCGGCGCTGCGTGCGTCCGATGGGCCAATGGGTCGCGCCTCCGGGACGAGACAAATGCCGCAAATGCGGAAAGCTGCTCCGGGAAGGTTCGCGGTCTATTCATGAGAAGGTGTGCAGGGGATCCACCGCGGCGAACTGCGCCTGTATCAAAGGGTGCGGCAAGCAAGCGGACGTTTAGTGCATCGTGAGATTCATCGTCACGGGGACTCACCACCAAACGACGGCGGCAACCCTGCCGACGCGGCGGCTCCGGCAGGCCCAGAGGCGCCGGCGGTCCGCCGCAGGCCGGCGGCCGCTTCAGCAGCGGGTGGCGGAGTATCAGGAGGAGAAAAAACATACAGACACAATCAATCCTCCACTCCCAGGAAAATATGGGAAAATATGGGAAGTTGGGGGGAAGACAAAAACCCAGAAAATATAGGAAAATATGGGGAATCGTGTTGTTTGGATGTATTTACTTGTGTGTCCCAGGGCCCCTTCAGAGTAGTGCGACGCCGCCCCGCAAGGCGGGTGGTGGAGCTGGCGCCAAAACGGCTACGCCGGTCGTCAATTTCGATCCGTCGGTGTAGACAATTCCAAGCCACAGCGGCCTCCAAGAGGTATGGGGCCGGTTGGCCTGCCTGCTGGGACGTTGTCGCCTCTCGGTCACTCCCATTGCGCCGGGAGGTGGTCTTGTACCGCCTTCCAGGGAGTGGGGGCCTTGTGCCCTGACAACGTGGAGCTCGCTCCCCCTGCGCTAGGAGGTGGTCTTGAACCATCTCCCATGGGGGTGGGCCCCGCTCCTGGCGGGTGGGGGCGTCTGCGGGGCACAGCGCTGGGAGGGCGGCTCTAGTAGGGGGGGGGGAGGAGGAGCGGGCGGGGTGGGGGCAGCTCAGGGGTGCGCGTCGGGAGGGGGGGGGGTCCGTAGCGCTCGTTGGCCCTAGCGCGAGCTCGGGCGCCAGGCGCCCTACTCGTCTTCCTGCGTTCCGACCCTGCGGACTGCGTCTCCGGCGGCATGCCGGCGAAGCGCCAGGTGGCCGCGCTCGCGGAGCGCGTTGAGGCGCTCGAGCGGCGGCTCTCCCGTGCGCGCGCCAAGATCGACGATGTGGTCAAGCACCGCAGCGTCGTTGTCGTGGGCTCGGCCGCGCTGAAGAGCTTGCGCGCCGAGAAGATCGTCAATGGCGGCAACGAGTGAACAAGTGGGGGGAGTTCAAAGCCAACATCGCGAACGCTCTGATCCCCGACCTCGCGCGCCACTTGGGGCTTCCAGAAGACTTGGTGGGGCCGCTCGGCAACGACGTCGAGCCTGTTTTCGTTGCCGCTTGGCAGGCGTTGCTCACGCTGGACCGGCTCTTGAAGACCCCGGAGGGTGTGCAAAACATTCACGCAACTTCGCGCAAAGGGCCGGGGGGGCGAGGATGGTGGATGGGAATTTCGAGCTTCGCTTCAAGTTCCGAGAGCCAGCAGGGGGGGTCGCCCAGATCGTGGAAGCGCTGGACCGGCCGTGCGGGGGCCCTCCCCCCCGGGCCGCCCGGCGGGGGCCCGGGCTAGAAGTGGTGGCGGCGCGTTTGTGGCCAGCGTGCGTCGGAGAAAGGGTAGAGGGCCGGGGGAGGGGGGGGGGCCAGCGTGCGGGTGTTTCTCTGTGGTGTAGACACAGTGACATCACTTTCCCGCCCCCCCCCATCAGGCGACGCGGCTGGCGATCGCGTCAAAACGGGGTCGTTGTGTTGCGTGCGCTGCGTTCATTCTGTCTCGCGTCCTCGAGAAAAGAATCGGCGTGGCCTTGTTGCTCTTGTTTTTCGCCGTGCCCCAAGGATTGAAACCTTTCTGTCTCATATCGTTTGGGATTGGGATCGTAGCGTGGTATTGGGTGCACACCCGGAGTCTCCTCCTCGGTCTCCCCTCTGCTCCCTCCTCCTCCCTTTCTCGCTCCATGTCCAGAAAAAGGGGTGGGGGAGTGTTTTTGTGTGGTTTGCTTGAGGGGCGGAGGGAGGCGCTTCCGCCGACATCCCCTCCCAGCACGAGCACGAGCACGAGCATGATGGCGAAATTCGGCATTTTCTTCCAGAGCGGCGTGACTGGCTTCGCCTGGGGCGACAGGGCGCGCCACTCGGGCTCCCTGCTGCGCGCCCTCGGGGGCGAGCTGCAGGCGTGCAGGACCCGGCTTCCTGGGATCCCGCTGGCCTCGCTACTGGTGGTGCCGCAAACAACTTCGCCCGCCGGCGCCTGGCTGAGCTGAGGCACGGCCGTGTGGCCTTTCTGGCGACGACGAACTACATCATGTCAGAGATCACCGTGGTGCTGTCCGGGTACCTGTCGCCGTCCGCCTGCCCGAATATAGCGGACAATCCGAACGACCTCGATGCGATCCCCAAGGTGCCGACGTCCACCGACGCCGGGAACAAGCAGAATAACTTGGCGGCCGACATCGCCACTTGTCGTCTGGCCGCGAGGGCGAGCGATCATCGGGATGCTCTTCCACGACGGCTCTGCTGGCTCCCCGCGGGCCGACTGGGTGCTCCACGCAGGCTCTCCGACGCGCGCGGTCGAGAGTGAGCTGGGCGTGCAGGGCCCGGCGCACTTCTGGAACCCCATCGGGCTCGTGGCGGATGGTAGCACTGAGTGCATCGCCGGGAGGCGCCAGGTGGAGCTCCAGCTCGGCCGAGCGAGCATGCTGACGATGATCGGGCACATCGTGCCCGAGATCGCTGGCAAGCTGCCCGTCTACTTCTGGCCTCCCGCCAGCCTGAAGTTCGCGGACGTCCCGTGCGGGCTGGAGGCGACCTCCCGGGCCTCGTCGGCGGGCTGCGTGCAGTTCGTCGCCCTCGGCGCGGTCTGCGAGCTGTCCCAGACCCGACCCCCCGTTGCCGCGGCCGCCGCGGGCGACGTCGGCTCCCAGGCGCTGACGCCCGTTGACGCCGGTGACGTGGACATCTCTTCCACGGCGATGTTGCCGCCGGCTGGGGGCCAGCGGAAGCTGGCGGAAGTGAACCAGCAGAAGAGTACGGCGGCGGAGATCGCCAACGGTTGCCTGGCCACGATGGCGATCATCGAGGCCGCGCTCCAGGACGGCTGTGCGCTCTACGTGTGCTCTCCACTGGGCGCGTTGGGGAATGTTGGACTTGGTTGTCCTTTGGGGTCCCGCCGGCCTCAGCGCGGATGGTGGCGCGTGCGACTTCGCCCGCCTGCGCCAGACCGAGCCGGGGCACGTCCGCGCGTCCGCGCAGGCGACCGTGGGCTATGTCCTCCCAGAATGCAGCGGCACGCTGCCGGGCTGCCCAGCGCCGCCCGCTGGTCCTGGTTGCGTGCGCATCCCGGACGGTGTCGAGGAGATCTCGAATGCCCCGGCTGCGGGCTGGGCGCAGATTTTGGCCCGCGACGCCTTCTGCGAGCTGTCCCAAGACCAGTCCGCTGGCACCCCTGCCGCCGGGAGTGACATCTGCCCCGAGGTGCTCATGTCCAGCGACGCCAGGGGCAAGCGGACAAAGTTGGCGGCTGAGATCCCCCTCGGTCGTCTGGCCACGACGGCGATCATCGGACTGCTCTTCCACGGCGGCTTTACCTGTTTCGCGCGGGCCGAGTGGGCGCTCTACACAGGCTCCCCGCCGTGCACGGTCGAGAGTGTGCTTGGCGTGCATGGCCCGTTCGGATTCTGGCCTCCCGCTGGCCTCGCTGCGGATGGTAGCTCAAAAAGCTACTTCCGCCAAGCAGATGTCAAGCATGGGGTGAGCGCGCTGGCGCGGATCGGCCACGCCGCGCCTGGAACCGCCGGCATGCCGCCAGGCTCCTCGTCGCCCCCTGCGGGCCTGAAGCTCGTGAACAACCTGGAGGGGCTCGGGGCGATCTCCCAGGTTGCGCGCGTCCCGAGCGGGCTCGCGACGATCCCCCAGGACTCAGCATGCCCTCCGTGCGCTGGAGTGCCTCCCTCGGGGAGCGCGCCCCCTGCCGCGGGGGGGGCTCCGTGTTTCCCCAAAGCTGCGCCTATTCGGTGCCCCCCCCCGCCTGGCAGCCCCCCCAGCCGCCCTGGCAGGCGCAGATCGTGGCTCCGTCATTTCCTGACATTGCACCTGTTCGGTGTCCCCCCCCCCAGTCTCTGAAGACAGCCCCAGGGCGCAGGGCGAGCCGCTCCAGGCCCGACCCGCTGCCGCCGCAGGCGACGGCGGCTTCCAGGTGCTGGCGTCCTGCGACGGGGGGGGGGGTAGAAAAATCTCTGGGACCCTGCCGAGGTCAAGGCTGGGGGCAGCCCCTGGGGGTCCCAGGGACAGACCCCCCGCGCCGCTGCGCGCCTCGCCGAGAGCCCCGCCTGGACCGTCTCGTCCTATGTCCCTGCTTCCCTTCCCTGCCCCCCCCCGACGGAGGAGACGAGGATCGGAGGAATTCGGCGGCGAGGATCGTTTCCGCCCCCCCCTGCCTCCGCTGCGCGCGCCGCCGAGAGCTCTCCCGGGGGTGTCCGGCTCCCCCCGACAGGCCGTGGCCGCCGCGCGCCGCTCCCTGGACAGAGGACACGGCGAACGAAGAACATCTGCGATTCCGAAGGCCGCCCTTGTGATCCCCCCCCCCCGGGCGGCAACGGCCCCCCGTGCGCCGGGGCGTTGCCGCTACGGAGTGCGCCTCTGGCTGCAGGGGCCCAGACACGATCGCGTCGTAAAAAAATCAGGACGGGAAGTTTTGGCTATTTTCGGCTCCGGGGGGCCCTCGCCGGGCCCCGGGACCGTCAAAAAACGACTCAGGACGAAAAGCCGGTCCCAGGGTAAGGGTCGGGACTTCCAGGGGCGCCGTCCTGAAAAGATCAAGACGTCGCGAGTCTGGGGAGGGCCCCGCCATTCTCGGCCAGGCACCTGTTCGGTGCCCCCCCCCCCCCACTCTCTGCAGACGGCCCCAGGGCGCAGGGCGAGTCGCTCCAGGCCCACCTGCGGCCGCCGCAGGTGGCGACGGCTTCTCGGTGCTGGCGTCCTGCGACGCTGGGAGAAAGCAGAAGAACCAGCGGGGCCCTTCCGAAACCGAAGCTGGGGGCGGCCCCCGAGGGCTCCAGGGGCCGACCTCCCGCGCCGCTGCGCGCCTCGCCGAGAGCCCCGGGGCGTCTGGATCGCCCCGCCCTGGCCCTGCCTCCCTTCCTTGCCCCCCCGACGGAGGGGGCGAGGATCAGAGAGCGTCGGCGGCGGGGGGGTCGTCGCCGCCCCCCCCCCCCCTGCCACCGCTGCGCGCGTCGCCGAAGGCTCTCCCGGGGTGCCCGACTCGCCCCGACAGGCTGTGGCCGCCGCGTGCCGCCCCCCCAACGCAGGAGACGACAGACGGGGAAGTCTGGGGGGTGGGGGCCGCCAACGCGCCCCCAACTCAAGTGTCAGCATGCCCTCCGTGCGCTGGGGTGCTTCCTTCGCCGGAGGCGCCCCGTGCCGCGGGGAAGGCGCCGCTGTCCCACGTCCATGCATCTATTCGGTGTCCCCCCCCCAGTCTGCTCCCGCTCAGGTGTCAGCGCGCCATGCGCGCGCCGGGGTGCTTCCTCCGGGCGCGCCCCAGGCCGCGGGGAGGGCGCCGGCAATTTCTGACGCTGCACCTATTCGGTGTCACCCCCATTCTGGTCTGAACCCCATTGACACGCGCGGTGGTGCGAAGGGCAACGTGGACACCCCCGGCGCACTGAGTGGCGCGCATCATGACGGAGATGGGCGGAGGCCCGGCGGACCCTGGCATTTCTTCCCATGGGGGTCCTCTCCGCGCCGTTGCGCCCCTTGCCGAGAGCTCTCCCTGGGCGCCCGAGTCGCCCTGGCCTACGACGGCCTCGCTGAATTGCCCCCTGGTCGGAGAGAACAATCTCCAGAAGAGGGCTGGGGGCCAGGTGACGGGAAGCAGAGGTTCGCGGCGAAGACCACCAGCGACCCGCGGCCGCGAGCCCCCCTGGCGGAGGAAAGGAGGAGCAGGGGTTGGTTATGCCGCCAACGACCCCCCAGCCACGGCTGCCTGCATCGACGAAGCAGAATTGCCCCCGCGGCGGACAGACGAACCCTGTGCCAAGACCACCCCTACCAGAACTGCACCGTCCCGGACCCGGCGGTCTCTCGGGCCCCCTCCCCCCGGGACCACGCTGGGCCCGGGAAAGGCGCGTGCCTGCCATCCGACTATTGTTCGGTGACGCCTCGGCCAGGGTGTGTGGTGGCACTAGGATTGCTGGCGCGGGGAGAGGGTCCTCGTCGCCGCGGAGGGATTGTAGAACGGAGGGGCACCACCGCGGACACCACAAGCGTCCCTCGTCGCCACAGCTGGAAATCGGTGCTCCAGCGCGCCGCCCCGCGCAGGTGGACCGCGCGCCGCTGCCCAGACGGGGCGGCGCATGACGCCCCACCGTGCGCCCCGCCGAGGCCGCGCTGACTCGGCCGCGGGGCAGCGCCCGAAAGCATCGCGACTGGCACCCCCCCTGCGGCGACGAACGGGTGCGGCTCGAGCACCGAGGATTACCGCAGTGCCCCCCAGGTCGGGGGGCGTGCCGCCCCTGCCCCAGGTTCTTCTGCCACGGCCCGCTCCATGCCAACGGAGCCCTGGCCGCCGCAAGCAAGGACATGCAGCGAGCAGGCGGCGAGCCCAGTGCGGCCTGGGCCAGGTGTTGCTGTCAGTGCGGCGGAGGCATCAGGGGCCCCGGTCGACGCGACGCAGCCTTCACTCGCAGCTTCCTCCACCTCCTGGCCTCGTCGTCGCCCTGATTCTCTTGCGGCTG
The DNA here is from genome assembly GCA_963575745.1 of Prorocentrum cordatum. Lineage (NCBI taxonomy): Eukaryota > Dinophyceae > Prorocentrales > Prorocentraceae > Prorocentrum > Prorocentrum cordatum. Next base: position 72,356 of record CAUYUJ010000640.1, read on the forward strand.
CGCCGAGAGGCTGCCGCTGGCCCTGCGTGCGCCGGGGCGCTTCCGCTGCGGAATGCGCGCCTGGCTGCAAGGAGTGCTCCTTCATTGACCATTCTTGCACCTGTTCGGTGCCCCCTCTTTGCTTGGTTTTCGAACCAGCTCGCGGTCCCCTCGGCACTTCTGCCAGTGGGCCTGTTCGCTCACTGCTCCCATGCGGTGCCTCTCCTTGGGCGCCCTGGCCGCTCCCCCTTCTGCGCCGCGCGGTTGGGCCGCTCCCCCTTCCGCGCCTGGCTGGTGGGCCGCTCCGCCATCCGCTGGTGGCCGCTCGCCCTTCCGCTAAGGTGGGCCGTCCCCTTCTAGACAGGCGCGCAAGGCGCAGGTGGGCCGCCCCACTCCTCCTGGCGCTTCCCTCCGCGCCTCGCCGGCGGGACGCTTCCCTGCTGCGCTGGCGGGCCGCTCCATTCCGCGCGGGTGGGCCGCTCCCTCTGCGCCGGTGGGCCGCCCTTTCCGCGCGGGCGCTCCTGGCCTGCACCTTGGCCGCCCGGGCGACCCTGGCTGCCTTGGGCCTGGGCACCCGCTCGCCTGCCTGGTTTTCAAGCCGGCTTCTTTGCCTCGGCGCTTCGGCCCGCCCCTGGGTCCGCCTGCTCTGCCGGCTCCCCCATTGGTGTTGTCACCGTATCGCGTGTGTTGCTCCCCCATCTGGCTTTGCCTGGCCCTTCCCTGGCTGCTGCCCCGCGTCGCTGCTGGCCCCCCCCATCGGCGCTCCCCCCCCCCGCCGCAGCTGGTGACTGGCCTGGGCGGGCCCGGCTCCCCCTCTTCCCGTCGCGCCGGGCTCTCCTCCTCTTCCCGCGTGCTTCGCGGCCTGAATTGGCATCCAGTGCGCCCCCCAGTTGCCCGATCGCTGGAGCAGTCGCCCTCTCTACCCAGCTGCCGACGCAAAAAAAATGCGCGCGCGTGCTGGAAGCCCTGCCGTCGCGCGCGCCGTGCTGCTACACGCTCCGCTCCGTCTGTAGGCCTCGCACGCAGCGACTATAGTCGTTGCGCGCGAGGCCGCTGCCGCCAAAAGTGCGCGCGTGCGTGTATCCCCCAGAGTGCATCCCCCCTCGAACGAATGCGCCGGGGTGGATCCCCCCCGGGGCCTGACCGCGCCGAGAGGTCGAGGCTGCGCAGCGGGGCCCCGAGAGGGGCCAGCTCCAGCGGGGCGGCGCCGCCCGCTGACCCGCGCCC
>CAUYUJ010000640.1:81061-111205 GCA_963575745.1 Prorocentrum cordatum
CTGCTCCTCCAAGTCCTGCTTGATCGCGGCCGTGTCTCTGCGGGGTGCCTCCGACGCTTCTCCTCGCGGGCCTGCCCCTCTCTCTTGCTTCCACTGGAGACGGCTGTTGGGGAGGTGGTGGAGCTGCAGGTGCGCCGGCATCGGCGTCCGCGCGCGTCTGTGCTGAGGCTCCTACCTGAAGGAAGTAGGCAGCGGAGAACGGAGTGTAGACGTTGGGGTGTTTGTTGGCTGGGCCTTCTGTGTTGGTTGCTGTCAGGCCGATGAGCGCGAGCGTGTGCGCGCGTGTAAGGCGGTCCGTTGGTTCGACGGGGAGGCAAGGGGCTCGAGCGCGTTCCTCTGCCGGCTGACGCCGCCGTAGAAGGGGGCACGCCGTGTCTAAAGCTAGCTTGGCCTGTCGGTTGCTTGGTCGGTCTCCCGTCGAGCCGTCAGCGCCAGGTAGCATAGATTCGTTCCAGAAGGCTGTAAGCAGGTCGATCGCTTCGCGTTGGAGCCTGAACCTTGTAACGACTCGGTCCAAAGCGGAGCGTAGCTGCGGGATGGTCGTGCCCCATGCGAAGGTCGTAAGGACGCTGGTCCATTCGCCGCTACCGTCGAGGGTCTCGAGTGCCCGAGGCGCGTCCTGGACAGCGCGTGCCGGTGTAGCCCTAGCGAGTACCTGCTATGTGACAGAGAGGATGGCTGTCCAGTTGGCGCGTGTGGTGTTGTGCAGTGAGGGGCCCGCGGGGAGCTCCCCTGCTCCTCCTAAGGGGTTGTCCGGATTGCGAATCCCTGCGTCTGGGGCTGCTAATGTCGGGCGTTGGCGAGGCTGTGCTCTGTCTGCCCCTGCTGGCCCTCCTGTCGTGGTTGTCCAGTCGTGGGTTGCGTACAGTGAGGCTCCGCGAGGGGTCGTGGAAGGTGGGGCTTCTTCCGCGATGCCGGTGGGAGGTTGGGGTTGTTCGCAATCGGTCTACCCGCGTCAATGCTGCCGCTGGGCGGGGCTGCCGCTACTGAGGCGGTGGCGGTGGGGCTTTGGCTGGGGAAACTGGCGTGCTGGTCATGATGACTGGGTGCTGCGCTGCCCTGGGTTGCAAGCGTATGTCCCTGCGGGGTGTCCTGGGGGGTGTCATGTGGGGTGCTGTGCATCGGTGAGGGTTCAGGGCGGGGAGGCTGGGATATGCTACTGGTTGGGGTGGGGTGGGTTTGTGTGCTGGTTCGGGGACGGTTGGCATCGCTCGCCTGGGCATGCGGTCCGCGTTAGGGTCCACGCCTTCGGGGTGCTCGAACCGGGTCAGCGCGCCCTAGGTCACGTGCGTGTTCTGCAGTGATTCTTGTTATTAACTCGTCAATAGCCGTCTCGGTGCCCTCCATGGCTGTGTGTGTGTCGTGCGTACCAGCAGGTCACCCCGCGCGCCAGGCGCGTGCTGGAAGGGGGTGTCAGGTGTGAACTGCGGATCAACCTCGTCCGCAGGCGCAAGCCACTGTAGGAAGGGCGACTGTCGGAGAGCATTGTCTTGCAAGCAGTGGTCCTGCAGTTGCTGATGCACGTGGTCGCGGTCCAAGCGTTGCGGTGCGACAAGCTGTATAAGCTGCACCACGGTGGACACTTCCCAGTTGCATCGCCGGATCCTGCTTCCCTGCGCCGCCTGGTGTTGTTCTACCTCGATCCTTGCCTGCACTGAACGAGCAAAGTCGTGCACTTGCTGCGCGTGTCAGCAAACCTGATACTGGTTTAGCATCCTTGGGCTGTCCTAGCCGGGTCGGCTGGGGCCTGCGCTGGCTCGCTGGGAGGTGGGTTCCTTCTCCTGGTGCTTGGGAGCAGGGCGTCGAGCCGCGGAAAGGTGCGCGGGCGAGCCGGGCCAAGTTGGGGGTCAAGGTTGGCAGCAGCCCTGACCGCTGGGATCGGAGGGATGGCAATGCCGATGTCACTAGGCTGGGGAGGCGGATGGTGTGTGACGAATTGTCGAGACGCGTGCGCAGCGCCAGCAGCCAGCTGTACCTGTATCCGGGTGGTTGGGCGGAAAGCAGCGGTCGAAACCATCCTGGTCTCCGAGGCGGCAGGTCTTGCCACTGTGGCCCAGGTAAGGGATGTAATGTGTAGTGTGGCGTGTTCCCCGAGCGCATGGATTTCAATTGCTCCGCCCGCGGTGACCGCGAAAACAGCGTACTCTCCTGGACTGAGCGAAAGGCTGACGTTGCAGAGTCCCGAGGAGGTGTCAACAGGTGAGGGTGGCGGGGCAGTGCCCGTCCTGCCGTGCTGTAGACTGGACATGGTACTCGTATGGGCGTTCAGCCACGCTTCGTCAATATCTGGAGGGGGGGAGGGCGTAGCTTCTATAGTTCCCACAAGCACGCGAAGTTGTGCTTGCACCAGGTCGGCGATGTTCCACCTTAGGTGGAACCTGCCGCTGTCCCAGTTGCCGTTCAGGAGCAAACGTCTCGGCGGTGTAGCGCTCTGATACGTGCGGCCGGAATCGTTTGCGGTGCGTCGTCCAGAAAGTGCCGTAGTATCGCCGCCGCGATCGGCTCTGGCGTACGGATCAGGAGGCCAGTGTGACAGACTCCGACTTTGTATTGCATGGTGCGGGCGGCACGGCTAACGATTGCGTGGGCAAGGCAGATAGCAGGCGGAACGAGTGGGACATGGACGACGTCGTTCGTTTCGTGTTGTCGCCAGGTCGTGGCACCCGTGTCAGCGTGCCAGGGGAGACAGTAGTCCATGTCTGAGCGTAGGGCGTCCGAGTGTGTGTCGCACACCGAGCCGTCTCCTCCTGGGCGCGTGGTGCGACATCGTACTATATGGAGGAATCGGTCTTCCAGGTCAGGCCGTTTGAGATGCCCGACCCGCGGTAGTTGTATTCGCGCGGTGGCCCGCTCAGTCTTTGCTGGTGACTCCAGCTCATTGGCCGCGGACCAGCGCCAGCGGGCCAGGTGGGCATATATCTGTTCGTTTACGGACTGCGAGACGAAGAAATGAAGGGCATTTGAGAGGTCTCCGTTTTGCCGCCCCCAATGTACGACCTGTCCTGGCTGTAGAACCGATCTTGTGGGCCTCCCAGAACTGTTGAACTGCGCAGCGAGAAGTGGCGCGAAAGGGGGCGTCACGTGGCCCGTCGCGACGGGGTTGCCAGCGGGCGCGACATGCGTCGCGCGCGCGGTGGCCCGGGCGCCCCACTGTGCGTTTGCGAAGGCCAAGATCTCCGCGGGGTCCAGTCCCCCAGGCGTGGAGACGCCGTCTCGAGCCAAAGCAATTAGCGTGCAGTCCCTTTCCGTGGATGCGGTTGCTTCGATGGCAACGTCCATCTGAGACGCTCTCAGCCCTGCCAAGAAAATGGTGGGGCCAGGTCCTTCGCCGTGATCCAGCACGAATTCCTTAATCATTGAGTAGGCCTGCGAGCCTGGAATTGCGAAGGTGGTGTCGGCGTTATCGGAGTCGTACTGTCCGATGTGTGCCGCGGGGGCGATCACGAGGCCTGCTAGCGTCTCTTTTACTGCCGTGCGGATGAGGCACAGGGGGAAGGTGGGAGGACCATAGCTCCTTTCAGGCAAAGGTGGGTTGCGAGCAAATAGGGCCGCCCATCTTTCTTGTGTGATAACGGGGAGCTGGTGGAGTCGGCTCCTAATGGACGGGTCATTGTCGGAGTGCCCCAGCTCTACCTCCATCCGGTCCACTGTATCGCTGGCGGCGGCTGCAGTTCTGTCGTCGCGAATCCTGGCGCTTATGGCGTTTGGTCAGCGTCGGTGAGGTAACTGTCGGGGCTGCTGCGCGGGTCTGCCGGTGCCCGAAGACCTGCCAGCTGCATCATTCCCAAAACACTCACGGCCGTTACTAGCTCCTGGGCAGTCGGTCTTGGGGCAAGGTTGGGCAGGTCCCTGGGGTCGGTCATCCATGCGTCTCCGTCGGTGTCCGAGACGGCGGTCGGCGCGAGTGCAGTGCGAACAGCTGCACTTCCGCGGTCCTCCGTGCGACACTCACTGTAGACAGCGTTGATGATCAGGCCGTGTGATTACCTAGGTTCAAGACGTCTGGCTGGGAGCCGCGCCATCGTCGGAGGCAGGGCTCATGGAAGCATCGCCCACATAAACCGGAGCGCTGGGGACTGCGCCGAGCTCGCACCGGCAATAATTAGACAGCAGTTCAGGTCTGAGTCGCCACCGGTTGCACGCGGGGAAATGGCGTCTGGGTTGAGCGTGGGCGTGGCTGCAGCCACAGCTGCGCCGAGGGCTTCTCGGAGTGCGGTGGTGTCTGAAGAAGCGCAAATGTCGTCCGTGGCTGCCGCGGAACCTTGTGGATCAAGGCGTCATGTAGAGTCTGTGGGCAGAGACTCTCGTGCTTGGTGAAAGCGTCTGCCGCCTGCCCAATGGCGAGTTCCAAAAAGCATCGCAGCTGCCAGGGCGTGTGGACGTCACATGCGACAGGCCAATTAGCGATGACCTCGAACGGTCGGGAGTCGATTCACCGGGTGGTGAGGAGAGGCTTTAGCAGGGTCCGGAAGTGTGGTCGTAGGGAGAGCCAGATCGCCCCTGCCCACCTGCCAGGTGCCGTGCGTGGCCATTCAGAGTCGCGCAGGTCGCCCCGAAGTAGGCTAGCCTTTCCTGGTTTCAGTGAACTCGTATCCAGCGGGGGCTGTGGGACGTGTCTTCCAGCCTGCTCGTTCCGGCGCCTGGCCAGGTGAATGCGTTCCAATAGGATGTCCATGGCGCAGCGCCGTCCTATCCTGTCCCGATTGTTGTAGTGGCCCGTCGCGCCTCGTCCTGCCTCGTCCTCGCGAAGGTGATCGTCGTCCAGGGGGCGCCGTGTCACGAGTCCTGTCCTTTGCGACCCCAGGTGGAGATCCGCATGGCCAGGTGGTAGTTCCGGCACAGTCCTGGCCCGGGCGGCCGCGCCCGCCTCCACTGCGTCCCGATCGCCTGATATAGCACTGACGACTGGAGGTGCCCGTCAGGAACCAGGTGACCCCTTATGATCTGCTGTGCTGATCTGTCGATGCAGCCCCCAGGGCGAGGGGCAGGGGTGGGTCGCCCAGTCGAGGGTCGGTGCTGGAGCACCTGTCCTTGTAGCAGTCTGTGAGTCGGCACCGCCTGATCCCAGGGCTTCGCCCTCTCCCGGCCGCCGTGAGGCCCCGCCTTCTTTCGCCCTTCCTCTGCTAGTTAAAGCTGTGCGCTTCCCGCTTAGCTTTCCGCGGAAGAGGTTCGCTCTCGCCCCGCAGATCAAACACAAATTGTATCAGTCTGTGGGCTGTTTCGACCGAGTGCGCGCCATTTCGTTCCAGTATGCAGCAGCGGTGTCGAGCGCGCGCGTGGCCAGGGTCCTCCTTTGGAAGGTCGTCCCTCCTCTGGAAGGTCCGCACAAGACGGCGCCTCCCAGCCGCCGTAGCAGGAGTTCCAGATGTAGGTGACCAGGGTGGCGCTCCAGCGGCATCGAGGGGGGATGGTCGCTGTCGCGATCCTTCGCCTGGCGGCGTGCACCTCGTCTACGAAGTACCTGGGGCGATCTCTCCCTGCTCTGGAGAGTGGGCGAGCAGGTTCCGTTCGCGCTGGAGCAGGCGGTGGTTGTTGGCGTGCTGCCCCTGTATGCTGCCCGGTATTCGTGCAGGGTATCTCGACGTCTGCCATGTTGTGGTCGCTTGGTCGCTGTGTCCTGTCGTTGCGTAGCTGCCTGATGAGTGCGCGCTCCACGATGCCGCCGACTCCATCGTCTGCATTGAGCCTGGTAGTCTTGAGCAATCCGTCATCGCCAGCCATGTCGGCGAATCCCAGGAGCGCGCGCCGGGCCGATTCGCTCTCGTCTGAAGTAATGCCTCGGTCGACCGCGTGTCTGTCCGCGTGCAGTTGGTCATCTGCGGGGACTGCCTGCGTGACGTGAATGCCGATGTTGTGTTGGAGCCGCGCGACGTCGCCTGCCGCGAGTTCCAGGTCGAGGAGTCGTGCGACAGCGTCGTCGGCGTCACGGGCGTATGGTCCTGGAAGCGGAGGCCCCGAGAGGGAGGGTCCCGGGACCGGGGGACTAATCGGTGACGCGATCCGAGTGGCCACGATGGCAGGTGGTAGCCACCCGGCGAAGGTGCGGTCTCAGCCGCGCGAATTCCAGTGCGCAGCGTCTCGATGGTGCGCGCTAGGTGCATTTCAGCGGGATCGGAGTGCGTAAAGATGCTGGGCCTTTCGCTAAGCTCGGTCCAGGCACCGAGGAGTTCGCAGACGAACCACGTTGTGAAATGGTCGATCATGTGGTCCACGCTGTCGTACCGGTGGCACGTGACAGGAGAGAATCTCTGTGCTGCATGCGCGAGACAAGTCAGCACTTATCCCCCAGGAGGTCGATTGGGAGCGACGGAGGGCCGATTGGGGACGTCCGTCTGTCTGCCATTGAACTGCCAGGCGGATGCGCACGGGGCATTGTCCTGCCCATGGCTCTCGCAGAAGACAAGACCCGCAGAAACTGCGCCTGGTGTTGTGCTTGAACCTGCGGTCCAAATCTGGGTATACCGCGACGTCGTCCCACGGCCAGGCATGCTCCGGATCACCCCGTTCACGCGTGCCGGAACCACTCCAGGGGCAGGGACAGAGCCCTCTACGGTCATCCATCTTGCCTGCTGTGCAACTCCAACGAGGTCAGAAGCGACTGGGCGGTTCATGGCGCGGGCGTTGGCGGCGTCAGGGGGGCCGTCGTGCGCGCGGTAGTGCCTCGCCCTGTGCCGAAGCTCGTCGTGCCTGAGCCAGTGAATGACAGATTGTCTGCGCTCTTGCACAGTTTGTGTGATAGCAGGACAGCGCCGCCGGGTCGGTCGTCGGGGTTTGCTGGTGCCAGTAGTGAGGCTAGGGGGCCTTCGGCGCCCGAGGAGGGACCTGCAGGGCTGTTCCTGTAGAAGCCGCCCATGCCACAGTAGAGGGCTGCTTCCTGCGTGAGGTGGAATTCTTTGCAGGCTGCGGCCTCCTCGACGGGGCTGGGGGCATCGCGGTCTACTGGCGGGGTGTGCTCGCCCTCGCGTGTGTCCGCCAGCGCGGCAAGCCTCATGGCGTGTATCTGTGCTGGATGCTGTCTTGCACCCCCCAGTCTGCCCTCGCTGTCCTCCTCATTCGCAGACGGTGCCAGTCCTGTCAGGTCCATGAGCACGAGGGCGTTGGTGCCCAACTCAAGTGAGGCGGCGCGGGGCGGCAGGCGTAGCATTGGGGTGCGTGGCGTCATTGGGGTGCCAGCCTCGCGTAGTCCAGCGTGGCCTTCGGGGTGCCGCTTCCGAGCAACATGTATCATCAGCTGGGGTCGCAAGGTGGCTTCAAGGGTGCGCGGATGTGGGCCCGCGTCGTTTGTCCAGCGCCCGTGCGGTGCTGGAGCGCCCTCCACGAGGTCCTCGGTCGTGGGCCCTCTGCGTGGCCCGCGTCGGAGCCGACTGGTTGAGCCATATCTTGGGCCGACGGGGATATGAGCGTTGAGGGCTGGCGGCGCGCCGTCGGGCGCGCCGCTGCGTCGCGCGTCGAACCGAACGGCGAGGTGGAGGGGATTGGAGCGGAGGAAGAGAGGGGGGAGCAGGTGAGCTGATGGGGGTTTCCCGATCTCGACTCGGTCGCGACGCGGATCTGGCCGGTCGCGGACGGGCCGATCCGTTGCTGCTCTGCCGCCCTCTCGCGTCGGAGGTAGAGCGGGTGCCCCCCTATGTGCGGAAGAGCTCTGTGGCTCATCTGCAGCTCGAGTTACATCGAGAAAATTGGCATTATCTCCAAACAAATAGCTTCTCTCCGCTGCCCCGCGCTGACCGCAGGCCCGGTGGCTCGCGAGGTGGGCCCTCCTTGCGGGCGGACCTGCGCGCCTACTTCTGGTTCCCGCGCCGGGTCGTCTGCGTCGTCGCCGTGCCGGCCAGCGGGCGCGGCGGCCGCCCGCGCTGGATCGGCGTCGGAGGGCGTCCGAAGCTCGGGGGCGCGCCGTCGGAGGGCGCCCTGCATGGCGCTGTCGCGTCGCGTGCCATTTTCCCCAATGGCCCCCAAGCGACGAGGTCCTGCGTGAGGAGGCATGGGCGTCGGCGTCGGTCGGTGCAGTGCGGGCGTCGTAGTTTTTGCCCTGCGCCGCTGTCAGCCCCCCCCCCAGGCTTGGCCAGGATCGAGAGGAACAGCGGGGGTAATGTCGTCGTCGGATGTTCCCCCGGGTGCGCGACAGGCCAAAGCAGGTGCACAATTCGTCTCCGTGTCTACTCCAGGTGCGCGACTGATCTTCGCAAATGCACTATCGTGGCGCGGCTCGTCCAGAGGCTCATTCCCGGGAATGCGGCTGATCGCCGCAAACGCAGAGGAATGAAAAGACTCATGCCTGGCTATGCGACTGATCGCCGCAAATGCATCAGGTAAGCGCTCTCCTCCAGGTAGGCGGCTGATCGCCGCAAATGCACCGGAATGAGGCAAAGGAAACATGAGAGAGTCATCGGCTCCAAGCTCGAAGTACTCGGCTCTCGGCCGCTCCGTCGGACGGGTCGAAACCCTCTTCGCCTCGCGACTGCGACGGCGGGTCCGACACTTCCCCGGGTTGACCACGATCAACGAGATCGACAGCCTGGTCATCCGCACTAAAAGTAAGGACTGTCAGGTCGGGACGCCTGTCCGGGGCACCTCCCGAGCGGTCGCATGGGTTCCCCGGGAATCCGAAGTTTCGAGGGTAGTGTAAGGGCTCCCAAGCCCGGCACTAATCCCTCGCATTCGTCCCCGACGTCGGTCCCCAGGGCGCCGGCAAGCGATCCGTCGGTTCCCTCGTCCATCCCTAGGTCGACTAAGGCGGAGACGAGGAGGGTGTGGAGGGAGCGCCGCGAAGGCGGCACGGACGAACGTGGCCTCTGGGACGGCGCGGCCCGCCCGCGCGCTGCGTCTGGGCACCCCCTCGAGCCCTGACCCCAAAGGGAGGAACACCCCCAGGAGATGACCTTGAGCCAAAGGCTACGGACGCTGGCGGGGATTTTTTTTTTCGCGGCCGCAAGCGGAAGCGCAGGCGGCGTCCGAAGTCAGCCCGGGCTACGAGCCAAACCTAATTACCTAAGCGCGCGAACTAACGGCCGCCGGAACTGCCTCCGAGGGACGCCGAGGAGCGACGCCGGGGACTGAAGGCCGAGCTGCAAGAAGTGCCAGGTGGGCCAGGCGGCTGACGTGCAACCATTCCAGGGGCGAGACCACTGGAAAGCAAACGAATTGTGCCTTGTCGCGCCAGGCGCCAGAGGTAAATGAGCCACCCAGGCAAAGCACGGCATAGCGTGGGGCTGAGCAGGCAGCCCAGCGCACTCAGTGGCAACCTCAGGTGGTTGAACAAAAAGGCAAAGCCACTCATGAGCAAACCACGTGGAGGTGCACCCCACCATTGCGAGGCGGCCGTTGCAAACACTGCCAGGCTGTGGCAGTGTCTGGGGACCAAAGGCCATGAACGTGCGAGCCTGCTAGCTGGAGCCGGTCGCTGGCGGGGGTATTTTTTGTCGCGGCCGCAGGCGAGCGCGCCAGCAGCGTCAAGGGTCGGGCGGGCTACGCGCGAACCGAATTGTCTAACGCACCGACAAGCCGGCGGCCTAAGCCACACCTGATCAGACCGGACTGCGCGAGGCGGTGCGGGCTGCAGCTGCCAGGAATCAGGTCCAGGAGCGAGCGCATGCATAATTAGCCGACCGAAGTTGGAGCGCAGCCAACATGGCGCGGGAGCGATACCAGGATGAAGCCAGGAGCACCATCACGAAGGAACGCTGACACCAGCTAGGCCAGGAAGAACTCACTGACCAGGAAACTGGTGCATGGAAGTGGCGCCGCCAAAATCGCACACAACGAGACTCCTGCAGGGAGTACTGATCCGGACACTTGTCGTCAAACCGTGAACAGAATGAACACGAACGGCATAGCGGAGTCGCCAGGGAAACGATGGATGTGATCAACACCGTAGCTGAACCTTAGACAGCGAATCAAATGAAACCACGCGCACTCCCGAACTAGTTCGTCGACATCTGAGGATAACTGACCAGGAACTGGGCAGGTGCACGCCTCAAGCACGTGGTCGAATGAACACGCAAGCGTCGTGGACACCGTCGCCAGGAACAGTGACTGGCGGGGATACACGAAGCGTCAACAGTTGAAATGCCCCCTCGCTTTCCTTTGAAATGCCCTTCCGAGGGCTCCCACCCTGTCTTTTATCAAAGAAAGCCTTGAATCTCATAGTGGTGTTGGCACCCGGTTTACAACAACAGCGGCTCCCGCCTGGTACTTCCTCACAATTTATTCCCAAATCGCGCTCTCGCGCGGGATTTCCTCACCATGTATGCAGGAATCGCGCTCTCGCGTGGGACTTCCTCGCAATTTATTGAGACGCCGCGCCCTCGACACTCAGGAATCACGCTCTCGCTGTGGATTCCTTTTGATTTATTTGGGAATCGCGCAATCGGTCGAGACTTCCGCGCGCCTCAAGCAAGACGCACGCTTCAGCAACCCGCCTTCTCGACCTGGCCCCGTGGGCCCGCCTTCCCGACCTGCCCGTTAGGGCCTATCCGCCCAATCTGCCCGTTCCGTTCCGCCAAGTGTTTTGTGCTCCTAGCCCCCTTCTTCTAGTCGCTCTGTCGTGCGCTCCATCCCCATCCTTCCCCCTTGTCCCTTCCTTTCTTCCCCTGCCTCAGGGGCTGCATTAAATACACGTTGCAGGTCAGGAAGAGGTACGACCAAAGACGAAGAGGGCGAGTTTCGAGGGTTTGGAATATACGTGTTGAGTGGCACGCGAGCAGACATAAGCGAGCAGTCCTCAAATGATTGTTGTTGCCTGTTGCTGTTGTGTTGTTGCTGCTGTTGTTGCTGAACTCTCACTCTTGCGAAATAAGTATAGTTGATCCTCCCCTCGCGGGTGCACATGGTGTTTTTCAATTGAAGTGCTCCCGTCGGGACTCACACCCTATTTTAAAGGAGGGAGAATTTTCCGGCTCAAAATGCGTTGATGTTCCCAACCTACAACAACAACGGCTCACGCTGTTTACTTCCCCACAAGTTATTCCCAAATCGCTCTCTCGCGCGGGACCCCCTCACAATTTATACAAGAATCGCGCTCTCGCGTGGGGTTCCGCGCAATTTATTCAAACGCCGCGCCTTCGACAATAAGGAATCACGCTATCAATGTGGATTTCTCGCGGTTTATTTGCGAATCGCGCTATCGCTCGAGATTTCCTCGCGATTCATGCAGGACGCACGCTTCAGAAACCCGACTGCTCACCTGGACGCCTGGGCCCACCTTCGCGACCCGCCCGTTAGGGTCTACCTGCGGTTGGGTCTTCGCCAAGCTGATGTGTTTTTGTCTCCACCGGTCGTCTTCGGGCCTCCACGGGGCGCCGGGAAGTGGGCCGCGCGGAGGGAGCCAGTGCCTGGGGACGGAGTCGCGGAGCGGCCTAGGGACGAGGACGGCGGGCAAGAAGAGGATGAGGGGCGGGGGGGCGGGCGAGGGTGACGGGAAACGATAAGGGGGGACGGGCCCAAGGGGAGAAACATCGACTTGGAATCGGCGATGTACATCGTCGACAGAGCGGCAAAGGCCCCCAGCAGCCAATCCGCGCGACCCTGGGCGGGGCGTGCAATCGGGCCCCTATCGGTGATCCTGTGGCGATTGGGGATCAATGCCCCCCCCCCCCGAGCCCATCCCCCCTTTACGTTGCCCCTGAGGAGGGGTTTTCTTCAAGAGCGGAGTGGTGCCGATGGAGCCGTCGGGGGATTTTTCCAAGAGCGAAAAGGTGCTCTCGAGCAGCGCCGGGCCCCGTGGGCGGCTCAGTGCCGCACGCCAGGTGCAGAGGCCGACTGGGGCATGGCACCTATTCGCAGTGAACCAATGAAATCCGCGTCCGCGCTTGCAGCGGTTAGAGTGGCTACGTGTGTGTATATATAACTGTACGTATGTCTGTCTGTATGTATGTATGTATGTATGCATGCATGCATGCATGCATGCATGTATGTATGTATGTATATCTATGTATATATATATATATATATAGATATATGTATGTATCTACACATATATATATATACACACTAGAACCACGCGCGCTTCGCGCGCACTTAGGTTCTAGCCGCGCCCAAGGAACTCGCATCGCAAGTTGCCATTGAGGGATGCGGGGGCGATTCTGGAGATCTTTCGGGGGTGGTAGAGGGACCTGCGGCAGTGAACTTTTGGGATTCTGGCGACGTGTCGGGTAGTTCTGGGGCTTATTCGACGTTTCTTGCGCTTCCTTGGGTCCACCCGAGGACCGGGGGAGAAGGAGGAGGAGGAGGAGGAGGAAGAGGAGGAAGAGGAGGAGGAGGAGGAAGAGGAGGAGGAGGAGGAGGAGGAGCTTAGCAACGAAAAACTGCGGCCGAGTCTGGCTTCGAAGTGCACGCCACCAAGGCCACACCACAGCGTATCGAAAGCCGCCTCCTCCCTTCCTGGCCACGCGTCTGGGGCCAAGCCAGGGCGCAACGAAGTCGAGAAAGCCCACCCGGGTCGCACCGCCAAGGCCTCCACTTCGATACCTCTGGCTTCACGGGGGGCATTCTTGAAGAGCTTCCGCGCCCTCCAGCCGTCCCATTGGTCGTCTGCAAGCCTCTTGGACGCCTGCTGGAAATGCGGCATTGTGGAGCCGTCTTGGGAGCAGCCTGGGGCTATCTTGGAAACCTTGGGGCCGCTTTGGGGGTCTCTTGTGCTGTCTTGGAGCTCTTTTGGCGCCATTTTGGGCCTATCTTGGGCCGTCTTGGGGTCCTCTTGGACATCTTTGGCCGTGTTGTGTTCCTTCGAATGCCCTCTTAGGACATCTTGAGCCGCTTTGGGGGCCCTCTTTGGGCCCCCTGCATTGTCTTAGGCCCATCTTGATCTCTGTTAGGGCTCTTTGGGGCCGTCTAGGGGCGAGCGCGGAGGTCGTTTGGGCCGTCTTGGGCGCACGGCTCTCGAAGCCCGCTCGACGTCCTCCTTTTGGACCCACGTTAGGGACGGTCTTGGAGGCTTCTTGGGTCGTTTTGGGAGCATCGTCGGGCGTCATGGGGACCTGCTGGGCCGTCTTGACGCACTCTTGGAGCCAGGCCCCTTTCTGGCGATCTTAGCATGCCCATGCGCCGTCTCAGGATGTCGGAAGTCCAGAATTGCGAGCTTGCTGAAATACTTTTTATCCTTGTCGAAATCCTGCAAGAAAGTTTCCAACATGGACACACCAATCGGAGGTCTGGTGGGATTTGCAGCGCTGCAGGACCTCTCGACTGGCGTCCCTGGCCAGAGCGCGTATCGGGAAAAACCGCCCAAACGCGAGTCAGTCAGAATGCACAACTCGGGTTGCTGCTTTCTGGCGATCCTACAATGACAGCTCCTCGTCGCGGTCCTGCAAAAAGGTTTCCGGCATGGACTCGCCAATCGGAGGTCAATGAAACCTTATGGTGGACAAAACACTACGATGAACAGAGAGAGAACGCAACAGCAGGCAAAATGCAACAGCAAGCAAAATGCACCAGCCGGAAGAATGCACCAGAGAGAGAGGGGTGGGAGGAGGGAGGCAACCCGAGAGTTCAAACGGTGGCCTAACATTAAATCTCACCACACAATTTATCACTTGGGGCCTTGGTGGTCACCAGCTGTCATCTTCGGATCTGTCGTCAATCCAGCTCGATCCCTGGATCCCAATCCAAAGGATGGTGCGTTTCAGAAGGGGGTGTTCCCAACTCTCGTCTTGGGATCTGGCCTCGATCCGGCTCAATCCTCGGAGGCCAGATCCGGAGCGTGCCTGCTTGAAGATGATGCGTCCCAGGTCCAGGCGACGGTGCGCCCAAAACGGTCCCAGTTGCGTTCCAGGCGTGCACGCTGGAGAATTGTGCGTCCGAGGGACAGCCCATGTAAACCATGATTGCCAACGAGGCCTCCTGGATCAGGGCAGGAGCATTATAGAGCTCCCGTGGGGGCCTAGTCGAGATGCTCCCATGGAGAATTGCGAGCAAGGGGGATAGACCTGTGCCGCCTTCTTAAAGCCGCACATTAGCAAGGCGACCCTGGTGAAAACACAACTGAATGACAAAAACAGACGGATCTTACGTGAGAAGACATTGCACCCCCACGCCACGGCTTACGTGGGCCACCAGCGAGGCACGCTACATTGGCCACATTTGGGCCTCCCAAGGGAAGGCCTTGCGTAAGGAGCCCACCTCCTTGATCGATCTCCTCCAAGATGGCCCCCCGAGGCTCCCAGAAGTGCCCCAAGACGGCCCCAAGAGGTGCCCAGGAGGCCCCAAGAGGCCACCACGATGACCCCCAAATGCCCCCCAAAGGCTCCCAAGAGATCCCCAAAAGGCTCCAAGATGCCCCCGGAAGCACCCAAGACGCCTCAAGAGCCCGCCGGGACTGGCAAACGACCCCCAAGATGCCCCAAGCGGACCCCAAGAAGCGCCTCGAGAGAAATCCGAAGAGACTACGACAGGCATCCAAGAGGCCTCTGGTCTTTCTGCTCGCCTTCCTCCTCCTCCTCCTCCTCCTCCTCCTCCTCATCGGCCTGTTC
Source organism: Prorocentrum cordatum (assembly GCA_963575745.1). Taxonomy (NCBI): domain Eukaryota; class Dinophyceae; order Prorocentrales; family Prorocentraceae; genus Prorocentrum; species Prorocentrum cordatum. The sequence continues at coordinate 95,527 of CAUYUJ010000640.1, forward strand.
ATCCTCCTCCCTCCTCCCCCTCCCCTTCTCCTTGCTCCTCCCTCTCTTCCTCCTGCTCCTCCTCCTCCTCCTGCTCCTCCTGCTCCCCTCCTCATGCTCCTCCTCCTCCTACTCCTCCTGCTCCTCCTGCTCCTCCTCCTACTCCTTCTCCTCCTCCGCCTCACAGTAGTTTGTTCAGGCTTTCTGAAGCCTTCTGAAGAGGCCTCCTGGGCGTCTTCTTGGGGCCTCTGGGGGCTTCCTCGGGCCACCCTGCCTCCAACCGCGGTCTCCCTGAACGACCCGGCCACGATTTGGAATGCTTCGAAAGGTGTCTTGGGGCATCGTGGGCCGAGATGGGGCTCTCTTAGGCCATCTTGGAAACCTGTTGTGCCGTCTTGGGGCTCTCTTGGACTGCCTGGAAGCCCTTTCGGATGGTTTTGGGGCGATTTCCTAGCCTCCCAGGCGGTCTCGGACGCCCACAATACAGAAGAACAGGGCATTCCCCAAATCATGCACAAATCTTGGAAAATCAATGTTTTGCTGCGTCTTGGAAGCGTCTTGGGGGTCTTCTGTGGAACGTCTTCGGGCGTCTGGTGGGTGTCTGGGGCCTCTTGGGGCCCTCGGGGGGGCGTTCGGCCGCCCTCCTGACCGACTTGGGCCCGTTGCCTTGGCCCAGCAAGGGCTTCCAGGAGCTCTGAAACGCCTCAGGGGCCTGCTGCAGGGGCGTCCAAGAAATCACCAAGGCCACGGATCCGGGGGGTCCACGTCCCGGGGGCCTGGGATTCGGGGGGTCCGATTTCGGGAGGTGGGGGGTTCCCGGGTAATAAAAATATATGACTTGGATGATTGAGTGAATGAATGAATGAATGAATGCGTATTATATATATACAAACACACATATGGGTTCCGCTCTTCTGGCCGCGCCACGCCAGTGGCCACCCGGTCGACACGGGCGAGCCTCTCCATGGCCGCCCAGTTGTTTTCAGCTCCTCAGCCCCCCCCACGCTGCCCCCAGCGCGCGGGACCGCAGCGACTTGCCCTCCCCTGCCGACGGCAGCGCAGCTTCGACGGCTTCGACGCAGCTTCACACCTCTGACGACCCCTTCGCGCTGGACGACGGTGATGGCGCTGACGATGAAGAGCGCCAGCGCAACGTGGTCATCACCCCTGTCGGCTCCTCCCGCTCGCCCGCGGGCCTGAGCAGGACGGACATCGAGGATGCCTCCCGCATGGCACCCAGCGAGTGGCTGGAGACCAGGGGCGACCAGCACAGTGACCGAGGGGCGCGCGCCCGTTTGGCCCTTCGCTCCTGCTGCCTCGGGCGTGGATCTGCCGCTTCTGGCGCAAGACGCTGGGCGAATTTTCGCCCCCTTGGGCTCTCCGCCCGCCCCACCGCCGCCCTCCACTTGGGTCTGCCGCCTCACCCTGGCCAGACTCTGTCCTTTCTTGCTGCTCGCCCCCCGCCCGCCCTCAGCCTGGCCCTGGTCTTAGACGATCGATAATTTCGAATATTGACGAGTTCCATGCCGGCCAGTCCAGTATCCGCCCCTCTCCTCGTCCTCGTCAAAGTCCTTGTCAACAAAAGCGCGGTGCGCAGACGGTGATCTAACAAGTGGAGAGTGTCATAATCCTTGTGAGCTGGCACCATGCGGACCACATGCGCGCGCACGTATCAAGTCAGTCCAAACATTTTCGGGAACATATTTGTGCGCGCACTCGCTGAAACAGTACCAGCAAGTAGTGCAATCGTAAGTGTTTTTTTACTCGTCTGGTGCGTCCCTCAATCGAGTCTCCAGCCACGTCACGGCCACCAGCAACGTGACATCGGCAGCAGCACGTCGCGTAGGCTGGGCGCGCAGCGATCCATGCTCGGCAGCTTGGCAGCGTGGTTGCCACAATCGGTCGTCACGCGCACCAGTACTCGTAGTAAGTGTTGTTTTTTTGATATATGTATCTCTCTCTCTCTATATATATCTATATCCCCTATGGTCCAAATGGCCAAAACTATAAATCCAACGCAATCGTCAGTCTGTCAAGAGAGACCCTGCGGGAGCCATCGGGCACCCGCCATCTCCGTCAAATGAAGCCAGGCCGGCCGCACGTGCGCGCCTCCGCCCGCGCACGTCAGAGTCCTTCCAACACCCACGTCTGTCGGACCATTTCGACGCACATGTGGTCAAGCAGGGTACGGACACCCACATGGTCTTCGAGTTGGCATTCGGCCGGGATTCCTGTATTTCTGCGCGCGCACTTCCTCGTCGTCCTCGTCAACGCCAGCGCTAGCGACATCTCCAACGTCGTCCTCATCCCTATCATCCTCATTACTATCGTTGTCGCGATCATCCCTGTTGCCGTTATCAAAGTCATCATCGTCATTGGTGTCGCCTTGGTCACCAGCCCCACCGTCATCATCTTCATCATCATCACTCGCACGCCCGAGTCAAGGATCTGTATGCGAAGGTTCCTCGCGCCATTACGCCGAATTAGTTTTGCCAACAAGTTGCGGACGAGTGGGTTGGCCATTTGCTCGAGCATCGGAGTTAACGACGAACACTGGAGGTGGTCGTCTGCGGTACGCACACCTTAACTGCTCCCCATCGATTGCACCCCATAGGTTGCAACCCACGGCTTGTACGACATAGCTTGCATACATTGCATCATGTATACTTCGACACATAGGTTCCACCGATCACACATTGTACACATACTGCACATCGAGAGTTCAAGGAACCGTTCGTTGGGGTCCACGCTCCTGGCCCCCTGCCCGTCGCTCCCACTCATCTCCTCCCCTAAGCGTCCACCCCAAGCGAGGTGGCGGGCTCGCGCGGTAGCGCAACTGGATACGCGCAGCCTTTTGCCACTTTCATATAGTGGGCTTGTTGGGCCTGCTGCCCTTAGTCGCCTGATCACCCTCTAGGGCACGGCGGGAAAAACGGCGAGGGGGCGCGCTCGAATGTGCGCCAGCACCGCTCGATTCAAAATACATTCGCGCGCTTGAAGTGCTTGCCCCTCCCCCCATCCACCTGGCCCGATCCGAAAACTAGGAACCCAACAAGGTTGCCATTCCTTGTGGGAAGCATCTTCTGCTCCCGCCGCCTTCCACTGGCCTTTTCCCCGCTCCCGCGCTGGCGGAGCCCCCCCCCGTTGACGGGCTACCGGCTGCGAAGGAGCAACACGTTGAGGGGCTCCCGACTGCGGTGTGTCACTGATACTCTTTTCTTCCCCTCCCGACACGCTCTGCCTCCGCGGCCTCCTCTGAGGGCGAGATGCCACCTCCTCGCTCCCTGAGGTGAGGGGTAACGACGGAGGGGGGGATGGCTCAGACGGGGGGGGGAACATCAAGCTTGAATCGGCGATGCATCGCCGATAGGCCGGCGATAGGTCCCCGACAGCGAATCCCTCACGTTCCTGGGCGGGACGTGTGCTGTCAGGCCTCTATCGGCAATCAACGGGCGATTGGGGGACGATCTGGCTCACCCTTAGCCTACTCCCACCAAGCGTCTACCCCTGGTTTTCGGGTCATAACTCGACTCTCTGGCTGCCGTTCGGGGCGATCCGGGCAACCCCAGAATGCGCGCGGGGAGGCGCGGCGCGGGTGCTGGAAGGCAGCCCCAAGCTTGGAAGCTGCTGGGGCCCGACAAAGCCCGCCAGAAAATCTTGAACATCGATTCCAGGGAGAGGGAGGAGGAGGAGGAGGAGGAGGAGGAGGAGGAGGAGGAGGAGGAGGAGGAGGAGGAGGAGGAGGCGGAGGAGGAGGAGGAGGAGGAGGAGGAGGAGGGGAGGAGGAGGAGGAGGAGGAGGAGGAGGAGGAGGAGGAGGGGCGCCAGCCTGTATAAAGGCCTGGGCGGTTTCAGCGTTTTTTTTTCCAAAGCTTCTCTCATCGCTTCTTCGCTCTCCAATCTTTCTCCACCGCTCCCCTCAATGCAGTTGCATTGGCTGAAGCTTTCATCCTCCTCGGTGTTTGCCTATTCAATATCATCCACCTCTTCTTTTTCCTTCTCCTCCTCCCCGTCCCTCCCCTTTCATCTTCCTCGCCCTCTTCATCGGAGAAGGATTGAAAGAGGAGGATGGGTGAGGAGGAGGAGGAGGAGGAGGAGTGAGTAGGAGGAGGAGGAAGAGGAGGGGGAGGCGGAGGACGAGAAGAAAAGGGAGTTAAGAGGAGAATCAGGAGAAATAATAAGTGTTCATCGTGTGTCCTCTTCCTCATCTTCCCCATCCGTTCCATCCGCTGTGTGCTTCCTCTTCACCACCCTCCTTCTCCTCAAATCCCGATTCTATTTGCTATGTCCGCCGCTGTCCTTTTTCCTCTTCATGTTCTCCTTCTCATTCTTCTTCTTCTTCATGGCTCTCTCTGCCGTCCACCGCCGCTAAATTTGGTTCAAGTTTCAAACTACACAGGAGGAGCAGGAGGAGGAGATGGAGGAGGAGGAGCTGGAGGAGCAGGATGATGATGATGATGCTGATGATGATGATGAGGAGGAGGAGGAGGAATAGGAGGAGGAGGACGAGGAGGAGGAGGAGGAAGAGAAGGAGGAGGAGGAAGAGGAGGAGGAGGACGAGGAGGAGGAGGGAGAGGATCAGGAGGAGCAGGAGCAGGAGCAGGAGGAGGAGGAGGAACAGTAGAAGGAGAAGGAGCTGGAGGAGGAAGAAGAGGAGGATAATGATGAGGAGGGGCAGGAGGAGGAGGAGGACGAAGAGGAGGAGGAGGGGGAGGAGGAGAAGGTGGACGAGGATGAGGAGCAGGATGAGGAGGAATAGGAGGAGGATGAGTATGAGTATAAAGATGAGGATGGCGATGCAGATGGTGATGAGGTTGCTGATGAGGATGCTGAGGATCATGCTGCTGCTGACGATGACGATGATGATGATGCTGATGATGATGATGATGATGCTGATGCTAGTGATGATGATGATGATGGTGATGATGATGATGATGAGGGTAATGCTGCTGATGCTGACGAGGATGCTGATGATGACGGTGATGATGCAGATGATCATGATGATGCTGATGCGGTTGCTGATGAGGATGATGACGAAGCTGATGGTGGTGTCAATGATGATACTGCTGATACTGAGTAGGGTAACGAGGCAGATGATGTTGATGATGCTGATGCTGCTGCTGATGATGCCGATGCTGATGTTGATGCTGATGATGATGCCGATGAAGAAGGTGAGGCATACTAGGTGGATGAGGGAGAAGAGCAGAAGGAGGAGGATGAACAGAAACAAACACATGAGCAGGAACAGGAACAGTAGCAGGAGGTAGAGGAGGCGGTGAAGGAGGATGAGGATGAGGATGAGGATGAGGAAGATGATGAGGAGGAGGAGGAGGAGGAAGAGGAGGAGGAGGAGGAGGAAGAGGAGGAGGATGACGAGGACTACGAGGAATATGAGGAGGAGGCGGAGGAGGGACGATGAGGAGGAGGAGGGGGAGGGACGATGATGATGATGAGGATGAGGAGGAGGAAGGAAGAGGAGGAGGATGAGGAGCAGGAGGCGGAGCAGGAGGAGCAGGAGCAGGAGGTGGAGGAGGAGGAGGATGAAGAGGATGATGATGAGGAGGAGGAGGAGCAGGAGGAGGATGGTGAGCACGATCACGATGATGATGCGGCTGATGGTGATTCTGACGACAGTGATGATGCTGCTGCTGATGATGATTCTGCTGACGATGCTGATGGTGATGACGATGCTGCTGGTGATGATGAGGATGGTGCTGCTGATAATGATGATGGCGCTGTTGATGTCGATGGTGATGCTGCTGAGGCTGATTATGCTGATGATGATGGGGAGGCGGAGGAGGAACAATCGTAGGATGACATTGGGAATGCGGCTATATCGGAGGAGGCGGAGGCGGAGGAAGAGGATGATGAGGAGGAGACGGATGGGGAGGAGGATAAAGAGCAGGAGGAAGAGGAGGCGGATGGGCACGAACATGATAATGATAATGATGCTGATGATGGGGAGGCTAATGCTGATGCTGCTTATGCTGCTGATGCTTGCGACGATGCCGATGCTGCTGATGCGGATGCTGCTAGTGATGCTGATGATGATGGTGGGTATGAGGAGGAGGAGCAGGAGGAGAAGGGGGAGAAGGAGAAGGAGGAGGACGATGATGGGGAGGAGGAGGAGGTGGAGGTGGAGGAGGGGGATGGGGAGGAGGATGAGGAGGCGGAGGAGGAGCAGGCGCAGGACAAGGCTGATACTGAGGAGGAAGATGCCGATGCTGATGATGCTGATGCTGGTGCTGCTGCTGTTGCTGCTGATGCTGAGGGGGGGGGGTAAGGGGGATCAGGAGGATGATGAGGAGGAGGATCAGGAGGATGATGAGGAGCAGAAGAAGGACGACGAAGAGAAGTGAGACGGGACTGCTGCTGAGGATGATGATGACGATGCGGATGACGAGGAGCAGGATCAGGATGATGCTGCTGCGGAGGAGGAAGAGGAGGCGGAGGAGGAGGAGGAGTAGGACGCAGTGGATGAGGAGGCGGATGGAGAGGGCGATGAGCATGAAACTGATAATGTTGACGATGATTATGCTGATGGTGATGCTGATGATGCTGATAATGATGATGTCGCTACTGCTGATGATGATGTCGATGGTGGTCATGGGGGTGGAGATGAGGGGGAGGACGATGATGCTGCTGCGGCTGCTGCTGATGACGATGCTGCCAGTGATGATGCCGAGGAGGAGGAGGAGGAAGGAGGAGGAGGAGGAGGAGGAGGAGGAGGAGGGGGAGGAGAAGGAGGAGGAAGAGGAAGAGAAGGAGGAGGATTAAGAGGAATGGGGGAAGGAGCAGGAGGAGCAGAAGGAACAGACGGAGCAGACGGAGGAGGAGGATGAAGACGAGGATGAGGAGGATGAGGAGGCGGAAGAAGAGGCAGGGGAACATGATCATAATGAATATGAGGAGGAACAGGAAAAGGAGGATGAGGAGCAGGACGAGGAAGAGGCGAAGGAGGAGGAGGAAGGCGAGGATACTGATGATGATGCGGTTGCTGAGGATGACGCGGATGCTGTTGATGATGGTAATGATGATGCGGCGGCTGCTGCTGCTGCTGATGATGATTCTGCTGATGATGAAAAGGAGGATGAGGATGAGCAAGAGGGAAACGACGAGCAGGAGGAGCAGGATGGGCGGGAGGAGTAAGAGGAGCAGACACACGAGCAGGAGGAACAGGGTGAGTAGGAGGAGGATGAGGAGGGGAAGATGCGCAGGAGCAGGAGCAGGGGCAGGAAGATGAGGAGGCGGATGCGGACGAGAAGGAGGAAGACGAGGAGGATGAGGATGAAACGGCGACGACGACGATGATGATGACGATGATGATGATGATGGGGAGGCGGATGGAGAGGACGAGGCGCATGGTGAGGATGCTGATGCTGTTGATGATGACGCTGACGCTAATGATGTTGATGCTGGTGATGACGATTGCAATGTCGCTGCTGATGCTGATAATGCCGCCGATGCTGCTGCTGCTGATGAAGCTGTTGCTGCTGATGCCGGTGCTGCGGCTGATGCGGATAATGTTGCTGATGCTGTTGCTGATGATTACGATGATGGTGCGCCTGCTGACGCTGCTGCTGATGACGACGATGCTGATGCGAATGCTGCTGCTGCTGATGATGATGCTGATGATGCTGGCGATGATGATGATGCTGGTGATGACGATGATGCTGATGATGATGCGGGTGGGGGTGATGATGATGCTGCTGATGCTGATGATGTGGAGGATGCCGATGCGGACGCTGATGATGATGATGTTGATGCTGCTGCCGATTATGATGATGATGCTTGACATCATGCTGCGGATGATGATGATGCTGCGGATGATGATACGGCTGCTGATGATGTTGTTGGTAATGCTGATCGTGATGCTGATGGTGATGCTGGTGCAGATGCTGTGGATGTAAATACTGTTCCTGATGCTGATGAGGGTGATGATGTTGATGATGCTGGTGCCGATTAGGTTGCTGATGACTATGATGCTGATGACACTGGTGATGATGACTATGCTGCTGCTGATGATGGTACTGATGCTGACGATGATGAGGAGGAGGCGGACGATAAGGAGGAGGAGGAGGACGACCAGGAGCAGGAACGAGATCAGGAGCAGGAGAAGGAGGAGGAGGTGGAGGAGGAGGAGGAAGGGGAGGGGGAGGATGATAAGGAGGAGGAGGTGGAGTTGGCGAAGGAGGAGGAGGAGAGGGAGGTGAGGAGGAGGCGGAGGGACGATCAGGAGGTGAGGATTTGAAGAGGATGAGGAAGTGGATGAGGAGGAGGAGGTGATGGATGATGACGAGGAGGAGGACGAGGAGGATGTTGAGACGGACTAGGAGGAGGATGAGGAGGATTTTGCTTGGATTTTGCTTGCCGTTCAACTGTGCCATGAGCACGAGAGCACAGCCGTCGATAATGAAGCCACCCCTATTCCAGGCTTTCCCTGGGCGAGAGGGCCCCCCGAAACTTCGCAGCTGAAAAATCAACCGCTGCGATTCTGGCGCCGAGCACTGGCCGCGCTCCAGCACGGCGTGGGCGCTCCGCGCTCACCCGCCGCGGCAGCGCACTCCGCGCGCCGCCGCGGTCACCTCCGGCCCAGCCCCAGCGGGGGAGTGGACCGCAGCGACACTGTGAACCCCGGGGGGAGGAGAGAAGAGGAGAGGGAGAGGGGGGAGGAGGGAGGAGCCAGGAGAAAGGAGGAAGGAAGGGGCACAGTCCCACCGCGGCCAACCCCCCTCCCCCGGGTGGGGCGACCCCTCCCGCCTCCGCCAGTCCTCCGGCTGGTCGCCGGCTCCACTTCTACCCCGCCGATGCAGGCGGCGCCGACCGCCCGCCAGCTCCGCTGGCGGGGGTGCCCCGGCTATCCCCGAGTCGATGACGGGGCCCCTGCTGTCCAAGCAGGGGGGGGCGATGAGGAGGAGGAGGCGGAGGAGGAGGATGAGGAGGAGGGGGAGGAGGAGGAGGAAGAGGAGGAGGAGGAGGAGGAGGATGAGGAGGAGGAGGAGGACGAGGAGAACGAGAAAGATACTGAGGACGAGGAGGATGAAGAGGAGGAGGAGCAGGACCAGTATACGGAGAAGGCGCAGGATGAGGAGGATGAGGACGCGGACCAGTATACGGAGAAGGCGCAGGATGAGGAGGATGCTGAGGAGCAGCAGGAGGAGGAGAAGGCCGAGGAGGATGAGGATACTGATGCGACGATGAGGAGGATGCGGATGAGGAGCAGGATAAGCGGGAGGAGGAGGACGAGGAGTGGGCGGATGAGGACGAATTTGAAGATGAGTATGAGGATGATGTTGATGATGATGATGGTGATGCTGATTATGGGGATGAGGATGCTGCGGTTTATTATGATGATGCTGTTGCTGTTTGTGATGATGGCTCTGATGATGATGATGATGATGATGACGATGCTGATGCTGATGCTCTACTGACGATGCTGATGATGAAGACGATGCTGATGATGCTGCTGCTGATGATGCTGATGGTACTGATGCTGATGATGCTTCTGATGCTGATGATGTTGATGATGCTGATGATGCGGGTACGGACGGACATGTGGAGGATTGCGCGGATGAGGAGGAATCCGATGCCGAGCATGATGAACATGAATCGGAACATGACCAGGAACAGGAACAAGAGAAGGAGCATGCTCAGGAGGAGGAGGACGAGGAGGAGGAAGATGAGGATGCTGAGAGGGAATAGGGGGATGATGAGGACGAAACCGATGACTACGATGAATCTGATGAGGATGAGGAGGAGGCGGATGAGGACGAGAAGGAGGCGAGAAGGAGGATGAGGAGGAGGATGAGCACGAACATGAGGATGCTGATGATGCTGATGCTGCTGCTGCTGCTGCAGATGTTGATGATGACGATGCTGATGCTGATGGCGGTGATGCTGATGATGCTGATGATGCTGGTAACGATGATGCTGATGCTGAGGCGGAGGATCAGGAGGAGGATGAGGCGGATGATAATGAGGATTAGGAGGAGGTAGCGGGTGAGGAGGGGGAGGAAGAGGAGGAGGAGGAGCAGGCGCAGGACAAGGAGGATGACGATGCTGATGATGACGATGATGCTGCTGGTGATGGTCATGCTGATGCTGCTGATGCTGATGCTGCTGATGATGACGCTGATGCTGATGCTGCGGATACTGAAGCTGCTGCTGCTGACGATGATGATGCTGATGGCGATGATGATGCTGCTGATGATGATGACGATGGCAACGAGGAGGATGATCAGGGGGAGGTCGATGAGGAGGATGAGGAGGACGAGGAAGACGCTGATGATGTGGAGGAGGAGGATGGGGATGATCAGGAGGAGCAGACTGAGACCGAGGAGGAGGTGGAGAATGCGGATGAGGATGATGATGATTATGATGATGCCGAGGAGCAGAAGAAGGAAGCGGCGGAGCCAGAGGAGGAGGATGAGGAGGAGCAGGAAGAGGAGGATGAGGAGGCGGTTTGAGAGGACGAGGAGCATGAGGTCGAGGATGAGGAGGAGGACTGATGAGGATGATGCTACGGATGATGACGATGCTGCTGCTGATGATGATGCTGCCGATGATACCGACAATGATGACGATGCTGATGCTGATTCTGCTGCTGGTACTGATGCTGATGGTGATGCTGCTGATGATGCTGCTGATGCTGATGCTGCTGATGATGATACGGATGTTGCTGCCGATGATGCTGCTGATGCTGATGAGGATGATGCGGATGAGGATGAGATGGAGGAAGCTGCTGCTGCTGATGATGCTGATGAGGAGGAGGAGGAGGATGATGATGAGGAGGAGGAGGAGGAGGGGACGAGGTGGATGAGGAGGAGGAGGAGGATGAGGAGTAGGAGGAGGAGGAGCAGGGGGAGCAGAAGGCGCAGAAAGAGTAGAAGGAGGAGGAGGATGAACACGCGACTGATGAGGAGGAGAAGGCGGAGGAAACCGAGGGGGAACATTACGAGGAGGAAGCGGAGGAAGATGAGGAGGAGGAGGAGCAGGACGAGGAGGAGGAGGAGGAGAAGGAATCTGAGGATACTGATGCTGCTACTGCTGATGCTGCTGATGCTGATCATGATGCTGATGATGCTGCTGATGAGGATGATGCTGCTGATGATGATGATGATGATGATGCTGATGCTGATGTGGAGGAGCAGTAGAGACATGACGAGCAGGAGGAGCAAGAGGAGCGGGAGGAGTAAGCGGAACATGAGCATGACCAGGAGCATCAGGGGGGGATGATGGTGATGGGGAGGAGGAAGAGGAGGAGGATGAGCAGGAGGGGAAGCTGAGCAGGGGCAGGAGCATGAGCAGGAGGATGAGGAGGAGGAGGCGGGCGAGGAGGAGGTTTGAGGATGAGGAGGGGGGAAGGATGAGGAGGAGTAGGAGGAGGAGGAGGGGGAGGAGGAGGAGGACGCGGATGATGAGGATACCACGGCGACGACGATGATGAGGACGATGACGATGATGATGCTGATGATGCTGCTGATGATGATGCTGGTGCTGATGATGCTGATTCTGATGATGCTGCTGATCATGATGATGCTGACGATGCTGCTGCTGATTATGATGCTGATGCTGATGATGCTGATGAGGCTGACTGTGCTGTTGCGGATGATGTTGCAGATGCTGCGGCTGCTGCTGATGAGGATGCTGATGATGCTGATGATGATGCTGATTATGATGTTGACGATCCTGTTGATGCTGATTATGCTGCTGATGCTGATGCTGTTGATGATGCTGTTGATGATGCTGATGCTGATGCGGCTGATGGTGATGATGATGGTGATGCTGCTGCTGCTGATGAAGATGCGGCGGAGGATGATGATGCTGATGCTGATGCTGATGACGATGCTGAGGTTGATGATGTTGCCGATGCAAATGAGGGGGAACGTACTGATGCTGTCGAGGCTGCCGTCGAGATGATGATCCTGATGCCCATGCTGATGACGAGGACGATGATACTGCTGATGGTGATGCTGCTGTTGATGCTGACGATGCTGGTGCCGGTGATGATGTTTATGCTGATGCTGATGATGCTAATCACGATAACAATGCTGCTGCTGATGATGCGGATGATAGGATGATGATGATGATGATGGTGATGATGCTGCTGATTCTGATGATGCTGATGGTGATGATGAGGACAATCAGGATCAGGAGCAGTATCAGGCGAAAGAGGAAGATAAGGAGGATGAAGAGGAGGAGGAGGAGCATGAGCATGAGTAGGAGGAGGAGGATGAGGAGGAGAGGGATGAGAGGATGAGGACGAGGATGAGGAGGAGGAGGCGGAGGAGGAGGATGCGGCGGAGGAGGAGGAGGACAAGGAGTTGGCGGATGCAGAGGATGAGGAGGAGGACGAGGATGAGGAGGAGGAAGAATTGGCTGAGGAGAAGGAGGCGGAGGAGGAGGAGGAGGAGACGGGGAGGAGGAGGAGGAGGAGGGAAGGATGAGGAGGAAGAGGAGGGGGATGGTGAGGAGGATGAGGAGGCGGAGGAGGAGCATGAGGAGGACGAGGAGGAGGAGGAGCAGCATAATGAGAATGATGAGGAGGATGAGGAGGAGGAGAAGGATCATGAGGTACAGGAGGATCAGGAGGAGGATGAGGAGGAGGTGAAATCTTCATTTTTGTACAGATCACCTCAAAAACAAAGGTTTCGCTTGGGACATCAGGCAAACAGTGATGGTGGAAAGCTGGTTTTCTGAGGATGTCTCAAGCGAAACTTCGATTATTGGAGAATCCATTGGATTTTCGTTTCTGGGGGAATCCGACGGCCCGAGAAAGTCCGGCAGAAAAAAAAAGACAAGAAAATCCACTGGATTTTCAAAACATCAGGGTTTCGCTTGAGACACCCTCCAAACTTTCACTTTTCCCCTATTGTTTTTTGCCCGATGTCTCAAGCGAAACCTTGATTTTCAATAAGGTTAAATCTAAAAACAAAGGTTTCGCTTGAGACATCAGGCAAAAAGTGATGGTGGAAGACTACTTTTCTGAGGATGTCTCAAGCGAAACCTTGATTATTTGAGAATCCTTAGGTTTTTCATTTCTGGGGAAATCCCACGGCCCGAGAAAGTCCAGCGAACAAAACAAAAACACTGGATTTTCAAAAAATCAGGGTTTCGCTTGAGACACCCTCCAAACTTTCACTTTTCCCCTCTTGGTTTTTGCCCGATGTCTCAAGCGAAACCTTGATTTTCAATAAGGTTGAATCCAAAAACAAAGGTTTCGCTTGAGACATCAAGCAAACAGTGATGGTGGGAAGCTGGTTTTCTGAGGATGTCTCAAGCATCAAGGTTTCGCTTGAGACATCGGGCAAAAACCAATAGGGAAAAGTGAAAGTTTGGAGGGTGTATCAAGCGAAACCTTGGTTTTTTGAGAATCCACCGGACTTTTTTTTTTTTTTTTGTTCGCCGGACTTTCTCGGGTCGTCGGATTTCCCCACCGGAGGAGAGGGATGAGGATGAGGACGAGGATGAGGAGGAGGAGGCGGAGGAGGAGGATGCGGCGGAGGAGGAGGAGGACAAGGAGTTGGCGGATGCAGAGGATGAGGAGGAGGACGAGGATGAGGAGGAGGAGGAAGAATTGGCTGAGGAGAAGGAGGCGGAGGAGGAGGAGGAGGATGAGGAGGAGAAGGGGACGAGGAGGAGGTGGGAAGGATGAGGAGGAAGAGGAGGGGGATGGTGAGGAGGAGGAGGAGGCGGAGGAGGAGCATGAGGAGGACGAGGAGGAGGAGGAGAAGGATCATGAGGTATAGGAGGATCAGGAGGAGGAGGATGAGGAGGAGGTGAAATCTTCATTTTTGTACAGATCACCTCAAAAACAAAGGTTTCGCTTGAGACATCAGGCAAAAAGTGATGGTGGAAAGCTGGTTTTCTGAGGATGTCTCAAGCGAAACTTTGATTATTGGAGAATCCTTTGGATTTTCATTTCTGGGGGAATCCGACGGCCCGAGAAAGTCCGCCCCCCCAAAAAAAATCCACTGGATTTTCAGAAAATCAGGGTTTCGCTTGAGACACCCTCCAAACTTTCACTTTTCCCCTATTGTTTTTTGCCCGATGTCTCAAGCGAAACCTTGATTTTCAATAAGGTTAAATCTACAAACAAAGGTTTCGCTTGAGACATCAGGCAAAAAGTGATGGTGGAAGACTACTTTTGTGAGGATGTCTCAAGCGAAACCTTGATTATTCGAGAATCCTTTGGTTTTTCATTTCTGGGGAAATCCCACGGCCCGAGAAAGTCCAGCGAACAAAACAAAAAAATCACTGGATTTTCAAAAAATCAGGGTTTCGCTTGAGACACCCTCCAAACTTTCACTTTTCCCCTAGTTGGTTTTTGCCCGATGTCTCAAGCGAAACCTTGATTTTCAATAAGGTTAAATCTAAAAACAAAGGTTTCGCTTGAGACATCAAGCAAACAGTGATGGTGGGAAGCTGGTTTTCTGAGGATGTCTCAAGTGAAACTTTGATTATTGGAGAATCCTTTGGGTTTTCATTTTCTAGAGGAATCCGACGGCCCGAGAAAGACCGGCGAACAAAAAAAAAAAAAAATCCGGTGGAATTTTCAAAAAACCAGGGTTTCGCTTGAGACACCCTCCAAACTTTCACTTTTCCCCTATTGGTTTTTGCCTGATGTCTCAAGCGAAATCTTGATTTTCAATAAGGTTAAGGTCAAAAACAAAGGTTTCGCCTGAGACATCGGGCAAAAACCAATAGGGGAAAAGTGACACTTTGGAGGGTGTATCAAGCGAAACCTTGTTTTTTTGAGAATCCACTGTTTTTTTTTTTTTTTTCTTCGCCGGACTTTCTCGGGTCGTCGGATTTCCCCAAAAATGAAAATACAAAGGATTATCAAATAAACAAGGTTTCGCTTGAGACATCCTCAGAGAAGTAGCCTTCCAACATCACTTTTTGACAGATGTCTCAGGCGGAACCTTGGTTTTTGACGTTAACCTTATTGAAAATCAAAATTTCGCTTCAGACATCGGGCAAAAACCAATAGGGGAAAAGTGAAAGTTTGGAGGGTGTCTCAAGCGAAACCCTGATTTTTTGAAAATCCAGTGGATTTTTTATTTTTCTTTTCTGCCGGACTTTCTCGGGCCGTCGGATGCCCCAAGAAACGAAAATCCAAAGGATTCTCGAATAATCAAGGTTTCGCTGGAGACATCCTCAGAAAACCAGCTTTCCACCATCACTTTTTGACAGACGTCTCAGGCGAAACCTTGATTTTTAGATTTAACCTTATTGAAAATCAAGGTTTCGCTTGAGACATCGGGCAAAAACCAATAGGGGAAAAGTGAAAGTTTGGAGGGTGTCTCAAGCGAAACCCTGATTTTTTGAAAATCCAGTGGATTTCTTTTTTTGTTCGCAGGACTTTCTCGGGCCGTCGGATTCCCCAAGAAATGAAAATCCAAAGGATTCTCCAATAATAGAGATTTCGCTTGAGACATCCTCAGGAAGCAGCCTTCCAGCATTACTTTTTGACAGATGTCTCCGGCGAAACCTTGCTTTTAGCTTTTATCAACTTGTATGTTTCTGGTAGTTTGAATTGACTTCTTTGACTTCTTTGGAATCTGTGTTAAAAACTGAGAATAGTGGTTATCAAACAAACGATGAAACCGTCCAGGCCTTTATACAGGCTCCAGTCGGAGGAAGGAGGAGGAGGACGAGGAGGAGGACGAGGAGGAGGAGGAGGAGGAGGAGGAGGAGGA